>CM053790.1:495355409-495872909 GCA_028749045.1 Cupressus sempervirens
AAAAATGGTAAGAATTCAAAGTCCTGTCTGTTGGTGTAAATAAGTATTTACTTATTACACTTACTTAAGTTTACTTAGGCTTATGCATTATTTAATTATTTTGCATTATTTTATTATTTTTATTTGTGAGACACTTAGGAGTTTGCACACCTTTTGAGTTTTCATGTTGACAACACAGGAGTATGCAACTCTATTTAAGCACATGGTGTATACAACATTTTTTTGCATGTCCCACCCTTGTAGGCTTATCCTCTCATCACTGCACTTACTTCCATGCTTAATGGAGGATAACCCATATCTGGTGGACATGTGCTTGGTTGTATGAAACATCATGATGCTAACTTATATGCATTCTAGAAGCTCTCCTAAGGCCTTTATATACAGGCACTCCTAGTGTACTCTGTAGAACCAGTTATTGAATACATCGTTATTCTGATCATACTCTCTCTGTTTGGTCTACTGTGTGCTTATTTTTGAGTTCTTAGTTCCTGGGTGAATTTTTCCCTTAGGAAAATTCTTACATTGTATCAAAGCAACTTAGAGATTTTCTCATCACAAGCTCTTTGAGACCTCTTGCTTGCTTCATCACCACAGCTTGAATCTAGAGTGCTACAGAAATTGAGAGCGTCTAGCACCAGATCTGACTTTGCCATTGCATCTAGAATGTTGAACCAGTGAAAATTGACTATAAACTCGGCTACCTTGGCCCATAGTCAACCATGAGGCAAATTTTTTTTGCAAATTAGAATCGAGAGGCCCTGATTTGCAGTATGGGTATGATCTTTTTTGTAGATTTATTTGATTAATTTCATATCTACAATTTTTTTTTTTCATGTTCTCTATAATTTTTGTCATCATCATCAAAATTAGTGGAAATTTGGAGAAAATTTTTTGACAGACCCGAGCAGTGACACCCCGGATCTGCCATTTTGGTTGGAGGGTTTATTGTTTGTCATAGGGAATATTTGAGATTTTAATAGCACAGAGGCCGTACTACTCATCCCTTTGTTGTAGTAGGCACTCATCAAATTTCTTGGTGGAGAGGACACCCACCAACTGACCAGTGGCTGAATCACTTCAACCCAGCGTCAACATCCACTTTTGCCAAGCTATTTTTGTTTATGCTTAGCGGCCCTTTGTTTACAAAGGCCGCAAAGACATGTTGCAGCATCGATGTGGATTAAATCCCATTTTTTGGCATTCGCAAAAGACAATCCGGTTGCACAAAGTTTAAAATCTAACAATTGTTGCAATGAACCTAGTGTCCATTGGCACCGTTGATAGACTTTTTAGCACCTCTTGTGCCGTTTGTTGAAACCCCAACGACACGACTATATTTTTGACATCTGTGTTCATCCTTTGCTGCTCCTCTCAATTTCTCGGAGCGAATTGTGGATCACTACACACATCTCCAACACAGATAGCAGTTTCTAGCAGCATAGACCTCGACTGCATATTTTTTGTCGGTGACATTTGGAAGACATCTCCTAGTGGCAATAATGGAAAAAGAAATACTAGCAATTGTTTCAAGAATTTGGCAGTCGAAAGTATATTTCACCATCGCTGCCACTTCCCCTCCACATGGCACGATCTACCCATGCCACAAAGTGCCACACTCTAGCAAATCACAAACTACCACCTTAGCGAGCGAACGTGGATTTAAACCCCATGTGGATCCAATACTACTCTACCACGTGTCACAGCTGACACGCATATTTGCCACATTAGCTGGGATTGCCATGTCACCCATGGAGCCTAGCGAACTACCACATCAGCATTTGTATGGAGTACCATGTGTTTATTTTTGTATAGTACAAAATGATGAGTTAGCATCCATGTCATCTACCACATCATCCCAATGAGCAATTTTTTTGCTGATGTCAACAAAATGCTAGGTTAAATTTGACAATCATTTGACTGTCATTCCTAGTTGTTTGATAACTACTTTAACAGTCATTTGACCATCAAATTTAGCATCCCATTTTTTCTTCTAGACCCCTCTCTAGATTGTTTTTCAGTTTGGCAGCTTGACTTTGTGAGCTCATATCTTGGTCATCCAGACTCTAATTTAGGTTCAATTTTTTTTTAAATCAGCTAAAATCTCCTAAATTTTCTAGTGGTGGTGTTGTTTTCTAGTTTTGGTGCACAAATTTTGTAGAATTTTTATTTTTTGGTGACTATACTTGCATAATCTTGCATTTTTCAACTTCAGAAGCTTTGTACAGGCACATCTATTCACTTTTTTAGGTTCTATTTTTTTTAAAGTGCATTTTTTTTGTCTACTTTCTAGATCTAAAGTCAGATTCTAGGGTTGTGTGGACCAATTTCTCACTTTCAAAATTAGGCCTTCTTTGGCATTGTAAAGTTTTGATTCTTTTTCAAAATTGTTGTAAAACTAAGCTACAGTGCTTAAGTGATAGATTTCAGCCTTATAAGGCAGTTGTAAAAGCAAAATCAAAAAGTCCACTTTGTTCATTTTGACAAGTGGCTCATTCTAAATGCACTACTTATAAAGTGCCAAAAGCATCTTTTTTGGGGGAGTCTTTTCATTGAGTGAAAAAGGGGGTGGGGGTGTACTGTGTTTTGTGTGTCTCTCTCTTGTGCTCTTTTCATTTTTGCATCATGGGTTTTAAATGTCCTCCTCTAACTTCACACAACTATTCTACATGAAAGGATATTGCATGGAGTAGATTAATGGAAAAAGGATATAGTCTTTATGTTGATGGTACAATTACCAAACCTACTGATGCTAAAGAACTCATTGATTGGAAAAATCTAGACTGACAGGCTTTAGGTGTTATCAGAAGTTGTCATGGGTATCTTCTCTTTCACATTAAAAATTATTCAGAATCTAAGGAAGCTTGGGATAAACTTAAATAGTTGTATGGTAAAGTGGATGAAGAAAAGGGATTTCAAATTGAGGATGATCTACTTCTCTTGGATCCTAAGAATTATGACACAATTTAGGATCATATCATCAAAGTCAATGAGTATAGGGTGCTTCTAAAAGATTGTGGAAATCCCATTAAGGATGACAGGTTGATTCATCACATCCTGAAGAAGCTACCTTCTGAGTACGCTAACTTTGTTTCAAGTTTTAATACTCACAGGTTAACCATGGGATCTGCTTACCAGAAGCCTTCCTTTGATGGATTTGCAGACATGTTGATTGTTGAACAATCTCACTTGGTGGATTTTGGACTTCTCAAGTCATCTAAGACCAAAGCCTTGGTGGCTAGTGATGAGATCAAATCAAGTCAAGGGGGAAAAAGAAAAAACAAGAAGCAGAAAACACAATCTGAGACACAACAATCCTCCTCTCAACAAGGTGGTTCTTCTTCAAATAAGAAGGGAAGTAATGAAAAGAAGGACAAACTCTTTTGTGCATACTGCAAAAAGCCAAATCATGACGAGCATCATTGCAAGACAAAAAGAATCGATGAGTTAGAAAATCTACTCAAGAAGAACAAGATTCAAGTGCCAGGTACTTCCAAGGAGTCTACTCCAACCTCTTCAAAAGGTAAAGGTCAAGCACTTATGGCAAACACAAATTCTTCTTCGGAATGGATACTTGACTCAGGTGCCTCTTACCACATGGGTTCTTCAAAGGAAGACTTTTCTTCATTGAAGCAGTCAAAGGTACCACACATCTTTGTGGGAGATGATACTAAGATGGAAGTTGAAGGGAAATGACATGTTGAAATGAAAAATGGGGAATTCAAAGATGTTCTCTATGTTCCAAATCTAAGTTCTAATCTCCTATCAGTTTACCAAATCACTCACCTTGGAGATGGTCATAAGGTTGAGTTCCTTCCTGATTCAGTGATGGTGTGAAGTCTCAAAGATGATTCATTAGTAGCAATGGGACATGTCAATAATGACAAGAGGTTATACTCCTTCTCCCACTTTGTGCCTAAGAGTCCTTCCCAAGCCTTGTTAACTTACTCTACTTCAAACAACTTATGGCATGAGCGGTTTGGTCACCTTGACTTCTACTCTCTTTAGCAACTTTGCTCAAAATGTATGGTCAAAGGTCTACCCAACACCATCTTTTCTAAGGGAGTATGTTCATCTTGTTTAGTGGATATGAATCTCAAGGAGAAGTATGATAAAGGGAAGTCTTCTACAACTCTAATTGTTCTTCAGCTAGTTCACATGGTGTTGGCAGGACCCTTTGCAGTGACTTCAATCAGCCAAGGCCGCTACCTCATATTTGTTGATGACTTTTCGAAATTCACTTGGGTCTTCTTCCTTCATCACAAGAATAAAGTAGTTCATAAGCTTCAACACTTCAAGGCTTATGTTGAACACAAGTCAAGGAAAGCCATCAAGGTATTAAGGGTGGACAATGAAAACAAATATGTTGATCGAAGACTTAAGAACTTTTGCAAAATTGAGGGGATTGATCTTTAAAATTCACCAGCATTCAATCCACACAAGATAGATGTTGCAGCTATGAGGATTAGGACTCTCAATACCATGGCAAGTCGCATGATAAAGGCCAAGTCTCTCAATCCTACACTTGAACTTGAAGCCATTAGCAGTGCTACTCACACACTTAATAGGTCTCCTCATCCAGCCTTAGATGGAAAGACTCCTTTTGAGGCATGGTGTAGCAAAAAACTAGTTGTGAGTCACCTTAGAGTCTTCGGTTGTCTAGAATGGGCAAACCTTTCTTCTAGGAGTTGCAGGGCACCGACACCTAGGCCTTCTACCTTTATCGATTATGAAGACAATGTGAAGGCTTACAGACTCATGGATCTAGAGACACATGATATCTTTGTGGAGAAGGATGTTCACTTTGAGGAAAGTTCTCCCAGCTTATCCTCTAATCCTCTCTGCACATCATACACAGTGGAAACTGATAGTGACACCAGCAATAGTGCTTCAACAGGTTCAGACATGTGGGGTTCTATTGACAGTTGCAGTCAGAGGTTACATCAATCCAATTAACGTGCTTATATTTCCACAGTGAAAGGTCCATCTCATCATGGTACATATTGTCTTCTAGCTTCAGCTTCACTTGACTCCGGAGACAAACTTGAGAGTTTACATCTTCTCATTGATGATGATTCTTCTATAGTTGTTGCGAGGGGTCACTCTGAACTTCATGTCCATTCTCTACATGATCAATCTGCGTAGGTTGGCATGATTGTGGATCCTTATGAACAACAATTAGTGGAGGTCTCTTTGTTAGTTGAGGAGACAGATGGTTCAGTGGAATAGGTTCAGCAGACATCCTTGCCAGATCTACATTTATTCATTTCAACACAGTTGGAAGGGGTGAACATCACCATCAACATAGGGATACTTGAGTAGGTTTCAGGGCCACCATACATCTTCGGAGATGTACCTTTGCCATTGTTTCTTCCTAAGGGGAGGAACACTATTCTGCATTCATGGACCAGCTTCTTCATTGGAGCAACTTTCACTTACTGGCATTCTTCTTTTGGGGGGGGGGGGGTGGAGCCTATTTTGTCTCTCTTCCTTCTCTCATTCTCTTATGTATATACTAGATTTATGTTTTAATGGGGGGGTCCTAATTACTCCATCCATCGATGCATCCTCACTTATCTGTCTTTTTGGGGGAGGCTTTTTCCCATGAGGTTTTCCTTCTTTCCCCGCTTTATGAGAGATTTGCATCTTCATTATGTACTTGGGTACCCAACATGGCCTAGTAGCCGGGACCCTTTATGCATCTTCATCCTAGTTCATAAGCTTAAGGGCATTCCCCTAAGTTGCACTTAAGGGGGGGTGTTGGTGTAAATAAGTATTTACTTATTACACTTACTTAAGTTTACTTAGGCTTATGCATTATTTAATTATTTTGCATTATTTTATTATTTTTATTTGTGAGACACTTAGGAGTTTGCACACCTTTTGAGTTGTCATGTTGACAACATAGGAGTATGCAACTCTATTTAAGCACATGGTGTCTACAACACTATTTTGCGTGTCCCACCCTTGTAGGCTTATGCTCTCATCACCACACCTACTTCTGTGCTTAATGGAGGATAACCCATCTCTGGTGGACATGTGCTTGGTTGTATGACACATTATGATGCTAACTTCTATGCATTCTAGAAGCTCTCCTGAGGCCTTTACATATAGGCACTCCTAGTGTACTCTATAGAACCAATTATTGAATACATCGTTATTCTAATCATACTCTCTCTCTTTGGTCTATTGTGTGCTTGTGTTTGAGTTCTTAGTTCCTGGGTGAATTTTGCCCTTAGGCAAATTCTTACACAGTCAATCAGGAAGTAAAGAAGAAGAATCAAAAGAAAGTTTAGATAGTGACCTTGAAGTTGTTGAAGCCCTACTTATAAGAAAGTATTCCAAAGTTAGAGGAAAGTATAAAGGTAAAGTTCCTCTTATCTGCTTTTCCTATGAAGAAGTTTGTCACATTGTTGCTAGGTGTCTAAACAAGGAAATCAAAGATGAAAAGAAAAGTAGTAAGCAAAAAGGAAAGAAGGACTCCAAGAACTAAAATAACTACAAGGAAAAAGGTAAGAAATCTTGTTTTATAGCTAAAGATTCTAATAATACTGAAGCTGAAATGGTATATATTGTTGCAAAAAAGGAATCTGATGATGAAGGAGATAAGATGGCACTTATCTCTTATGTTAGAAAAAATGATATATGGATTATTGGTAGTGGTTGTTCACATTATATGACTAGAGACAAAAAAAAATTTGAGCACTTAGAATATTATGATGGAGGTAGTGTGAGATTTGGAAACAATGGACCTTGTAACATAAAAGGAAAATGATGTATTTCATTGACTAAAGAACTTGTATGTGGCAATGCTTATTGGGTTGAAGGACTAAAGCATAATCTACTAAGTGTGGCACAATTGAATAACATTGGATTCAAGCTAGAATTCATGAATGGATAGGCCAAACTACTAGATGGAAAAGGAAATTTGGTTAGATCTGGCAAGCAAACAAAAGGTAATCTATTTTATCTTGATCTCAGTGATTGTTCACATTTTATTGCTCAAGTAGAAGAAAGTTGGTTATGGAACAAAAGGCTATGTCATATAAATTTTGATAATCTGGTTAAGATAAGAAAACATAAAAGACTAAGAGGTATTCCTAGTTTGAAGAACCCTGATATGGGTTGATGCAAGAATTACCAAATTTGTAAGATGGGAAAGAGTAGTTTCAAAAGAAAAAACTATCAGTTAGAAGAAGTCTTGAAAATTGTTCATATAGACTTATGTGGAACTATTTGAATAAAGAGTTACAGTAAAGAAAAGTTATTCATTCTTTTTGTTGATGACTATTCTAGAATAATGATTGTAATGTATCTAAAAGAAAAATTAGAAACCTTTCAAAAGTTCAAGTGGTATTTGGCAAAAGTAGAAAAAGAAACTAGAAAGAGGTTGAAATGTTTAAGATCAGACATAGGTGGCAAATTCATCTCCATTGAATTCAATAAATTCTACATTGAAAGAGGAATTATAAGACAAGTATCAACCCCTGGTATACCACAAAAGAATGGTATAGCTGAAAGAAGAAATAGATGCATCATGGATTGTGCAAGAACCCTAATGATTGAAAAGAATGTTGCTCTAAAATACTGGAAGGAAGCTAGATCAACATTGTAGTTCACTCCTTGAATATATTATAGTTGAAGAAAAACTCAAATAAAACTCCTTATCAACTATGGTATGGCTACAAACCTAATATAAGTTACTTAAAAGTATTTGGCAACAAATGTTATATTTTGAATGAATCTAGAAAAGGAAAATTGGATGCAAAAGGCGATGAAGGCATATTTCTAGGATAGACTTGCATAAGTAAAGAATACAAATATTTGAAGTTGTTTACTCATAAAATAATAGAAAGTACACATGTTAGAATTGATGAGTTTGCAAAAAAGAGTGAAGAAGAAAGCAGAAAAGAGCTAGAGGATTATAGAAGATTTGTTAACTATGAACTTGATATCTTGCTAGATCTATCTAAAAGAAAGGAGGCTTCATCTTTGGAGTCCCCAAAATCTCCAATAGTTACCAGGTTGAGACAATGCAACCTGATGAAGGACCTGAGTCACAATCAGAGGTGATCGAGCTAGTTCAAACTGAGTCTAATTGACCTGAGTCATAGATAGAAGGACCTGAGCATGTGTTGTTAAAGAGGGAGAATTCTAAGGCCATATCTCTGAGAAATTTTTGTCATTCCAAAGAAGGAGAATTTTTTTATAAGAGGGAGAAAGTTCTATGAAAGAACTAGACAGAAGTTGTTGAAGTCAAAGGAAGAATCTAGTAAAAGAAAGAGCTCATACTGATAGAGGGAGTTCTCAAATCCAAAATTTTATTTTGTTATGACATGTCATGTTGTGATCAATTCCAAAGAGGGAGATTGTTGGATACAATTGATTAATTGTGCATTGTCTATGATGTTACACAAATGTCATATCATTATCAATCAGTATATGTCAATCTCAATCAGGTAGTGAAGATAGATTTCTATGTCTACTGAGTGTTCTTGTCGTTCCCTAGTCTAGAAGGCAATATCTATCAAGTTTACTTGGGCATCAAAGGAAAGACTGCAAAAGATGAGTGTTAACTGAGCTCACTCAATTAATGAAGGAAAGTTGGATGGAATCAGAGCTAATCAAGGTCTCTCAGTTGCCAAATGATTTTTGCAAGTTTATAGTGTTAAACCAAGCTTCTATTGGTTAACACAAGAAATCATTTATGAGTTAGTTTCTACTGAGTTGGGCTGGCTAAAGAAGGATTTTCTTATTTTGGCATATTAAGCTTAACTGATTTATCTATTATTTCTAGCCGACTAAGGTGATGAATATTAATTATTCTAAGTTGTATTTGAGCCAAAGTGAAAATGTGAAATATATAAGTATAAGGTCAAATTATGGTTTCAAAGTGTGAAAGTATGAAGATTTAATGATGAAGAGAGGGAGTGAATTTGAAGGATAAGCAGAATATCATCCTTGTGGACTAGAAAAGTTATATTCAATTAGGAAAGATCAAGTTCAAGATAGAACATAGATCTATAATCAGCGATTCAATTGCATTCAAATCAGTTCATCTCATTGTTACTTTCTAACCATTGTAGCAATGATCTAAATCTCCTAACAATGTTGGCTTAACAACTATTTGCAAATCCTCTAACAAGGTGGTAGTTCTATTGAATTGTATAAAGACCTCTAACAAGAGTACTCCTAACAAGGTGATTAAATCCTTTAATAGGGTCACACCTAAAAGTGTGTTTTGTAACCTTTAACAGGGTTGGCTCCTAACAGGGCTCACTTCAGAATAGTGAAAATAGTAACTAGTTGCAATCAATAGTTTTTTCCAAATTGGGTTTCCACGTTAAATCTTGGTGTCAAATGTGTTCATGTTATTTTATTTTATGTTTTTGCAACTAAATTAAAGTAATGTTAATCATATATAATATCTAAAGTTTGTATGTTAATCATTTACCAAGCACATTCAGTAATTACCAAGTTACAACAATTTATGTGTGTTTACCAAGCATCAATAGTATTTAGTTTTCAGTTTGTAGCTTGTATTGACATCTAAGGGATCTAGGATTTATTTTAGTAGTAACTAATTCACCCCCCCACTCTGAGTTAATCCTCTTATATTTACAATAAAGAGCCCCCCTTTTTTGGTTTGAACAACCAATTCTTAGCTATGTCATTTTTAAATGTGCTGGTATCTGTGGAAAATTAGTAGTCAAACAAACTAATGGTCTAGGCTTCATATTATTCATGTGTAGGAATTCTCAGGGAAACCATAATAATAATTCTATTTATATACTCTAGCACCTCCCTTATTTGCATTCTAATGCACCTCTAGATAGCATCATACTTATTCCTACACTTAAAAATAAGCTTTGAGTAAAGGACCGCCTCTAGGAATCCTCTTGCTTGCAACAACCCACTTTCGACTATCTTTTCTACAATAGATCGAATATTAGGTCTTGAAAACCATTCATTAGTTTCCCAATGTCTTCATTAGCAAGTAAGGTGTCTCCTAGTATAACCAAAAAACTTTTGAGGATGGTGGTTATATTTTCATTTGGTAAAATCTTGATGGGAAGCAACCATGATAGAAGAATAGACTATGGTTCTACCATAGGAAAAGACAAAATGAAAGTGTGAAGCCAATCTATATTTTCCCTTAAATAGGAATTTAAACAATAGCTAATGAGGAAAAAGAATGAGACTCACCATGAAGAAGACACAAAAAATCTTCTTATGGGAAGGACTATGTTGTAGGTTGCTTCCATCTCCAGGAATGATCACAATTGTTATCTGCTATGGTGACAATAGAATAAACACAAAAGGAAATTGAAAATAGTTTTAAACATGAAAGTACATCAAAAATGAATGAGGAAAGTACTAATTTAATAGGTCCTTTCAATCATTAATGACTATTGTTCAACTTTGTACATACTAAATCACCTCCCCGCCTTTTGCACCAATTAACCATCAAAGCATGTTTTTTTTTTCTTTTTGGGAAATATTTAATAATCTTCATACTACCACTTGTCATCATTAGTTGTGTATTTTCTTTAATATTGGTACATTTTAAACTCTTGAACCAAGGTAAAGGTTTAAGGTTCAAATTCAATAGTCATAAAATATATGAATTCCGTGCCCATAGACTGACTCACTAAAATAGTAAAATTCAAATAATAATGAACTCTCAAATTGAATTATTCCTAGTTCAAAATTTAATTCCAAAAAAAGGACTAAAATCCAACTATTCACATAGGTCTAATCTAGTCTTAAAATAGACACATGAATTAGAGCAATGAAACTTGAACTTTGAGCTCAATTTGTTCAAGAGTTCAAGTTCAAGGAAAAAGGTAACACAAGTAGCTGTGAACAAGATGTCTTGACAAGACTAAGTCAACTTGAACTTTTAAACTTTGAACATTGAACCAATTGGTTCAAAGGTTCAAGTTCGAGGTTTAGACCAGCAAGGAAATCATCAAGAAAGATGAAATTCAAGAATAAAAGTTAAAGTCCAAAAGGATGCAAAGAGACTAAATGGATATCAATGTGGATCTCATGTTATAATCTTTAGCCTTTAACTCGACTAACCTTCCTTGAGAAAAAGTGAGTCTATTGAAAGGAATAGAGCTTGAACTTGCATTCATGCTCAAAGAATGTGTTGATGACTTCAAGTCTGCTTGAACTTAATCAATAGACTATTGATTCTCCAATGTCAAGAACTCAACATCACAAAGAATGTTATGTAAAGATTAAAAATACTTTGCAAAACTCCTTCTACAATATTTACAAGATTTAAAAGTGCAACCTATTTTATTTCTATTTCTATTGGAACTTTCTCCATAACTTTATGCTCAAATTTCTTGTTAAACCATCTCATCAATTTGTTATTGGACTCAATATCCTCATTATTGGCTTTCTTAGCAATGTGAATTAATTGATCAATTATTGGTTTTTTCTCATTCATAGTATGAATGTCAAATACATCTACAAAAATATCTTTTATTTCATGCAATACCTATCATGTTTTATGTTCCCTTCTGAACTCTTCTTGTTTTGTCTTTATTTTCAATAGGTCTTGCAATGTTTGCATTTGTTCAAAAGTGATTGGGTTTGGGTCATAATTTGGAATATGAATAAGGTGATTTAACTTTTTTATTTATCCTCTTAGATCTTGGTGTGCTGACACTCAAAAACATAATCTGCAATGGTGTAGCTTTAGCACTCGTTCCCTATATCTATTGTCTTGTAGTAGTAATCTCCTTTAGAGTAGCTATGGCCTTTGGTATAGGTGTAGCAATTAGTGTTTCACTAGATATAGGCATAACACTTAACAACTATGCTAGAGCTTGTATTGCCTCTTTCTACTTCTAAAACTCTTTAGTTTGTTGTTTCTCATCCTCCTTCATTCCCTCAATGTGAGATCTTGAGGCATTATTTGTAGATTTATCTACTTTTTCTTTCTCTTCTTCTTCTTCCTTTTAATAACAAGGGTGGCTACAGGGACCAACTATTGAATCATAAGGAAAGATTTTCCTTGTTCCTCACCACTTACATATTTTCCACCCTTCTCCTCAACTTTGATTGAAATTATCTAAAAATCATCAATTGTAGTGCTCATAGTTGGTGCACTCTCAATCCTTGGTTAGTCCTTGACTTGTATCAATACGGGATAGCTACATGGAAGACAAGTATTAGAAGTTACACTCATTAATGTTGCATTTTTACTTTCTTCCTTAGTCAAGGCATTTAGATTTTACTATGTTTCATCATGAATGCCTTCAATGGTGACAACATCTTATTTTCCACTCTCCTCTTCCTCTCTTCTTATCTTCTCTTCAAATTGTCTCGCTCAATTATTTCTTTGTCTTCTTCTTCCTCTTCTTCTCTTGTTGGAAGAGTCAATATCCCAAATTCCTTTTTCCACACTAATGTCCTTTCTTGTACAACCTCTTCTATCTAATTTTTCAAAATCGTGTAAACCCTTTTCTTGGGCACAAATTTCTTTACAAAATCTTTTAGGGCAATATACATGCGAGTCTTCTCTAAATCTGGGATTCTTTAGGCTAGAATTATTTCCCTTATTTTTCCTTTTGTAGACAATGCCCATCTTGATTTTGCATCTAATTTAATATACAATTCTTCTAGCATACCTTTTCCTATCTCTATAAGCATATAATTAAACTTTTCCATCATATCCAACATTTTATGTTCAATCTTTCCTTTATTTTCTTCATTTAAAGAATCGTAATCAATATATTTAAAACCTATAATTCTTGTTGAATTTCTTATACTTTCACATACCCAATAAACATTTTTAGGTGGTATTCTTGGAATTATTTGAAATTTTCTCAAATCATCAGACTTAGTTTTCTCTCCTTCATCTACTTCATCATCAGGCATGACCACTAACTTCCTCCCTAGTTTCTTTTATTGTTCCTACTTAGTCTCTTTGGTAACTTCTTTTCTCTTTGGTGTGCCTTTTCCCTTAATTAGATTGGTTATCTTTGTTGTGGCTTTCTTTGTTGTAGATGCAAAGGATGCTTCTTTAGATCCTTGTCTTGTGATCCTTCTTTGAGGTGCAAAGGTAGGAGTTTTAATGTTTTTGTAAGAATTTGGTATAGCTCTGATACCATGTAATAATTTTTCTTAGGGAAAAATTCACACAAGACCAAGGAACTCAAGCACAAGCACAATAGTAGACCAAAAGAGTATGACTAGAATAATAATATAGTATTCAATTCAATGTGTGAAAGTACACTAGGAGTGCCTATATATAAAGGCCTTTGGAATGCTTCTAGAATGTCTTGGAATCAACAACATGTTAAGTCATACAACTAGGCACATGTCCACCAAGTGTGGGTTATCCTCCATTAAGCACATGAGTAAGTGCGATGATAAGAGGATAAGCCTACAAAGTTGTAGCATGCAAAATTATGTTGTAAACAACATGTGCTTAATTAAGAGTGCTAATAACTATTTTGTCTACATGAAAACTCAGTTAATTATGCAAACTCCATTATTGTAGAAACCATGTGTTGAATTAGAGTTGCTTACTCCAATGTTGTCAACATGAAAATCCATAAGAGTATGCAAACTCCTATGTGTCTCACGTAAGAAATAATAAAATAATGCATTGACCTAAGTAAACTTAAGTAAAGTATAATAAGTAAATACTTAGTTATACCAACACCCCCCTTTAAGTGCAACTTAGGGGAATGCACTTAAGCTGATGAAAGCTAGGATGAAATGCAAGATGGATCTAGGCTACTAGGCCATGTTAGGCACCCATGTACAAAATGAAATGAAATCTCTCATAAAGTGGAGAAAGAGGGAAAACTTCATGGGAAAAACCCTCCACCAAAATGAGAGATGAAAGGACAAGATGCATGGATGGATGGAGTAATCAAGACCCCCCCATTACAACATACATCAAGTATATACAAAAGAGAAGAAGGACAAACCAATAAGAGGAAAAAGTCCCCCCATAAAAGACAAGAAGAAGAAGACAAGGTATCCCCCCCATAAATGTAGAGTGACAATCAATGATACCTACTCCAATGTAGAAGTTGATCCATGACTGCTGAATAATGTTCCTCCCCTTTGGAAGAAATAATGGCAGAGGTACAAATGAGATGCTTCCCCTATGTGTAGAAAGAATCTCAATAATGAATGGTGCCTCTAAAACTTGCTCAACTATCCCTGTGTCGATGCTAATGGTCACCCTTTCTAATACTGTGGAAAAGAACATGTGTTGATCGAGAAAGGATGGATGTAGAACATGCCCTAAAGGACCAGCTATCTCCTCAAATGATAAAGAGACCTCCTACAAGTACTATACATAGGGATCCACAATCACATCAACCTTTGTATACTGATCATGTAGAGAATGGACAAGAGGGTCAGAGTGAACCCTCGCAACAACTAAACAGGGATCTTCTTCATCAAAGAGAAGATGTATATCATCAATGATGTCTCCCAAATTTTCTATGTGTGACTCCACAAAAAATCTTGAAATATCTATCAAGAAGTCATCCATTGATGTTGGAGCTAGAAGATAAGGTGTACCTTGTTGTTTAGGACCTATCACTATGGCTATGGATGAAGTATTCACCTCAACAAAGAGAAGATGAATATAATTTATGATGTATCCCACATCTTCAATGTGAGACTCCATGAATAGACCTGCAATATCTTAAAGGAAGTCATCCTAAGAAGCTGAAGTAGGAAGACATAGTGTTTTCTGCTACACTAAATCAAAAGCATCTATGGCTAGAACTGGGTCAGTAGTAGCAACAGGAGCATTAAGAGGTGTGATCTCATCTGAAGGTGAAGGAGCCATAGCTGAAGTGACTAATGATAGAATGTCTTCTAGAAAAAGAGGAACTGTTGGATCTCCATATTCTTTCGAAAGAGCCATCCACATATCATAAGGGTGAATGACCTTTTTAATGACAAGCCAACAATCTAAACTGATATTCAATATAATGATATCCAAAATTTTGTTAATAGGTGGATGTTCTTTAGTGTTAGAGATCAGCTCATTGGAACATAAATAAAGAAATGCTTCCTTATGCCTGCTTCTTAGATGATCAATGATTAAAGCACTCCATTTTTGATAGCTCCTTTTTGTCAACGAGGGTGTAATTCACTAACATATGTGACAAAACTTCTCCATGAGATCAATGAATGTATGCACCCCCCCAAAATGCAAGAGAGAATCAAAGAAAACCCCCCACCCCCAAATGGATGATTCATGCACTTTATAGCCACTTGCCAATTTAAGGCCCATTTTTTAAAGTATTATAACTGTCCACACAAGCTTATAATCTGATTGTAGATCTAGAAACTAGACAAAAAAATAGAACTTTATTATGTTTCTAGACGAGCCTGTACTAAGTTTTTGATGTGGCAAAAATTGAAATTTGCAAGTTGTAGAAAAATTTAGGAACCAAGATCTCAAACCACTTCCACCAATGTGTAGATCACAAAATTCTATCTCAAAACAAAAAAAAAATGCTCCAAAAAAGGAGTGTGTATGAGGGAGATATCATTGTCTAAAAATCACCTCTATTATTATTTTTCTTGAATTGTCATCGTCGCACCTCCAAAAATTAATTAGCTCTAGATTTCACCTCAAATGTTTGATTTTGATGAAACAAAAGTCAATTTGGGAGGTTTTTTGACCTTCTAAATATGATGCCAATATCTAATTAGCACTAGCACGCTCCAATCTTTGCATGCAAAAGATCTCTCCTACTAGCCTGAAGGCCAAAAAAGTTCTGGAAAGTAATGTAGATATGAAAAAAATAGTAGAGATTCAAATGATAAAATATGTAGATCTGAAATGATCATACCAATTCTGCAAATCAGGCCTTAGGGTGTTGGTTTGCAAAAAAAGTTTGCCTCAAATTTGACTATGGCCCAATATAGGTGAATTTATAGTCAATTTTTACTGAATCAATGTTTCAGATGCA
This sequence comes from Cupressus sempervirens, assembly GCA_028749045.1. Taxonomy (NCBI): domain Eukaryota; kingdom Viridiplantae; phylum Streptophyta; class Pinopsida; order Cupressales; family Cupressaceae; genus Cupressus; species Cupressus sempervirens. The sequence goes on from CM053790.1 coordinate 495,371,378, forward strand.
ATGGTGAGGTCTGCTTTGGCTCTAGATGCTCCCAATATCTATAGATTCTCTGGATCTAGGTCAAGGTGCTAAAGCAAGAATGGTTTCGAATGACTATGTGAAGAATATCTCCCTCAACTCTGATACTGTGTAAGAATTTTTCTTTGGGAAAAATTCACCCAAGACCAAGGAACTCAAGCACAAGCACAACAGTAGACCAAAAGAGTATGATCAAAATAACAATATATTATTCAATTCAATGTGTGAAAGTACACTAGGAGTGCTTGTATATAAAGGTCTCTGGAATGCTTCTAGAATGCCTAGGAATCAGCAACATGATAAGTCATTCAACCAAGCACATGTTGACTAGGTGTGAGTTATCCTCCATTAAGCACAGAAGTAAGTGCGATGATGAAAGGATAAGCCTACAAAGGTGTAGACAACATGTTCTTAATTAAGAGTGTTAATAACTATGTTCTCTACATGGCAACTCAGTTAATTATGCAATCTCCAATGTTGTAGACACCATGTGTTGAATTAGAGTTGCTTACTCCAGTGTTGTCAACATGACAACTCATAAGAGTATGTAAACTCCTAAGTGTCTCACCTAAGAAATAATAAAATAATGTATTGACCTAAGTAAACTTAAGTAAAGTGTAATAAGTAAATACTTATTTACACCAATAGTTTTTCTTCAAATCCCTCTTGACACTAGGATCTATTATCAAAACTTTCTTCTCTTCTATTTTTTTAAGCTACACAACCACTAATTATTTACCTTTTTATTATTCTTCTTCTTCAGATTTAAATTCTTCATCTTCCCCTTTGCCTTCAATAATTGCAAGGGTCCTTTGGCAAGTTTTCCCTCAAGATCAACAATCTTCTTTTATTTTTGTCCATCTTTGGCACTTTGGTTTGCATCATCATTTTTAATTTTACCATCTCATATGTATCAAATGGCTTGACATTATTGTCAATCTATTTAGATAGAAAGGTTGTCATAGTTGTAGTTATTTTGTCTACATTTACCTCATATAGTATAATCCTTACCCATGCAACCCTTGGTAATACAACCTTGTGTAAGTATAGTCAGTGTCCAACATGAAGAAAATATCATCATAATAGTGATCAATGACTAATTGGAGAATTGACAATTTGTTCCTCATTTTTCCTTTGAGCTCCTCAAAGTATTCATCCAAAACTATCTCAATATTTTCTCCCAATTATTTAATACAATAATTAATTTGCTCGGTCACTAGTCTTGTCTTATCCCACACCATAGTACCTATAGTTGGGAATGAATTTTGCACACAGAAAAATATGCACATTAGGAGTGATCCAAACTCACAAGATGTATTATTTTCTTTTTGATTGTTCCAAGATTCTTGGATAACTACTACAGTTACATCTTCACAAGATCATAGCTGTGATCTTTCTTAACAAATTTGTCCCCTAAGTCTACTATAAAGCATAGCACACTATTCAGTCAGCTCGACTAATAGAACTTATGTGCAATAACATGTACTATGAACTCTAATAAGATCTTTAATGACATATTTAGACATGCCTTGGCCTTTGTATGTTCTTTAGTAACATTCCTTGCTTAGCAAAACAAGGTCTTCACTCGATCTAAGGTCCTATATACCCTATCACAGAATGAATTATCGCCTTATCGATTTTCACCAGCCCACTTTCTAGGCACAATTTCATATCATGAACCATTCTTAAAATTATTTTGATTTGTTCAATTTTAAAGACTTTGGGGAAAGCTATGGTCTGAGTAAGCCCATTTTTGGCAACAACCATAATCCTATCCTTCAACACTCCATTTTCACACAATCTGTTAGATGCATTTCTATGTTCAAAGTCTCCAATCTCCCCTCTCTTGTGCTTGTAGCATGAGAAAATTTTGTGCGCCATAATGAATCTAGGAGGAATCGATGATAAAGTGCCTAATGTGTCTCCAGTCAGTGCAACATTAGGGGATGCCTTAAATTTTTGTGGCAATCATTGATCATTCCTTACAATATATTTATTTCTATCTTTCAACATTTTCTTGCTAGTACTAGATGCAAATGATGCCATTTTTTAACTATAGTTTACAAAAACAAATTCAACAATTTCATAAAATAACTCAACTGGGTTCACAAGGCTTACTTCACTTTGTAATTTATCAACGACATGTGGAATTGGATAATATTTCGCACAAATCACTCTTTTGAGTCACTTTTGAATCACTCTATGAGCTTGAAATCATCTAGTGAATGAAAATAAACTTCAAAAATTGATATATATACCTTTAATCAGTCAAGATAGATTTTGCAGTAAATGCTCCATACATTAGAAGGTGCATTGTAACTATCCTTTGGTCTTAATACCATATCTTTTATTACTTAGTTAAGACCATCACTTGGTCACCATTTTCATTTCCATGTTTGGCACATTCACTATATCAACTTAATCTTCATAGGAGTTTAGTTCATATAGAACTACTACATTTGATACCAAATTACCATGGCAAATATGTCGCAATTTTGGCATCACAATGCATCATAACCTGTCGTCATCACAATTTTGATATCTTACCATCAAAATTGCAGTGATGATAGGTTGTGACACCAAAATTGTGACAGACCTGACATGGTAATTTGGTATCAAATGTAGTAATGATACTTGATCATTGTAGACACTAATACTAATACTCGACATATAATTTATTTTTCTCAATTCTTGCCTCAAGTCTATTGTAGTGCATCTTTTTTCGTGCAAACATGAACTGTAACATATCTTATGTTTGGAACTAATATAAAATGTAAGGTTCATATGTAAAATTCCTTACATATCTTCTTTTCTTAGTTTGAGGTGGTGTGATCATGTGATCCATTGGATTGGGTGATCTCAACTTCACTAGTTCCACTACTGCCTTCTACTTCCTTATTTCTATAGGTTTTGCTCATCTTCTTCATTGTTTGTTCTATATCAACCTTGCATGTTCCTTTATTATGTTCATTTCTAGGTGTTGGTGCTCAAGTCCTACAATTCTTTCTTACATGTCTAGACTTGTGACAAGTAAAGAAAACGTAGTTTACATTCAACCAAATCTTGTATTTACATTTGAGATGTAACCTAATAAAAGTTTTTGCAATGTGGCCATATTCTCCACAATAATGACAACTATACCTTATGTTATAATCATAGTTGTTTGAGTTACCCTATTTGGATGCGTTCTCCTTCTTTGTGGTTGTCTAATAGGAATTTTCTTTGGATCTAGATTCTTAAGCTCTATGTCCATGTTTCTAACAATTGTAGCAATCACCTTCAAATCTAGGTGCAACTTATGTATTTCTATATTTTGACTTGCATTCATGAGCTTGTTATCTATAGTTAAAATAGTGTCTTATCTACAGTTAAATTTGGGCTTAGTATTTTTCTTACCATTCTTGCTTCTATTGATATTAATTGTATACCCATGTTTCCCACAATGATGACATGTTGGTTTATCATGCTTTGTCTTTGCATTCCTTTATTCTTCACTATTTGATGAATCTCCTTCTTCAGTGGATGATAGGTGCTTGGAATATCCTAGTCCAAAGGTGTCACTAGTTGTTCTTGGTGATTTCATCAGATCCTCAAAGTGTCTTATAGATTCATTAGGTCTTTTCATCATTTTCTATTAGTTCTTTCTTAGATCTTAACTCATTCCTTAGTTGATCATTTTGGGATTTCAAATTTGCAATCTCCATATTCTTTCTATTGAGTTCCTGATTCACAAGTAGCAGTTGATTCATCATGTTTAGCTGAATGTTTGTGAGCTTTAACACATCAGATGTTTTTTCATCAAGTTCGGTAATTACTTTTCTCTTCTCTTCTTCTGCCATAAGTATGTCTTCCTCATCTTTGTTTTTGTATTCAGACACTTCACATAACCTTACCAATTGGTTTTTATGTTCTCTCTTCAATCCTACAACTTCTTCATTCTGTATGTTGCTCTTCTCTAATAGTTATATTATAGCTACATCACTTTTATTAGAGTTTTCATTATCAAATAGTCCTTTAGTGTCCTCTTCTTGATAATATGTACCATTTTGCTAAATAGCCAACTCTTTTATGTTCTTTAAGGATTTCTTCAAATCTTCTCTTGCTACTTCAAGCTATTACAGTATGATTTGGATGTTAACCACCTAATTCTTAATGATCTTTCACAACTTGTTAGCCTCCATCTCTAACATCTTAATTCTTAAGTTGTTAGAATTATTCTAAGAGAACAAAGCTCTAATGCCTATTGTTGGAAGTCTTATCAAAAAGTGAGATACTGAGAGGGAAGGGGGTGAATCAAGATCTACAAAAAATTTATCTTCTTCAAACAAATCACATGTATTACCATTTACCCATCTCATATTTAGATTAGTAATCATATACCTATTATATTGTAATAGATCTAAGTATGCATCACATCCATAAACATGAAAGTAAATGTACACACATAACAAAAGAAATTTTGGTTACCTAAAAACCTTGCAAGGTGAAGGTAAACTTGGGGTGGGGAACGACACCCAAAAATCTTCACTATAGGTGCAATAAAGTGTCTAGAGTTAATGCTACATTGTTTGATCACTCTTGGTGATCTACCCTATGAGGGGCATTCCTGTTAGGAGCTTACAAGACTGATTTAGTCTACTTTGATTAAAGGATTTAAGCTTACAACTAAGTAAGAACTCTATTAGGAGATTTGAATAGCCCTATAAGGACCAATCTATTAATATATTTTCCCTTCTACACTAGTTAGAATATCTCAATACCTGATCCTTTAGTTAGCACTATATTGGTAGGTTATAAATCTTTTATTTCCAACATTGATTTGGTCTCCTTATCATATTTATTATGTTCTACCATTCACTTCTTTGTTCAGATGCTTTGTCTGATCTCTTTTCTTCTAACAAACATAGCCTTCTTTTCGATCACTTTGCATCATACACCTATTGCTCACATCCTTAAGATTTAGGGTTTATGTCCCTCTTTAAATAAACAATTGATGACCTTCTAGATCAAGATTAATGATCTAGATTCATCTCTTTTTTTGTTTAGTCATTCCATTTTTATGATTAGTTTATCACCTAACATATGAATCAATGGTCTCTAACAAAACATGTAATTACCTCCTTAGTTGTCTTTACAATCCATAAATTAAGTGTACAAGTCAGCTAAAAATGGTTTACATAAGTGTTTTTTTTTTTCATTACAAACACATATGTCAATATTGGTTAACTCGACACTCAAATATCTTGATGTTGGGTCTATATTGATATACATGTTGTCCCTCACCCTTTGAATGCTTGGTAGTAACTATCTAACTCGGTTTAAGTTATATCTTCTTCACTTAGTGTTTACTAACTATTGGCATGCTCGATATACACTATCACTTCATCTAAACTATAGTACTCAACAACTGAAGGCACTCTCAACTCGAACTACAATATGAAAATCATGCATTTCTTGACCCTTATAAGATGATTTGGTCATAGTGATGATAGACCAACTCTTCCTAGGAAATGACTAAGTGTTTAACACGAATAGGGAACATGCATTAGAGATCAACATCCTTAAGTATGCTAAAACCTAATACCCAATTTGGAACTCCCTATGCCTTATCCTTTGATCTTCACTAGCATGTTCATCCTTGTTATATACTTAGACACCTCCACGTGTAGGCTCATGATATTTAGAAAATTCCTCTACTTGAGAACTAATCTTGTATCCTTGATCCATCTTTCTCAATTTTGGTGCATTCCCATGACTACCTAATAAAAAAATTTGAATGGAAAGCACTAGTACTCCTAATTGTACAATTATTATCACAAAATTATACTTGTGGTAGAGTCAAATCTCATTACTTGGGCTTATCACCTACTTAACACCTCAATAGATTACCCAGACTTCTATTCACCACTTTAATTTTCCTATCAATTTTTGGGTAATACAGAGAACTAAACTTCAACTCCATCTTCAACTTCTTCCATAAGGTTTCCCAAAAATACCCAACAAACTTGGTATCTCAATAGAGAACTATACTCTTTGGAACACCATGTAGCCTCACCACTTATATACATAACAAATCTATAATGCGAATTGCATCATGGATCTTGTAGAAAGGAATGAAAAGAAACATCTTCAAAAACCATTCAATCAATTCAAATATTCAATCATTGACCCTTTGTGTCCTTGAAAAACCAAGAACAAAGTCAATAGTTATAACTTCCTAGAACCTTGACCGAATAGGCAATGGTTGATAAAGTCTTTTGTTATGATTGACTCCTTAGTTGTCTAACACACTTGGCAACTTTGCAAAAAATTCTTTACATCTTTTGATAATTGAGTGCAAAAATAACGTTCACTGACAATGGAAATGGTCTTATCTTGACCAAATTGTCATGTCATTCCTCCACTATGTTTCTCCTTAATCAAATTATTACTCATAGAACTTATTAGAATACATAGTTTACTCTCATTGAATAGCATACCCTCTTGGATCATGTATTCTATCCATCTTATCCTATCAAGAGTAATAGGTTCCTTGCAGATCTTCCAAGCATTTACAAAGCCAGGATCCTCTAGGTACAAAGTCTTGAGAATATTGAACTCAAATATAAAAGTATAGCTCTACAAGAACTCTACCCATTTTAAGTGCCTCTGATTCAGTTTACCCAGCCTATTTAGGTATTGTAATACTTGATAATCACTATACAAAATAAAAATATTTACAAAATATGTAAGGCCTCCATATCTCTAATGCTTGAACAATTAAATTGAACTTCTAATCATTAACATAATAATTCTTCATTGCATTATTTAATTTACTTTACTAAAATATGCAGTAGGCTCACCTTTTTGGCTTAATACAACTCCAATGGCACTACCACTAGCATCACAATCAAACTAAGAAACCTTATTGAAATAAGGGAGTACAAACACAAGTTTCTCTATCACCTTCTTCTCCAACAATTCAAAACTCCTTGGAGCTCTTGTAGTCCACTTTAACTCTTTCCTATCCCCCTTTATTTATTCAATAAAAGACACACAAATACTATTGAAATTTGTAATGAAAATCCTAGAGAAATTAGACAAATCATGAAAAGACCTCACTTCAATAGAAAACCTTGTGCTAGGTCATTCTTGGGTAACCTTCACCTTGTCTAGGTCCATTTTGAGACTATCAAGTGAGACAAAAAACCCAAATAGACTAACTTGATTTTGAAAAAGCTAGACTTTTTCAAATTAATCAAAAGTTTCTCTTACCTTAGAATCTCAAATACTTTGTTAATATGCAAAAAAAATTCATCTAATGCTTTACTTAAAATCAAAATATCATATAAATACACAATAACAATTTTTTTCCATAAATTTCTTTAGTATCTCATTCATGAGTCACATGAAGATACTTGGTGCATTGTTTATCCCAAAGGGCATGACTAATCACTCATATACATAATCCTTGGTGTTGAATATAGTCTTCCATTCATCTCCCTCCATGATTTGAATCTAGTGATATTCACTCTTGAGGTCTATATTTTTGAAGTATTGATCTCCACTCAAGTAGACCAAAAGATCATCCATCCTTGGTAGGTGAAATTTGTATTTGATAGTTATCTCATTTATGGCACTAATATCAATAAAAATCTTTCACTATCTATTCTTCTTTGGTGCTATTACTATAGGTAACACACATGGAGTGAAGCTCTCCTAAATCGGATCATTCATCACTAACTCTTCAACTTGTCACGTGAATTCCTCAATCTTAGTAGGATTCATCCTATGAGAAATGTTGTTAGGAGCTCTACGGAATATGTCTAATTTTTTATTATTTTTTCTTACTGGTGGCAACCCCTCAGAAACATTATCATATACAATATCCTAGACCTCATTTATCTAACCTAAAATCACTACTAGAAGTTCTATATTATCTTTTAATTCCATCCAAGGAATTAAAGTATAACACAAAAGTGGATGTTTCATGTCATCCATAAATTTTCTCCATTAAACGAGAAATGTCCTAACACTACTACATACCTTTAATTCTTTAAGTATTATGAGTTACATCTTTAGATGAACTCCATGCTTTGTCAAAGAATAGTTTTCTGCATAACTATCATGTACAACATGATTGTCATAGTGTCATGGTCTTTCCAAAAATATATGGCATGCATCCATCACTATGATGTCACATAGTATCTCATTATGGTAACCTCCAATTTTTAATTTCTCTAATCATAGTTCATTGACCATAACCTTTCGGTCATCCTACAACTAGATGATCTAGTACAAGTGTGGGTTTTTCTTTCTTTTGAACTTTTAACTTTGTGAACATCTCCTCTAACACTAGATTGTTAGTGCTTTTACTAGCAATATTCACATCATAACTCTTATACTCAAACCTACACCTAGTGTCAAAAAAACTCTTCCTCTAATCTAACTCCTCTCTAATTATTAAGGTATCATAATAACAAGGGTTTCTTCCCAATCTACATCATTTGAATGCATAGATTTGGCTTCTTCGTCTACATATGTCACTCTAGTATGGCCTTTAACTTTTCCATTTATCCTCCCTTATTGTTGACAACATTCATAGATTCTATGTACTTGTTCACCACAATGGAAATAAGTTCTTCTAATATTGGCTCTCCTTGGGCCTTTCCCAGACCTTCCTCTTCCTCTTTGGTCTCCACAATCTTGAGCATGGAAGCAATTGAAACCCACATTCCTCTAATTTTAGTAGGTACACACGTCTTTTTTTTTCTCTAGATCCTCATTTTGATTTCCAAAAGACCTACCACCAGACTTTCTTCCTCTACCTCAACCTCTTTTCTTTCTATCAAACATCTTATTTAGCTCCTCCTTAACTATCAAATGAAATTAGTATGCCTTTTTAATGTTGGTCATTATTACTAGACTTAGCTACTCCTAAATGCTTGTTCGTTACCCATTAAGGTAACATCCAACCTTCTTTTTATTACTTTTTACATGCCCTAAAGTCATGAGGATTTGGTAGAGCTTCTATGTATATTCCTAGATCTATATTCTATTGCTTTCTTCAACCATTGCATCCTCTTGAAAAAATCAAGCTCATAGTAAACAATAATTAACCACTTGTCTATTTTGTCCACCATCTAAACTCATCTAATTATTTTCTCCTTCTCTCTTTGATTTCTTTCCAACTAGACCTCATGTCACCAAATTTTGGTATTGCCCTTGAATTTATTCTTTGATAACTTGACTCTCTTAGGATCTTCTACATCTTCATGGAATACTTAAAATACTCCTAACTATCACTTATAGAATCAATTAACTCTTCAGGATTAAGGTTTCCAAAAAATATGGAAACTTCAATTTTGGGCCTATTTCTAATTCTTAAAATAAACCTCATAAGCCTATCAACCTGTGGATCCCTATCTTCTTCTCGAACCTCTTCAACTTGTCTCTCTTCTAAGAATTATTCCCCATTTTCATCTCCAAACCAAATATCAATGACTCTATAGTTTTTCTTGCTTGGCCTCTACTTGTCTTTGGAGGGTTCTAAAAATCTTTGGTGTCAAACCTCCACCTCTTCTCTAGTACTCCTTTATGGAGGCATTTTCACACTTATCGCACAACCCACAACCATAGTTCTAGTGCAATCTACCTCACAGTTAGCAATTTTTTCCCACACTAATAAACTCTCACTCTGATGCCCCTTGATGAAGGCACAATTTGAGAAAAAAATAAAAAGAATAAAAAAGGGAAATTTATTTTATATAAAATTAGATTCTACTACATGCTCAATGGGCTACAATATTATTAGATTTTGTAGCAAAAAACCTTCTCATTGTACCTTCTCCAAAACACCACCAAAAAATGCCTTCTCACATCAAGAATGGGCCTTAAATAGCTTATCATAGGTTTAGTAATAAGAATAATACTTATACTTTTGAAATTTGACAACCAGGGCCAAAAGAGAGGTTTGAGAATTAAAATTTGAAGTTGGTGCAAGAATAGAAGTTTCTAGAAAAAATGGACAATCTTCTAAGAAGCATAACTTTTGATTTGGGCCTCTGATTGGCAAATTGTTTACATCGTTAGAAAGCTTCATGAGTGCTCCATAGCCAAATGGGTTGCTTCTATTTGTCCCCCATTTTTTAGGATCATACGACGCCATTTAGTATTCCACATCTGACTTTGAAAGACTTCTAGGTCCTCGAGCAACTTAAAATAGTAATAACTTTCAAAAGGTGAAATATTTTGACTTAACTCATTTTCAAGAATGCTTGAAATTTAAATTACAATCTTAACTCCAATTCACACCCTTTAAATCTTCATAATTATGGCTTGCCAATAGAATAACCTATATTCTACATTTGCATGTATCCTGAGGTGTGCCAACATATTGATCGATGAAAGTAATAATAGAAATTGGAGAGTTGGAGGTTCTATTTGATGCAAATGGGTATATAGAAATATAACCACGTCAAACAAAAACTATTTGTAGAGATATTTTTTGGGTTATACATGATTGTTCTTACACTGGCGGATGCTCCTACATCATATTCCTCTCAATCTATATATCTCTACCATATTCCATAATAATAAGAATAAGACCTTCATGTGAAATGGGGAGGAAGGGTTTTCTAAATGGCCCTACAAATTGTGTTTTATGGAAGCCAATAAATGTTATGGAAGCAAAATGCACGTGTTATGCCAAAAGTGGTTACCAAGCACAAGATGATAACTAAAAATTATGGTAAATTTACTGTCAAGGATTAGGTATCTCTTGATTACCTCTACAATACCCAGGGGGATTTGAGGTAGGCCCTAACATCTATAACATAATTAACACTCTTCCTATCCTCCTAAAATTGTTCACAATCAACTCCTTGTTGACTTCTAATTTAAGCCAATAAACTTTCAAAATACCTTTATTTATCCTTGCACAAAGTCCTTTGTGACCTTGACATTTTCCCCTTAGATTTTTTCCATGTATGCTTGGATTTTTTTCCATGTATGCCCCCTTCTGAAGGCTCTCACTAAACCCCTTCTTTCTTCTACCATTTATTATAAACCATAGCCTCCATCCATTTACAATCTCCCCTCATTTTTGTCTATACCCAAATGAGTTTCTCCACACCAAAAAAATAGGGCAAATACAAAGAAACCCTAACCTAAAAATACTACATACTTAATCCAATATGACATTAATGAAACCCTAGTCTAAAGACCCTTTTATACACAAATTGCCATGTTCACCTAGATAAGGCTAGAAGAAACATACCCCAATGCAATTTCGAATTAACATGTAAATGTTCATTAAGATATTATCTTTAATATCCCACAAAACCTTGTGTTGTGACACATAACCTAAGTTCACCAACCTGTCAGACACAAAGTTGCCTTCCTAGAAAAAATATGTTATATCCTTAAACTAGTTTAACATTCACTTTCAATATTCAATAATCATTCTAAAGAGGATTTACCACTTACCTATACATATTTATAATACTAAAACTCTTTTCAAAGATAAAGTTTGATTTAATCTAAAAGTATAATATTATAAATATAATGTAAGAGATATTTTACCAACTTTTCTATAAAGTCAAAGCTAAAAGTATTTTTATATATAACTAAATGCCAATTATATACCTGATCCAAATTCTATAATTCCAAAGTAGACACAATATCAAGCACCACATTTTTTATAATTCTAAACGAAGATGATACCAAACATTTAAATTTTTCATCTTACCTTAATTTTATAAATGCATTTAGCAAAGAACGGATACTTTTGAGGTGAAATCTGAGATGGACTCTTGTCTGTCTATAATTAAGCAGACAATACATATAAACAATAAATAGAAGAGAACTAAATATTTTTTGTGGAACCTTTCCCAGTTCATTCGGTTTTATCCTAAGAGAACTGGAGCTTACAGATTCCAGCAACAAAATCACTATACCACTATATGTTGTTATATATTGCTGCAACTTCTAAAAATCCACACCGGCTATTCTTTTAGCCTTCAATCTGTGTAGTGTAAGACACAACCACTCAAAAATCATTCTGCAATAGATAACAAAACTGTATAAGGCTCGATAGTTCAGTACAGTTGAGTAAATATTAATTGCATTCTACGAAGACATAAAGCACTTAAAGAAAACATGTTTAGCTCCTAGAACTCTGGGCCTCAGTTGTAATCTGGGAAGAGAAAAGCTTCTTGAAAGTGTTCAAGCTATAGATTTAGAAAATTTCAGGAAAAGAAATTAAGTGTTCCTTTTGTATGATTGATTAAACATGTGGTTGTTTAGGGAGCTGCTCTCATTTTGGATTTGGATTCTGAATAATACTTTTCTTACAAACTAAATTTTTCATTTCTGTAATTCTAAATATTAATATAAAAAAACTCACATAATCTAATTCCGAAATTGTTGATTTTTATTACAAGAATTATAAAAAAAAAATGGTCCTATGATAAGCTCAGCTAGTCCAGAAAAACTTATGGACAGACCGGAAAGCTACAGTTCTTAAAACTATGAGGGGAAATAGACAATATAGAACATAGCTTGAAGTATTTTAGAATTGGTAGTTGAAGAGAAGTATACAAGGTGAATCAAATAAATTTTGCCAATTAAATTGTGAATTAGTTTAGTACATTGATATTTCCAATTAAATAAAAAGTTTTTATGGTACATTGAAATTTCTAATCCCATTTCATGATTTCTAATCTTTAAAACGAGTTATTTGATCCTATACATAAGCAATTGTGAAAATTTAATGTTGTCTCACTGTATAAGTGTATTACCTTGTTGAAAGTAGCACCTCTGGCCCTGGAGTAGCACCTGAGGTGATAACAATCCTGTTGCAGGTGGTGTTGATGATAGAGAAACACTGACATCTTTGGGATCTAAACCAAAGCAAGGAATCCCTAAACTCACAAGATCCCATGTCCTCAAATTCGATCCATTTCCCTCTTCTCCAGATCTATTTGTATCCACTGAACTATTCGTTGAGCACCCATCATTAATGACTTGGTCAGTAGGTAATGAAGTAGTATCGCGACTTGACATAGAGCTGCAGACTGCACAGTTTGACTGGGATAGATAGGATGGTTGTGGCAGCTCATCTATAGCTCCTTGTGCGTTCTCTATAAGCCAATCTACGGCTTTGCTTGGGTGAGCATACCCTAATCTGTCTTGTAAATCATAAAATTTAACAGCTGTGGAAAGAGACATCCTCACCCTTGTGTCTCGAGGTCCTTTTGCAGTACCGACTTTACAATGGCGATCTTTTCCAGCAGATGAGCGAACTCTCAATGCTTTACAAGTGTGAGCACATGATATATTCTCACACGTTTCAATACCCACGCCCCTCTTTTTCCTTTTGGATTCTTTAGCGACCCCATGAGTTAAGGCATACTGGCTATCCATAGTTTCAGCAGAAAATCCCTTTGATTTGTCCTCAATAAAATCAATGCTTCCTACCCCATATATAAGATCTGACTCCAGATTTAGCCCTGCACTAAAGCTCTTAAGATATGTAGAGTCTTCAAGGGATGGGTATGGCTCTATGTCGTGGCTTAGAAAGGATTCGGTATAAGTAATATCAGTGTAGAGGGATTGCATTTCATCAGCTACAGGAATGGGTGTATCCCACAATCCTCCTACGTTTATCAGCATTTGAATTCTCTGAAAGCTACTGGATTTATAGAGTTCTTAAACAAACTAGATCTCTATGTTATCTTGGGGAAAGAGTAGGACTCACATGGAGAGACGAATATAGAAAGAAGTTCAATAATAAAGTCTCTCTGTAACGTTTGGAAAGAAAACCCTAATCAAAGGAAACCTGCAGAGCAGAGTAGCGTTCATACCTGGGTATGAATTTTTCCAGAGTAATAGACTTCAGATAAATATCTAACCAATATTTCCTCGCCTAAATCTCACAACTTCTATCCATAGGACCAGATCTAGACTTGAAGAGAGCGCTTAATCTAGAAAGAAAAGGGTTTTTTTCTATTTTGTCTTGGCCTTTTGTTTTCTGTAGGATGTAACTGATAGGTAGACAGAACCATCTCATTAATGGCTCCACATCCCTCGTCAAATCCTGAAGCTACACGCAATTTATCATGGGAAGTGGGAGGCTGAAACCCTAGAAAAGCAAGAAGAGGAGATTGCCTCGTAGAGGGCAACATAGTACAATTATATACGCCAAAACCTAGCTAGACCTACATTGTACCAAAGTGGTAGAAATATCATTTTCAAAGAAAAACATGATAGTTGTCCTCTTCCATATAAAATGATGATGGCTTGACTGAATTCAACTGTTAATCCATTAAACTTTCCTTAATGGTGGAATATTACTTTGTCGTGAGTTTGAGAATCAGATTCGGAAGCCTATGAAATATCTCTAGTGGAGCCTTCTTTAACCTTCTTAAATTAGCTTCTGCTGCCATTGTGGCCAGCATTCCCCACTCTTGAAGGTTCTATGTCATTTAAAGGTAATCTTTTAACAGCTTTATATTTCGTATTTTACATTCACAGGCACCCCAATTTGCCTACAACCGTTGGTTATGCCAAAAATCAAAAACAAATTCACTCATCCAAATTGAGAAATTCTAGACGCTCCACTTTTGGGTTGGGAAAACATAAATGTCCACGCGTGTCGGGGTTTTCGTGTTCTCGAGCTACGTGTACGTACGTTTCTAGATAATCCAGACAAGGGCTAATCCATCCATTTTAGGGCTACATGATTTTTTTTGTACTGCCTAATTAAATCCTATACAGAAAAGATCTCATTTTTGTGAGTTAACAGCCCCGTTACATCAACCTGTAACAATCATTCTATCGTGTATGATTGTACCAGCCCCGTTACATACCAGTACAGCACCTTGTTAGACTAAATTCTTCTCTTAGATTGGTTAATCAGATTTATAACTAATTACTTTACTTAATATTGAGCGTATATTTGACCAGTAGTAGTGTGCGCGTCTGTGAGCGATATCTTACCTTGAATTTCAGGGGGACCTGGGTTTAGGTATATGTCCGCTAGCGTTCCACACGATTTGTTCATATTCCTTTTCTTTTGTTTTATGGACCGTATAGTCAGTATGATTTTCTTTTGTTTTATGGACCGTATAGTCGGTATGATTTATCATGTGGTGGCTTTGTTTTCATCGGTTTCTCTAAAAGCATAGCGCTACTTCTGAAATATAATAATTCCAAATTTTGTTACTTCCAAAAGGAAAAATGATTGTTGAACACGGTAAATCATTTAGTAGATCTTACAATTTTGATTTTACATTGAGATTTCATTTAGTTAAAATTTAAAACTTTACATAAGTTCGTTTCTTTAGTTCGTAAGTATGAGTAACAAATAGAAGGAAAGAAAAAAGAATGATTATGCATTATGGAGTTTATAAAAAAATCAATTAAGAAGTATAAAAAATTGAAAATAAATGATGATGAATCATGAAGTATGATTAAAAAGTGTCAAAATGTATTGTAAATGAGAAATTTTGTAATATAATCTACTTAAAAATAGAAGGTAGGTGAAAACAAACAACAATAAATCATAGATTGTGATCCAAAACATACCATAATATATTGTGGTATGTTTTAGTTTCAATTGATGGTTTAGGATTTTAATGTGAAATTTTTGCTTAATACGTTTGATCAAATTCCATGATCCATATTTAAAAATTAGAAAGATAGAGAAAACAAATTGAAGATGGATTATAGAATCTGATTTGATACTAAGAAATGGAAGGAAAGAAAAGACAAAAAATATGGATCTTGGAGCGAAATCCTAGATATACCAAAAAGTATTGTAGATCATGAATGTGAAACTAATCAAAGATTAGAAGGAAAGAGAAGAGAAGCAATGATAGATCATACATTGTGATCCAAAACATGCCATATTATATTGCAATATGGTTTTTTAAACTGAGATGACTTGCTTTTTTATATTAAAGCAACAAAAGCTAGGGGATTGGGAAATAAAGCACATTACCACACTACCCTTAAAACCTTAACTATCAAAAATAAGCATAACCACCCAGGTTCCCTTGCAATAGGAATCTTCATAGCTATAATAATACTACCACCAAAACCATATAACAAATATGAAATAAACCGTACTTACGAAGGTAGCTAAACCACTTAAATCTACTTAACATATAAAGTCTCTAAAGTATAAAATTTAAGACCATACAAGGCCAATAAAAGTATCGAAGTAGGTAGAGTAAAAAAAACTAAACCAATAACAATTGTTAGGCTAATTCGTAGCCTTCCCTTTTCCCTTATAAGCCAACAACATGTTCACCCAATCTTCAACAAGGGAATCATAGATCAACTTAGGCTCCTCAATCCCAACACCTTCAACTTTTCTCCTATAGCAATGGTTGGAGGGTAGTGACCACAGCTTGAGTCACTTTCACAATAAACCTTAAAAAGGGTTGTGAAGCTCTAATCCAAATTTTGAGACCTTTCCTTGCACTCATTTAGCTCACTACTAGTATCGGTCTTATTCCAAGCAAGAGTAAGGAAAATAAAACAATTCCTCATGAGGGGGTCTTTTTCCTTTACCTGCAACATAGGTGGGTTAGAAAAAAATTCTATCTTTTTTATCATTCCTCCCAAAAAAGCAGGTAGTCATACAAAAAAAATATTTAGATGCTTGGATGTTAAGGTAGATATCATGGATGAAGTTTTAAGGCTTTGTAGAGAAACTAGTAAGAACATGGAAGGGATGTTTACTCACTACCTCCTTTAGTTTTGAATTCCCTCTCTCAGAATTTGAGGTCTTCTCACCAGTATCCATCTCCCTCTATTCGTCATCCCCTTCCTCATAACTCCTCTTAGCCATCTCTTTTTCTAGAGGTGTTTTCTTACCATTTTCTTTAGATCCTGACACTTCCTCCCACCATGTCTAGATATATATTCAACTTCTTCTTTTGTCTAGCATGAGTTTTAGGTAACCTATCAAACCTCCTACGCCCCCACCCCGCCCCCAACATTTTAGCTATAGCCTGATTCCCAAAAATAAGAAATTTAGTTTGCTTTGGGTTTCTCAATGGGATAGGACGAGATGAGGGATGAGGGGTGCGAGCCCAAGACCCTCCACCACAAAAAAGTTAGGAAGGGTTCTATGGGGAAAAATATTGTCTACAACAACACATCTAGGAGGACATAGAGCAATTTGAAAATTATAAAGGTAAAGAATAAGATCCTAATGGATGATGGTATAGTTTATGCCATATCTTTTCTACTCACAAATTATCTTCAAGCTCGTGAAGCAAGAAAAAAGGAATAGAAAGAATGATAGGATTTCTAAAATAATTCAACAAAGGAAAGGTATAATAATAGAAAACTTCAAATCTACCCTCTAGGGTTAGGTATTTCAAGATAAATAGGCATACCTCATTCTATAGTTCCAAGATTCTTTCAAGTAGAAACCCACCCGTATGTTAGACTAGCTCCTCAATGTCTCTGAAAAAGTTGTTAAGGCTCATCTCACTCAAAACTTTTGATGCTTTTTTTCATTTTCATCCTTCCATGGAAAGCCCTATTGCCATAGAAAAGATCTCATCATTAACCTAGAAGGATATCCCATTAATTATTATTGTGATTAATTTTCATAATAGCCTGCCATGGCTTCCATTAAGGGAATCAAACAACCTTCTTTGAACAAAATCTAGTTATAGGGCTTCCTCGTACTATCCTTAATGATGGTGGGCTTAATTCTCATAAAGTCTCAACCCATATTTGTAGACTTAGGATAATTTTTCCAAAAACCATGATACAACTTTAGATTTTGAATATGATGAATGTAATTTATGTACCTTTCACTCCTAATAAAGAAGAAGTTTCCATAATTATTACATTGAGTGGTCTTTTAAATCGTATCTCTTCTATAGAGTGTAGTGATGTATAGACCGCGATCACTTTAATCCATCATAACTAAAAGATTTTATTAAAAATCGTGTAAAATGTGATTTATTTAAAATCCCAATCTTTTAATTGATTTAGCCCTAACCGCATCCTACTTAATCTTTTCCTTAAGTTTATTAGAGGGTGTTATAATAATTAAACCCCTCCACTCCCAATTATTAGTCACATTAAACCTCCTTTTATATTTATTTAAAATCTTCATTATATCATAATGTCTCTATAACTCCCACAAAGAAATACAAATTATAGTTAAAAAAATCATAGCAAAGATATCTCTTCATCATTTCTAACTAATATGAAAGACATAAAAATGGACACATCATTCTTCCCTATGTGCATTATTTTTCTCCCTCTCCATGAGGATGAGTATATTAGTTGGAAATTTTTCCATATTCAACCATCACCTTAAACTCTGCATATTCAACCATCACCTTAAACTCTGCACATTCAACACCAAACAAGCCATAGGTCTGCCACTACATTACCTTCTCTATAAGTGGGTTATATACCATAGGGATCTAAACTTGCCAAGACATACCAAATATCATTCATCATACCAGATGTGGCCCATCCAAACTTCATAATCCCATTGACTAAGTCTACAATATTCTTCAAGTCTCCCTCCACACATAAGTATTTACATCTAATGTTGATAGATAGATGTAATCCCCAATAGATAGCCATAGCCTCTACTACAATATTAGAAACATTTCCTAGGTTTCCCACATAAAGCTTTAGTTGGTTAGCTTCTGATTTTCTCACCAACCCTCCACCCACAACACATGATCCATGTGCAACCCCATCAAAATTTAGCTTCAATATTGGGAACCTGAGGGGAAACTATTAGGTCCTCTTTCTTGCAATTTATTTTGACTTATCAAAATCAAAGAAGGCACCCAAGAGTTTCCAATTCATTTCCATCTTTTGTTCCCCAGTATATAGGGGATCTAGGGCTTTGTTCAATTTCTTGCACTGGATGTTTTTCATCATGAGCTTGTGCACTATATTGCTCACCACAACCTCCAATATTTCTTCTTGCCTAAAGATTCTACTATTTCTCTCCTTAAAATTATCCAACAAGTATAAAGAGGAATGCGCTTCTATAAAAAGCCTTAATAAAGAATGGAGAAAAGGGTTATCCTAGTTTAAAACAAACTTTTGTAAATCATTCTAAAAGATGTGCTTACTACTTTCCTCTTCATCCTTGTAAAGATAACACATGTTAGTGATCATAACTCCTTTCTTCCTAAGGTTATCCATAATAAGGATTTTACCATGCAATGTTAATGACCAAAAGAAGTTTAGCTTAGGGATGAGCTCGCTATTGAAGACTTTCTTCCAATGGGAGGATCCTAATATTTATTAAGGAGGATAAAATAAGTTGATTTAACTAAAAATGACCCTTAGAAGTTTTGTCCCAAGAAAATTTATCTTCCCAAACATACATAAGAAATCTATTAGAATTTAGGCACTCCATTAGCTACATTACAAAAGGTTTGAGTTGAATAAAAATTGCTACCTCAATGATGGGTTTCAACTTCATTTGTTATGTTATATAGTCACTAAATTTTTTATCAAAAGTCCTCTTCAAAGTTTCCTCCAAGCTACATATCTTACTGAATGCTAGAGGATTCCCACCAAGCTAGTTGTCATCCTAGAATATAATCCTCTCCTCACATCCCACCAGCCAATGCAAACAATTCCAAAGGAGGTTTTTGTTTCTAATAAGATTATTGGAAATTTTTGTTTCTAAGAAGATTATTGGAAATTTTAGAATGTAGAGGAAAAGCAGTCTCTTTTACATAGTAAAAAAAAAGAGATGTTATTGAAGTATTTGGCTTTCGTGATCCTACACCATCCAACATGATTCTCAACCAGCTGTCATCCTGTGTCAATTAGGAAAGCTTTATTGAGGTCAAAAATCTTTTCAGCACCTAGTCCTCATGTAGCTTTTGGCCTACAAACTACATCACAACTAACCATGATCATTCTATTCCTTTCTTTGTTACCACACCATAGAAAATTCCTTCAAATATTCTCTAGCTTCTCAACCATACTCTAGAAGATTTTGAATAATAAAAGGAAATAAAAAGGAGTCCCTTCAAGTGATGCAGTAACTCACTAGATCTTTCCAACAATTATAAAAAATTGCCTTTCCAACCTATCATTTTCTTTTGCATATATTCCAAGATCAAGTTTTGAAATTGCTTGGTGATTATAAATCTATTTTACAACGTATAGTTAATTGTTGAGGTCTTGACTATCCTTTCTCAAATTGGCATTTTTTATTTGATTACTTTTGGAAGTTTCTATGTGAACCTAAGGTTATTCATTTTAGATGGTTGTTGTTGATCAAGAAACCTACTATTGGGTCAATATTATCATCCATTAATGTTGAGTTTGTGACCCACAATTTGAGTAATAGACCTAAGAGCTTGGAACATATTTTCTTTGAGTGTATTTATACATCTAAAATTTTCTCCACTTTTTTCTGTTATCCTATTGATTGGAAAAATAACAATGGTTTTCTTGGTGTGAAATCTTGGTTGGTTATGTGAGATCTTTTGACTTATCTCTTAATAGATTTTGGTTTCCTCTTATTGGTGAAGTACTATGGTTTCTTTGGAACAAAAGGAACAAAGAGATATTTCAAAATGTGAGAAGGTCCCCTACTAAATTTAACCTTAAACTCACACATTTTTACATCATGTCACATGCTTCTTTTTGCTTGTAGATTACAAGGCCCATATTCATGAAGTTGATGCATGATTGGATGTTGCTGATTTACAAAGATGAAGTTAAAGTTGCACATTACATTGAGAGATACCAAAGTTTCCTTACACAAGCAAAAATTGAGGAGCTTAACAATCTCTTGGAAAACTATCATCTAGATGCTGATATGGAGACAAATACATGTGTTGGATCCACTTAAGCACATATTAATGATACTAATCAGCCAAATCATGATTATCATAAATTATAGTTCTATAGTGTATGTATTGTCTAATGAGAAATTTTGGTATCTCAAAAATGGTTCTGGATGTTCATATTAGAAACTCTATTTACAATCCTATAGTTGGTTAACTCCTCCCTCCAATTTTATATAAGTATTGAGGGTTGATTTTTTTTTCAAATTGACAAGTTTTCTTGGATGTTGTTTAAAAATTTTCAATATAAACAAAACAATTGTTTGGTGACTTATTTCATTGTCATCACAAGGCCAAGATAGGTATTACAAAGACTAGTTAGTTGGCAACCCAAAATATTAGTTATGTATCTTTTCTTATTTAGGTTATTGTTGAAAAAATGACCTTACTCTTAATAAGATTTAATCTTTTTCCTTGAATTATCTACATAATCCCCAAGGATATTTTTCCAATCCCTTGCTTCAATCACCAAATAGTAGCCATACAAGAAGGTATACTAAAAAAACTATTGTATTAATACCAACAATATATCTTGAATTATCCAAATAGGTGAAGGATCTACCTAGAACTTTCATAACCATGAAGAAAATATGGGGGAGATTGGGTAGCCTTGCCTCAATTCTCTCCATACAACAAAACATTCCAAGGGGGTGCCAGTAACTAGCACCAAAAAAATCATATTCTTTATCATAGTTCTTATCAACTTGATCAAACCACTCCCAAGCCCAATTATATCTAAAAAATCATATAAAAATCCTAGTTAACTTTATAATAAGCTTTAGAAAAGGCCAATTTTATTGCCATACCCAAATTGAACTTCTTTTATTCATATTGGTTAACTTCATGACTGATTACCATTGCATCTAAAATTTCTCAGCCTAGGACAAAACCATTTTTGGGCTTACCTATGAATCTTTCTATGAATGGTTTGATTCTATTAGCTAGAATCTTGTGGAACACTTAATAGACAATATTGCATAAACTATTTGGTTTGTAATCTACAAAGAGTCCTCGAGTCATCAATCTTCGAAACCTTAGCAATAAATGTGTTGTTAAGCCTCCTAGGAAACTTTCCAATCGTAAAGAAGTCTTTGGTGGCCCATGTGAGATTCTTTTTTATAACTTCCTGAAACTAGTATAACAAGGTTGGGGAAGCCATCAAGACTAGGGGCTTTGTAAGAATTCATGGAAAACACTACCTATTTGTCATTAACCTCTTTCTAGTTTCAAGTTTGAATTGTTTATTCTTATTTCCATAGGTCTTAGAGAAGAAATCAGTCACCCATATATGAATATACTCTGGTTCAGTCAAGGTCTTATGCTTTTTTTTTCCTCAAAAGAGACAGTAATAGTTCTTTTCATATGCCTGGAAGTTGACCAATTGAAGGTCATGTTATTATCCCCCTCCGTAAGGCCTTGAACTCTAAATATTTATTTCTAGAAGACTTCCTCCTTTGCAAGGATATCCTTCCATTGACTCCTACAATCCTCTTCTTCAAGTATTGTGCTTTCTGAGCCATCTCCACAAATCATAACATTTTGAAGGAGATCTAATTTTTTCTCTTTTTCATCTTTTTTCTTAAATATACCCCAAATGATTATTTTCCCAAAATAATTGTGTTTCTTTTGACATTATCCATCTTAGTAGCTTATATCTATATCTATATATAATAGTCCCTCAAACATAAATGCTCCACCACTCTTCAACACAAAAATCATTGCATTTTGAAGGGGATCTAATTTTTTCTCTTTTTCATCCTTTTTTTAAATATACTCCCAAAAGATTATTTTCCCAAAATAATTTTGTTTCTTGTGACACTATCCATCTTAGTAGCCTATATATATATATATACCAGCCTAATTTTTTCTCTTTTCCATCCTTTTTCTTAAATATACTCCCAAAGGATTATTTTCCCAAAATAATTTTGTTTCTTGTGACATTATCCATCTTAGTAGCCTATACATACATACATACATACATACATACATACATACAGACACATATACATATATAGATATACATATATAGATATACATATATACATACACATATATACATACATATATACATATATACATACATATATACATATATGTATGTACATATATATATATATACACATATACATACATACATACATACATATATATACATATATATATATATATATATATATACACACACACACACACACACACACTAGTCCCTCAAACATAAATGCTCTACCACTCTTCAACACAACTTCTAAAATTAGGGTGGCAATGTGACATGATCTCATACCTTAAGGACTCCGGCCCACAAAAGTGGCAAATAGACAAGTTGAAAAGGATTGGGGAATGGTCTGAGACCATTTGAGGATAAGTACACAGAGAAACATTTTTCAACCACTATCAATCCATTGAGACACAAAGCTTATACAACTTCACCTAGATCAGATCCTCTCTTTTTCTATTATTAAACCAAGTAAATGGAGCATTTTGAGGGTCCATATTTGTGAAGTCATTCATGTTAATTAACTCCATGAGATCCTACCTACTATCCTTGAAATCATTCACTACCCCACCCACATTTCTCAGAAGGGTAGAGTGGAGTGTTAAAGTCCCCCATGCACATAACCATTTTATTAGCATTTCTAACTAAAAAGGCCAAAATATCCTCCAATAGCACCACCCTCCTAGCCTGAGTATTCATAGCATAGACATTCACAATATTACAAACATCAATTGTAAGAAAACTCTTATTATTTAGTAGTTTCCTTTCGAAAACAATATTAGAATTCCAAAGGGTAGCAATACCACCTCATCATTGAATCACAACATTATGAGAGAAAGGGGCCAATTGAATCACCATCTCAACCTCCCCTACTAGATTGGTCATCTCTTTAAGAGGGAGAACCTAGGAAGTAGAAGACAAAAGCTCCATTTTAGGAGAGGAAAGGCCTTTGTATTCGCCCAAGTTCAACCTTTTGACAATTTTCATAGCACTCAGACCATCAAAGAGAACAACACCACTAGCATCATCAATAAGGATCTACACTTCTGTCAAAACCCTAAATTTTCCTTCCTCTAGAGCACCCTCTTCATTCCTTGTGTTAGTATCCTCTTTACAATTAAGAGCTAAGAATATCTTCAATTCCTTGAAAGAATTTAGGTTAGTTTTCATCTTATTTTCCTCATTTTATTGAGTAGTAGAACTACCATAAGGAGAGACATTATTTACCTCAATAGATTCCACTACCCTCTTAGTGGTGTTGGAATTACAATAGGAAAGGTAAACTTCTAGGGAGGGGGGGGTAAATCAGTAGTTTAAACTTTGACCCTTAAAACATTCACCACACATCCATCTCATACATTCACTAAGTAAACTAAAATATAATCTAGAGCATGCACATCTAAATCATGTAAACAAGTAAACACATATAACACCATATATGATTACCCAGAAACCCTCTAATGAGAAGGTAAAATTGGGGTGGGGATGACACCCACAAATCTTCACTACTACAGTAGTAAAGTGTATCCAATGAAGGTTACAATGTTTTGATCATGAGACATGATCTACCTTGTGAAAGGCTTTTCCTATTAAAGGCTTAAAAAGACTATTAGGTCTCACCCTATTAAAGGATTTCAACACCCTCTTGGAAGTGTGCCTTGTTAAAGGAATTCAACTCACAATTAAGTAAATACCCTGTTAAAGGATTTCAATATAGTCTATTAGGACTACTCTGTTAAGAGATTCAACTAATTTACCTATTAGAATGATTCAATAATGATCCTATGGTTAGCACTTTATTTCCTAATGATAGCTCCCATCTATACTGATGTATTCTTTATCCTTTTGATAAGATGTCTCACTGTTGTATACTATTTCTTTCCTCTATTCTCCTTTAACTGATTCTGTAATGTAATCTTAGTTCATAACTCCTTAGCCACCATGAATGCTCTATTTTCACAAGCAAAATTCTCTCTTTTCTCCCTTCACACACCTTCTTCGCAACATATCTATAGTTTAGGATTTGTCCTCCTTAAGAAGACTTCAGTAACTTAGGGTTAGGTATGAATGAATAGTTGTGATTCGTCCTTATCTCCAAATATCATAACTCAATGTTATTTGGATGCTAATTAGTTTAGCCCTTATATTGGTTTCATTTGCTGAGAATGCAACTAATTGACTCTGGGTTTGTAGCAAAGCTCTCAAGTGCTTCTCACTTTGAGCTGGTGTCATAGGCAATTTTGTGCCTAATGCATTAATTTGACTTTCCAAACTCAAAATGTGACTTCTTGTCTCTTGTGTGAAGAGTTTTGGATTACAGAATTTAGTGTACAGTGAGAAGATATTCTCAAGTACCTTCTTCACACTTTCTACCTTTGTTTCCAATGCAACTTGTGTGAGTGTTATGTTAGCTAACATTTTCTCATTTGCTTTGCTTTGGAAATTCTTTTTTGACCATTCTAATAATTTTGCATTTGTGTCTAGGTCTGCATCACTAACCCTCTCCACTATATTTCCCAGTTGTTCAATGAGTGGCTTGGTTTCATCTAGAGTCAGTAGCTTAAATACATCTAAAATGATGTCTTTGATATCCTACAATGCTTACATCTACCTATGCTCCCCTTTGAGCATTTCCCAATGCTTCTTTCTAGCTAGGGCTTCTTGGAGTATGCCCATCTGCTCAATTTTCATTGTGTCAAAGCCATACTTTGCTAACACAATCTATTCATCAAGGTTCACATCTCCATATTGTATCACTTCTTTAGCTTTTGATGAGCTTGAACTCACCACTGAGATTTGCAATGGTGTTTCATCTGTGCTTGGCTTCTGAAGAGTGTGACTTGAAGGAGTTCCAGTTTCTAGTAAAGTTACCAGTGCTTGAATAGCTACTTGCTCCTTCATCTTTGGTGTCAACTTGGTCTCTTCAAGCTTGTCCTTCACTTCCACATTGCCTTGTGATGCACCTTTTACTTTTGTTGGAGGTGCATATAAGATTACTGGACCTGTTTCACTATATGTTTTTGTAGTGGCTTGGGTTTCCATTGTGTCTTTTCCAACTATATCAACCTTTTATGATATAGCTTCAGGTATTTTATCTTAAGGTTGTACATTAGTGGCTTGAGGGGTGATAATAGATGGTTCTTGTGTATTCAACTCTTCCCTTGTAGTTCTAGACACTATTTTCTATATCTCATCTACACTCACCAATACCAAATTATCACATAATTTGGTCTATAGTGTAGACTGATCAAGTATCTTTTCACAATCTTCCTCTATAAGGGGATTGATGTTATGAGCTATGAGATCAAAAACATCCTTTACTATTATTGTTTCTGTATTTACACTTGTCACATGTTGAGGGCTGACATTAGGCAATTGTGTATCTTGTAAACTTTGTTCTTGTTGTTGTTCTGCCTCAGTTGTTACCTTGTCATCTACTTTAATTTATGTATCTCCCTCAACACTTTCTTCAATTTTTTCATCTTCTTCATCATCCTTCACCTCAATAGGCTCTTGTTCACCTACCTTTACTGTAGCAAGTCCATAAGTTATCTTCTACATGTGAGTAGACTTCTTAACTACATCTTCAATATTGTTTTACAGTATGCTAAATGTTTTATATTTAGGTACAAACCTAATTGCATATTTCTTCATAGCCTTAGCAATTTGTGCCTTATTGAGTTCAGGCTCACTTGTGCAAGTGAAGTCTCCCTTATTGGTCTTTCCAAGTTCAAGCAATAGTTTCATTTCTACTCAACTCTCTCATATAAAATTTTAGGCATTGAGTTGGCAATTTCTAGTGGGGTTTTCTTAAAATTTTCCATCATGGCATATATAACTTCCTCCACTTGACTTTTCTTAACTTTACTAAGATTATCAAAATCAACATGAGTAAATCCTATCAAATCTAAATTATTATTGACATTTTCACATAGATTTTCTAAGTTAGATAGAGGATTGTGACTCACCACTTTGAATTGGCTATTGTCATCTAATTTTGTTTTTTTCTCATTAGATTTAGCTTGTACAATGTACTTTCTCCTTGGTCTTTTCTGCAGTTAACCTCCCTATTCTGTAGGTTTTGTCTTTTATTTTTCCTTTAGTACAGTGACACATACACTAGCCCTTGTAGTAGGTGATGTAGATTTGGGTTGACTCGGCTTAATGACCTTCTGGACTTTTGTCACTGGTTGGGCCTTGGCCTTCCTCTTCTTTTGATCAGTGGGTGTAGGTGCTTCCTTGGCTTCTTCTCCCTTGGCATCTTCAGAAATTTATGTTTCCTCCTCTGGCTGATCTTTACCCATTCCTTGAGTTAATGCAAGTTGTGCTTGTGTCTAGATGTCTTCTTCCTCTTTATCATCTTCTTCTTCTTCTTCCTCTTCTTGGTTGATATATTCACCAAATTTAGCTTTTAATTTCTTCACCACCTTCTCCCTTTTCTTAATAATAGAGGCAGTCTTTAGTTCCATAGTGATTTTGGATTCATCCTTTTTATAGTTTTTGAATTCTTTTGCATTTTTATCAATATCTTTTGCAAGTAACATTGTAATATCTACATAGGCACCATCTACATTTACTTCATATCCTAATAGCCTTAGCTAAGTTACCCTTGGAGTTTTTCTTGAACAAAATTATAACCAACATCCACTAGAAAGAAAACATCATCATAATTTTTCTCCACTAATGATATTGGTATTCTCAAACTTTTCTTCATTTATTGCTTAAAGTCCTCAAAATAGCTGGTCATAATTGACTCAAAGTTCTCTCCCAATTGTTCCATAAACTCACTAATCTGTAATACCACTAACCTGTTGGATTTCCATACAATTGTGCCAAATGTAGCAAAAGTGTTTTGAACATAAAAGAAAATGCATATCAAAAAAGAACCAAATTTACATTGTGCACTCTTTGTCTTCATTATTGCTCCTAGATTCCCACTCACTTGCTGTAGTTGTAATTTGGCAAGATCATATGTGTGATCTTTCTTGACAATTTTATAACTAGCATTTACTGCAATAGAGGGCACACTATTCAATCTATTGGATTGGTAAAACATGTGTGAAATAACCCTTACTGGAAAGTCTATCTTGAAGGCTCTGTAATGGTATCAATTATCATTCCTCTCGTATTCCATATAGATCTGTTATTTTTCTCAATAACCTCTTTTGAGTCACTTCTTAGAGTCTTAGGCCGATCTAGGGTTGGGTAACCTATTACCCTATGGATTATTCTTTCAATTATTTTTATGGGTCCATTATCTAACCAAAGTGAATTATCATGAATTCTTCTTAACACAATCCTAATCCATTCAGTTTTGAACAAATTCGAGAAATCTAGGGCATAAGTTAACAAACCATTCTTCACAAAGTTTGTCATATGCTTTCCTAATCTCCATATCACATGTACTTCCAATTTTATAGTTGAAGCATTTCCTAACATCTTGCACTATCAAAACATTCGGTGATATCATGGATAACACACTGGAGGGGTCTTTTTTATAAGGATTGTCTATTATGGCTTTGAATATTGGTTACTTGACCTCATTACTAACCAGTTGATCATTCAAAACTTCCTTTCCCTCTACATTATTTGAACTAGATGCCATTGTGTGAAACTAGGGTTTTCAAAAATATAAACAGCATAACTTAGCACTTGATAAATACCTTGCAAGATCTGATGAAATGATGTAAAATCATGGCTAAAATCTTCTGTAGTCACTTTGGATGAGTTTTTTTTATTGCCTTCTGCTCTCCTTGCTCTTTCTTGATTTTGAAATGATGCAAAATGAGTTAAAAATTGATCAAATACCCTTTGAAGTTTTTTAATAAATGTTGAATTCTTACACACTTGTAAGCTTGGCATACATGAATTTTAGGCACACTCAACATTTGTTATCATTCCATTTGTTCAACAACTATTACGAACTCGACATCAACTAGCCATCCTACTAGCTTGGCATCTTCTAGCATTCCACTAAGGAGTCATAGGAAGCATTTCATTCTCGCTAGTAGCACAAAAACTTAAAGATTTTCTTGGATTCCTAATAAAATCTTCCATCTCTATTCATGCTTATATAGTCTTTTCAGTACCGAGTCCTTTTAGAACTGATGTATGATATAACCTTTAAATATTAGTTGCACATACCTCTTGATTTCTTAGTTTGATGAGGTGTGATCACGTAACCCATTGGGTAAAGTGATCCCTTCTCCATTTGATGTGCTGCAACCATCCTTTTTCTTCCATGTCTTGTTCATCTCATCTTTGATATTTTCAACATCTAACTTGCCTTTGCCTTTATCAATTTACAACTTGGCACCTTTGACCTTGTTGGATAGTAGCGCCTGATGTGACAAATCTTCAAACATCTACATGTGGTTTCACTCAACCACCTTTTGTAGTCACCTCTAACGTATGTCCTAACACAATTTTTAGGAACACTTGGCAATAACGATAGCTAAATCTTGTATTATAATCCTAGTTGTAAGAGTTTTTATTGTTTCATACATTTGTTTGTATGTTTGATGACCACATGGATTTGGATCTACACTCAAGAGCTCTATGTCCATAATTTTGAAAGTTATAACAATATCCTTCAAATAATTGTGTGTACATGGTCTTGGTTCTGCATTTATTTGCTTGATGTCCTTGTTTGTTGCACTTATGGTAGTGAGCCATGCTCTTATGCTTGACATTTTGATTTACAGTCTTGCTCCTACACACATTAATAGTATGTCCTTTCTTACCACAATTATGACAAGTAGGATTAGAGTCCTTACCTTTGTTGTTCCTTTCTTCAACACTTTTGGATAATTCTCCTTCTTCAGTACTTATGTATCCCAGTCCAGATGTATCATTATTGGATTTAGGGGATCTCGATAAATGCTCAAAGTATTTGGTGGTTTCAATTGGTTTGTTGAGACTTTTAGAAAATTCCTTTTCCCTTTTTAGGTCATGCTTCAATTTCTCATTCTGTAGTTTCAATGTTGTTATCTCAATGTCCTTGACATTCAATTCATAGTTGACATTCATCTTTGGATTAGAATATTCAATTGCATTTTGGAAATTTTGGTTACCTCTGATGACATCTCTTCCAGTCTATTTTTGAAAACTCTTTTCCCATCTTCAATCATGGCTTTGTCTTCCATAGCTCTTTCCTTTTCTGTTCAATCACCTCACATAGTAGTATGGCTTGTGATTCTTGCTCTAACTTGAGATTTATGATTTCCTCAGCTTGGGTTCTATTCTTTCCTTTAGATCTACAACTACTACATCAAATTCATTAGAGTATCCATTAGCAAATAGTTTAGTAGTGCCTATCTCTTTCTATTGTGTGTCAATCTCCTCAATGGCAATTTTCTTCCTTCTCTTCAAAGATTTCTTTAGTTCTTCTTTTGCTTCATCTAGTTGATGTAGAATTATTTGTATTTCAATTCCTTGATTCTCAATGATCTTTTCCAACTTTTAGACTTCCATTTTCAAGATCTTTCCTCAAAGTTACAAAGCTCTTCTTTCAGAGAACTAGGCTTTGATATCAATTGTTGGAATTACAATAGGAAAGGTAAACTTCTTGGGGGGGGTGAATCAGTAGTTTAAACATTGACCCTTAAAAAATTCATGACACATCCATCTCATACATTCACTAAGTAAACTAAAATACCATGTAGAGCATGTGCATCTAAATCATGTAAACAAGTAAAAACATATGACACCAGATATGACTATCCAGAAATTCTCCAATGAGAAGGTAAAACTGGAGTACGGATAACACCCAAAAATCTTCACTACCATAGTAATAAAGTGTATCCAATGAAACTCACAATGTTTTGATCATTAGACATGATCTACCCTTTGAAAGCTTTGCCCTGTTAAAAGATTACAAAGATTGTTAGGTCTCACCCTGTTAAATGATTTCAACACTTCGTTAGAAGTGTGCATTGTTAAAGGACTTCAACTCACAATTAAGTAAGTAACCTATTAAAGGATTTCAATATAGCCTGTTAGGACTACTCTGTTAATATATTTAACTAATTCACCTATTTGAATGATTCAGCAATGATCCTACAATTAGCACTTGATTGCTTGATGATAAATCACCTCTATACTAATGTATTCTTGATCCTTTTGATCAGATGTCTCGCTGCAATATACTATTTCTTTCCTCTATTCTCCTTTAACTGATTTTGCAATGTAATCTCAGTTCATAACTCCTTAGCCACCATGAATGCTCTATTTTTGCATGCAAACTTCTCTCTTTGCTCCCTTCGCACACCTTCTTTGCAACATAGATAGTTTAGGGTTTGCCCTCCTTAAGAAGACTTTGGTGACTTAGGGTTATGTATGAATCAATAATTGTGATTCATCTATTTTATTGTTTAATACTTCCCTTTTTGTGATTGGTTGCATGCAATGCATTGGGAATCCAAATTAGGATTCATCCTTATGTCCAAATATCGTAATTCAATCTTTAAGCCAGCTCAAAAATGGTTTACATAGTTTTTTGTGTCATTACAAACAACTATAACAAAAATTTCTTACTCAGCATCTAGTGTCTCTGATGCTTGGCATATACTAATCTCTATATTCTGACTCAACATTTGTGTCACTCGGCATGCACTGCTTACTTGGCTCCTGAATTACTTAGCATATACTATTTGCTCGGCACTTGAGTGCCATGCTCTATTATATACATGGTGTGCTCAGCATTAACCACTTATTTGGCATGAACTAAGTAAATGACTAAAGTGTGTAGATGCTCACTTGTCAAAACTGATATAAGATCAACAAGTGGAAGCCAAAGGTGTTAGGGAGGATAATTCACCCCACTCAATACTTTGTTTTACAATCCCACATGAAACAAATTTCTCCTTTTCTTTTTGCTTAAGGGTTTTACATGAAAAGATGACATGACCAAACTTAGAGCATTTTTGTCATTATAGTCCAATATTCTCATATTCAATGCCTTGTTATTTTCCCTCCACTTAGTGTTGATAATGACATGAGTACGAAAAGCTTTGTTGATCGCAACATTCACAAGAAGCTAGCAAACACGAGCTTAGGGTGATAGTGAAACATATACATAATTACTAAAAGAGATTCCATCCACCTAAGGACATTTTCATTGCAAAACTCTATAGGCATTCCAAGAAGAATTGAATGTAAAAAGTTTACTATCCAACTTTATAATCCTTAATAAAGACATAGAAGGAAGAAAAGTGAAATGAACATGGATCGTGCACTTTGACCTAAAACTAATCAAGAAATGGAGTGAAAGGGAAGATAAATAAATTTTGGTCAGAGAACATGATCTACAGCATATCAAAATGTATTATCAATGACCATATATTGATTGAAACTTGTCAATAAATAGAACATGTGAAAATAGACAAAGTGATGGATCATTTATTATCATTCAAAATATACTATACACTATTATAAATGATGAATGTTGTCCAAAAAAACTCAACAATCAAATTCTAAAATGTTTCATCAGAAACTTAACAAAAGTTATAATAAATTATGAAAGTTAAGCTATATTATTGATGTTGACAAAAAAATAATATACAATTAAATGAATATCATCCTAATTAAAATGTATAAAAAATTATTAACATTCTTGAAATTTCATCTAAAACTAAGAAACTAGAAAAAAATAGCAATGATAAATCAATTTTGATCCAAAACATTCTATAATATATTATAGATATTTTGAAAAAATTAACCAAATCAAATACAAAAGCATTCTATACTTAAACAACCTAGAATATATTATAATTAATGAAATTTAATTTGAAATCAATAATTAAATAAAAAACAAGAGAGGGGGAACAATGATAAATCGGAGATTAAAAAAACTCCCCAATCAAATTCAAAAACATTTAGCACTATAATGCTATTTTTTTATCAGACCGAAACCGCGAAAATTCTGGAAGTAACCAAGTGATTAGGGTTTCCGAGTGGCACAAATGAAAGGCACGTCTCTTTGAAAAGATTTATTGCATCACAAAAGCCCAAATGCGCATAACCTGCGCTCTCTTATTCGCTATATATAATTTTCTGTACACTGTTTAGAATGTGAAATGTCACAAAATCTATGCTGTTACGATCCGGAAACAAAGGTGCATTGTAGTCACACAGCTATCAATCTTAAGATAACGGGTACAGGCTACTATAAAAATGTACACTGTAGCAAAGGATAGAATAGGATTTTGTGCTCAATCTATTTGTATTGGCAAGTTCTATAATGGTTTTTCCTTGGAACAAATGCCTTTATGCAACGCTCAGACATGGTACAGGCTTTTTATATTGATAAGAAACAGCATGTAGTCCTTATGCATTTTTTAAAACAAACACAGATAACTTTTTATGGCGAGAAGGCTTACAATAATGTTAAATGTTATGAATCACGTTTAATCATAACTGGAAATAGTAAGTCAATTAGTGTAATTTTTAGATTTTTAAATTAGTGTTTTTTTTAAAAAATAAATTATTTAGTCAATAAATTATTTGGGTATCAATCTTTTTAATTTTATTTTAAAAAGGTAATTGTAATTTTGTTTCTTGTTTGTTCTGTCATTTATAACATGATGAATTAATAGTTGCACACTTTTGTGCATGCATATATTGAAACTAAAATTCCATGTTACATGAATTGTAAATGACAATAAAGAAAAGTGTGTAGAAAACTTTACAATATATATTGCCATCTCATTTGCATTATTAACATTCAAGGATACTTGCATAGTGCATATCAATATTTATTGATAATTTGAACACCAATTTTAATATATAAATTATTATATCTTAAAATTATTAAATTTTAAATTTTAAAATATAATTATTTTTGCTAATATTTCATTTAACAAAGATCATATCTTCACGTTTTTAAATTAACAAACAAATAATCATATTTGATATTAACAATAAATAAAAATTAAATAATTATCTTTAACAAATTTTACTACAATCTAATATATATTGCAAAAACTATTTTAATTTTTTGAAAAATGAACAAAACAATATCATTAAATTTCTATTAAAAAATTGTTGAAGTTGATGAAAGATCAACCCCACAACTCTTAGGAATCACTTGCACGCAAACGCCTATCATAGAACAGAGAAGCAAAAAGCTATGGAAGTTGGAATTGCCCACGGATGAGACATTCTTGATTAGCAAAAAGGAGAGAGTATTAATATCAAAAGTGAGTGAATATTATAAAGAGATCAATCCTTATAAAAGGCGATGAAAACCCTAAAAGAGAAAACCTAGGTTGCATGATAATAATTTATATAATAATTAATTATTATATGCCTAAAATTTAGCTTATCTAAAATAGATATAATAAGTAAATTAATAATTAAATCAATATGATTTAATTAATAAGAAAATAATTAAATAACTCTAGCATCCCCTCTTAAGATAAACTTAGAGAGTAGCCAAAAACCTAGAAAGTACTACTGAAAGGAAATTTGGGTCTCAACAACAAGGCCTAATGTGGTACCCAAGCACAACTAAATCTTTGAAAAAATGAAAAATGGAGAAAACCACATGGGAAAAACCCTACTCCACAAAGAGATGAAAATAATGCTAAAGAGAACTAGTGAAAGATTAAAGAAGCCTCCAAACTAGGGAATATCCTAGAAGATTAAAAATGATCATGAAGAAAACCATTGATCAGTAGTTTAAACTTGGACCCATAAAATTTTTACCACACATCCATCTCATACATTCAATGAGTAAACTAAAATAACATGTAAAACATATACATCTAAATCATGTAAACACATAAGAAATCATACACATATGACACCAAATTTGATTACCAAGAAACCCTACAAGTGAGAAGGTAAAACTGGGGTAGGGATGACACTCACAAATCTTCACTACTACAGTAATAAACTATATCTGATGAAAGTTACAGTGTTTTGACCATGAAACATGATCTAACCTATGAAAGGTCTGCCCTGTTAAAGGCTTACAAAGATTGTTAGGTCTCACCTTGTTAGAGGATTTTAACACCCTGTTAGAAGTGTACCTTGCTAAAGGACTATAACTCACAACTAAGTAAGCACTTTATTAGAAGATTTCATATAGGCTGTTAGGACTACTATGTTAAGAGATTTTGACTGAAATCACTTGTTAGAATGTCTCAGCTTTGACATGTGGTTAGCACTTGATTGCTTGATAACATATCACCTCTAAACAATATCTTCTTGATCCTTCTTGATCAAATGTCTTTTAGTTGTATCCTTTTCCTTTCCTCTATTCTACTCTAACTGATTCTACTATGTTGTTTCACTTCATAACTTCTAAGCCAACATGAATGCTCTATTTGTGCATGCAAACTTCTCTCTTCACTCCTTTAATTCCTTACACACTTGCTCATGGAGAATTTAGGGTTTGTCCTCCTTAAGAAGACTTAGTGACTTAGGTTTAGGTATGAATCTACGACTGAGATTCATCCTTTTTTTTGCTTAATCCTTCCCATTTTCTTATTAGATACATGTAATTGCATAGGGAATCCAACTAGAGATTTTTTCTTATCTCCAAAATATTAAAATTCAATCTTAAGTAAGCTTAAAAATGGTTTGCATAGCTATTTTTGCTTTTACAAACAAATATGTCAAAACTATCTTACTTGGCATATGAAGTCTTTGATGCTTGGCATACACTAATCTCTTTATTGTGACTCAACACCTATATTGCTTGACATCTACTGTTTACTTAACTCCTATGTCACTTGGCATATACTATCTTCTCTACACTTGAGCGACTTGGCACATGAGTGACTCAACACTCATTATGACTCGACATGGTCTAATATATACATGTTGTGCTCGACATGTACTACTAGTTTGGCATGAACTAAGTGAATAACTTAAGTTTTTTGACACTCATTGTCAAAACCAATATGATATCAACAATCTCCCCCTTTGACATGAGTGTCAAAAACACTTAAATATACATTAATATCCTTGATCTCACAAGAATAACATATCTTAACTTGTCTTATATACAAAATCTCAAAATGTCAAAAATTTGTAATCACTTAGATACCTCAAAATTTGATAACTCCCCCTGAGTTGATAGGTCTATTTGGTATTCAAAATTATATGCTCCTGCTAAATAAATGTGTCTCTACTAATACACTTTGGCTTCATGTTATTTTGTTGATACTCTTTCATCTAATACTTCTGATATGTTTTCATGCTTTCTCTCCCAAGTAGTAGATTCTAGCTTTTCTCTGTTCCTCTTATTTCTTACTCTAGTTATATCTCCCCAAAATTCTTATTCTTTATTATTCCCAAAAGTAATACCCCCACATTCTCTTATTTCATTCTCCCCCTCCGCTCTATGTCTCCTCCAAAAATATGTCTCCCCCTTTTTGACACTTATGTCAATGGGCTATACACTTACTATGTGTTTATCTAGAAAAGATTTATGGACATCCAATAGCATCTTAAAGGTTGCATCCCAGTTCTCACATGCTACATCCAATGACCTGATTTGGATTGCTAGCTCAGAAGCAAGGTGGACTAGACCATCTAAGGTAGAAAGATTTGGGTCTTTCTTCATTAAGGTTTCAACATAGCCTATCTCCTTGTGCAAAATTTCCAATATGGGGGGTGAAAGTTGCTTGGATGCTAGTCAGTTTGGCCCTTATGATAGCCTCATTTTTTGTCAATACATCTAACTGACTCTAGATTTGAAGCAATATCCTGAAATGCTTCTCACTCTAAGCTAGATTCATTGGTAGTTTTGGACCTAATTCAATAATTTGGCTCTCCAAACTTAGAATGTGACTTCTGTTCTCTTGGGTAAAGAGTGAGGGATTGCACAATTTTGTGTACAATGAGAATATGTTCTCAAGTACCTTCTTTACATCCTAAGCCTTAGTTGCCAATGCAACTTGTGTTAGTGCTATATTTTTTGATATTTTCTCATTTACTTTGTTTTGGAACTTCTTTTTTGACCATTCAAGTAACTTTGCATTAGTATCTAGGTCTTCATTACTAACCTTCTCGAATATATCTATCAGTTGTTCCATTAGTGGCTTGGTCTCATCCATAGCTGGCAAATTGAATGCATCTAAAAAGATGTCTTTAATGTCTTGTAGTGCTTGCATTTACTTGTGCTCCCTTCTAATCATTTCATGATGCTTTTTCCTTGCTAGTGCCTACTGCAATATGCCCATTTGTTCTATAGTCATGGTATCATAATCATACTTGGGCAACATGATCTCTTCATCAAGGCTTAGATCTCCATATTGGATCACTTCTTCTATGTTTGATGAACTCAGGCTTGACACTGAGATTTGTAGTAGTGTAGCATTTGTGTTTGGCTTCTAAAGAGTATGGCTTGATGGAGTGCCAGATATTGGTAAGGTTACTAGGGCTTGGATGGCAGTTTGCTTCTTCAGTTGTGATGTCATCTCACTTTCTTTAGGCTTTCCTTAATCTACCACAATAACTTGACTTGCACCTTGTGTTGTAGGTGCAGATAAGTCTATTTGACCTATTTCTTGTTGTTCTACAATAGCAACTTATGTTTCCACTGTGCTCTTCTCTACTGTATCAATCTTGGCTATTTTATCAACCTTGAATCTTCTAGAATTTAGACCAAAGGTTATACATTAGTGACTAGAGGGATGATAGAAGGTGGCTCTTGTGGATTCACCTTTTCCTTTGCAATATCAGTCATTGACTTTTGTAGATCATGCATTTGACCAGAATAGGATTATCACAAAGTTTGGCCTGCAATGTAGATTGATCTAATATCTTCTTCAAATCATTTTTAGTAAGGGGACTGATGTACTGAGCTAATAGATCAGAAACATCCTTGACAGTTATTGTTCTAGAAGTCTCACTTGTGATATGTAGAGGGATGACACTTAGAAATTGTGTGTCTTGCACACTCTATTCCTCTAGCTACTCTGGCTTAGATGTTTCTTTGTCATCTACGTACATTTTTGTTCTTCCTCCAATAGTATCATCTTTACCATCATCTTCTTCATCATCCTTAACTTCAATGGGTTCTTGTTCTCCTTCCTTAACTATAGTCAACCCATAAGTGAGTTTCCACATTTCTGTAGACTTCTTAACAACATCCTCAATATTATTTTGCAAAATATTGAAGGCTCTGCATTTAGGTGTGAAACTAACTGCATATTTCCTTATAGCCCTAGCAATATGTGTCTTGGTTAGTTCAGGCATCACTTGGGCTAGAGATGTTTCTCTAATTTGTTTCTCCAAGTCTATACAATAGTGTGATTTTTGTTCAACTCTGTCATATAGACTCTTTGGCATTCAGTTGGTGAGTTCTAGTGGAGTTTTCTTGAATTTTTCCATCATGGAAAATATGGCCTCCTCCACTTGATTTTTCTCTACTTTACCCAAATTATCAAAATCTACATGTGTAAATCCTGATAGGTCTACACTATTCTTAACATTTTCACACAAATTTTCAAGATCATAAAGAGGATTATGACTCACCACCTTAAATTGGCTATTTTCATCTGACTCTATTTTCTCCTCATCAAAATCTACTTGTGCAACATATTTTCTTCTTGGTCTCTTTTGCTCTTGACCTCTTTTTTCTACTTGTTTTTTCATTTCCTTGGCCTTTTGGGCTATTGCAAGTGTACTAGCTCTTGTAGCAGGTGCAGTAGGCTTAGGCTGACTCATCTTAGCTACCTTCTTAGGTTTAGTCCCTGGTTGAGCCTTGGCCTTCCTATTCTTTGGTTTGACAGGAGTAGGTGCTTCCTCAGCTTCTTCTCCCTTGGCACCTTTAGTCTCCTCCTCTTCTTGGTCTCCTCCCATACCCTGAGTTAATGCAAGTGGTGCTTGTGCTTAGGTTTCTTCTTCCTCTTCATTCCTTCTTCTTCTTCTTCTTCCTCTTTAGCACCCTCTACAAACTTAGCTTTTAGTTTCTTCACTATCTTCTACTTTTTCTTCATAAGAGAAGAAGTCTTCGATTCCATGGTAATTTTGGACTTTACCATCTCATAATTTCCAAATACCTTTGTAGATTTTCCTACCTCTTCTACTAGTAAAGTTGTTATAGCTCTAGAGGCCTCATCCACATTTATTTCATAACCTAAGGATCTCAACCATCTCACCCTTGGTGTAGTAGCTTGTACAAATGTATAATTAGCATACACAAGAAAATATACAACATCATAGTGTTTCTCAACAAAGGATACTGGTATTCTTATATTTCCTTCATTGACTTCTTGAAGTCTTCAAAATAACTTGTCATCAAAGATTCAAAATTCTCTCCTAATTGCTCAATGTACTCACCAATTTGTACTACCAATGATCTGTTGGTTTTCCATCCCACAGTGCCAAATGAGGGGAATGTATTTTGCACATAGAAGAATACACAAATCAATATGGAACCAAATTTGCATTGTGCACTCTTTGTCTTTCTAATTGCTCCAAGGTTCTCCATTAATTGTTGCAATTGTAGCTTTGCTAGATCATATGTGTGATCTTTCTTTACAATTTTGTATCCCACATCCACAGTTATACAGGACACACTATTCAATCTACTAGATTGGTAAAACTTGTGTGAAATCACCCTTACAAAAAAGTCAATCAATGGATCAATAATTGTATCAATTATCATGCCTCTTTAGTTTTAGATAGCTCCAATATTCTTCTCAATCACCTCCTTTGAATCACTTCTTAGTGTCTTAGGCTGATCTAGGGTTGGGTAACTAGTAACCCTATGGATTATTCTCTTAGTAATTTTGATAGGTCCATTGTCCAACCATAATGAACCGTCATGAATTCGGCTAAGCACTATCCTAATCCACTATGTCTTGAATACATTCGAAAAATCTAGGGCTCATTTTAATCTGAATTCTTTCTTTAGTACATCATTATCACATAATCTATTGTATGCCTCCTTGATCTCCATATCGCCAATGCTTCATATCTTATAGTTGTAGGATTTTCTTAAACCTTGCACCATTATCATCTTCAGTGAAATCATTGACCATACACTAGAAGGGTCTTTCTTATAAGAAATATTAGGAATAGCTTTGAAAATTGGTTTCTTGAACTCATTACTCACTAATTGAACATTCAAAACTTCATTTCCCTCTACATTCTTTGAACTAGATGCCATAATGTGAAACTAGCATTTACAAAATTTAAACTGTGTAGCTTGGCTCTTGATAAATACCTTACAAAATTTGACAAAATTGTGTTGAATCATTGCTAAAATCTTCTACAACTACTTGCAATGGATTTCCAAACCACCTTCTTCTCTACTCACTCTTTCTCAAATTTGAAATGATGTGAAATGAACTAAAATTGATCAAATAACCTTTGAAAACACTACAATAAATGCTGAGTGCTTACAAAACTGTAAGCTTGGCATCAACAAATTTAAGGCTCACTTGGCATCCATTGACATTTCAATCACTCAACAACCACTATGAGCTCAACATCAACTAACTAGTTTGTAAGCTTGACATCTTCTAGCATTTCATTTGACACACGTAGGAAATATTTCATGCTCGAAAATAACATGAAAAATTGAGAGATTTATCTTGGATCTCTATAACATCTTACATCTTAATTCATGCTAATGTAATATTTTTAGTGCTAAGTCATTTTGGAACTGATGTATGATATAACCTTTAAGTATCAGTCCCACATACCTCTTGATTGCCTAGTTTGATGAGGTGTGATCACCTGACCCATTGGGTGAAGTGATCCCTTCTCCATTTGATCTACTACAATCATCCTTTCTCTTCCATGTCTTGTTCATTTCATATCTGATGTGTTCAGTATTTGCCTTGCCTTTGCCTTTATCAAATTTACAACTTGGTGTCTTTGACCTCATTGGACAATATCTACTAATGTGACTAGTCTTCAAGCAGATAAAACATATGGTTTGACTTAACCACCTTTTGTAGTTACCACTGAAATGTGTCCTAATACAATTCTCAAGAACATGTCCATATTATTGACAATAATGACAGCTATATCTTGTATTATAATCC
This sequence comes from Cupressus sempervirens, assembly GCA_028749045.1. Classification (NCBI taxonomy): domain Eukaryota; kingdom Viridiplantae; phylum Streptophyta; class Pinopsida; order Cupressales; family Cupressaceae; genus Cupressus; species Cupressus sempervirens. Next base: position 495,412,249 of record CM053790.1, read on the forward strand.
CAATTATAAGAGTTTCCATTGTTCCTTACCTTTGTTTACACATTTGATGACCATATGGGTTTTGATTTGCATTCAAAATCTCTATGTCCATACTTCTAATAGTTATAGAAATATCCTTCAAAAAATTTCTTTTGCATGGTCTTGGTTCTACATTCATGTGCCTAATGACCTTTCTTCTTGCACTTATGGCAATGTACCATGTTCTTAAGCTTCACATTTTGATTTGTAGTCTTGTTCCTACACACATTAGCAGTATGTCCTTTCTTATGACAATTATGACAAGTAGGTTTGGAGTTCTCACCTCTGTTGTTCCTTCGAATGACTCTCCTTCTTTAGTGCTTACATATATACCAATCTAGGTGTATCATTATTAGATCTAGGGGATCTCAACAGTTGCTCAAAGTATTTGATGGCTTGATTTGGCTTGTTGAAAATTTTAGCAAATTCCTTTTCTCTTTAGGTCATTCTACAATTTTTTATTTTGTAGTTTCAATGTAGTTATCTCAATATCCTTGACATTCAATTCATAGTTGGCATTCATCATTTGACATAGAGTATCCAATTGAATGTTGGAAATCTTGGTTAGCTCTATTGACTTCTCTTCAAGTCTATTGGCCAAAATTCTTTTATCTTCTCAGTCTTGGCTTTGTCTTTTGCAACTATCTTCTTTTGTTCAACCACTTCACATAGCAGTATAGTTTTTGATTCTTGCTCTAACTTGAGATTTTTTATTTGCTTAGCTTGGGCTCTATTCTTTTCTATTAGATCTATAACTGTTGCATCAAATTCATTTGAGTCTCCATTTGCAAATAGCCTAGTAGTGTCTATCTCTTTGTATTGTGTGTCATTCTCTGCAATAGAAATTTTCTTGAACCTTCTCTTCAAATATTTCTTTAGTTCTTCTCTTGCTTCATCTAGTTGATGTAGAATGAGTTGTATTTCAATTCCCTTATTCTCAATAATTTTTCCCAACTTGTAGACTTCCATTTCAAGATCTTTCCTCAAAGCTACAAAGCATCTCTTTTAGAGAACTAGGTTCTGATACCAATTGTTGGAATTATAATAAGAAAGGTAAACTTCTAGTGTGTGTGGCGGGGGGGGGGGGGGGGTGGTGTGGGGGTGAATCAATAGTTTAAACTTGGACCCATAAAATTTTCACCACACATCCATCTCATACATTCAATGAGTAAACTGAAATAACATGTAAAGTATATACATCTAAATCATGTAAACGCATAAGCAATCATACACATATGACACCAGATATGACTATCCAAAAACCCTCCAAGTGAGAAGCTAAAACTAGGGTGGGGATGACACCCACAAATCTTCACTACTGTAGTAATAAAGTATATCCAATGAAGGTTACAATGTTTTGGCCATGAAACATGATCTACCCTGTGAAAGATCTACCCCATTATAGGCTTACAAAGACTGTTAGGTCTCACCTTATTAGAGGATTTCAACACCTTGTTAGAAGTGTGCCTTGCTAAAGGACTTTACCTAACAACTAAGTAAGCACCTTGTTAGAGGATTTCATATAGCCTACTAGGACTACTTTGTTAAGAGATTTTGACTGAAATTACCTATTAGAATGTCTCAACTTTGATCATGTGGTTAGCACTTGATTGCTTGATAACATATCACCTCTAAACAATGTCTTATTGATCCTTCTCAATCAAATGTCTCTTTGCTATATAATTTTCCTTTCCTCTATTCTACTCTAATTGATTTTGAAATGTTGTTTAACTTCATAACTTCTAAGCCACCATGAATGCTTTGTTTGTACATTCAAACTTCTCTCTTCACTCCTTTAATTCCTTAGACTCTCGCTCATGGAGAATTCAGGGTTTGTCCTCCTTAAGAAGACTTAGTGACTTAGTGTTAGGTATGAATCTACAGCTAAGATTCATCTATTTTTCCACTTAATCCTTCCCATTTTCTGATTGGCTGCATTTAATTGCATAGGAAATCCATCTAGAGATTCGTTCTTATCTCCAAAATATCAAAATTCAGTCTTAAGTTGGCTAAAAAATGGTTTACATAGTTGTTTGTGCCTTTACAAAAAAAAAATATCAAAATTGTCTTACTCTACATCTGAACTCTCTTATGCTCAACATATACTAAACTCTTTGTTATGACTCAACACTTGTATTTCTTGACATCCACTGTTTACTTGGCTTCTGTGTCACTCAGCATATACTATCTCCTTGGTAGCTGAGTGACTTGACACATGAGTGACTTGACACTCACTATCACTCAACATGGTCTAATATATACATGTTGTGCTTGGCATGTACTACTAGTTTAGCATGAACTAAGTAAATAACTTAAGTGTGTTGATATTCATTTGTCAAAACCAATCTAAGATCAACATCATTTGGATGATCACTTCATATTGAAATCAATTTTGGGATGACAGAGAATGTGTGTGTGTGTGTGTGTGTGTGTGTGTGTGTGTGTGTGTGTGTGAGAGAGAGAGAGAGAGAGAGAGAGAGGTACTAGTATAGCCACTTGAGATAAGATAAAGTCTAGCACGCATTTTGGTAATGTGATGCAAAATAAGTATTATATGATACTATGTAATAGTCTGTTTTTAATATAAAAATTTTATTGGTTTTAGACATTAAGTCTAGAAGGTGTGGTTGTAACCATCATTCTTAAGCATTGAGCTCCTTTTTGTTCTAACAACTCTTAATAAGGTCAAGTCTACTAATAGAGACATATGTGCTAAATGCTACATAATGACTCCTAATAGGGTCAAATCTCCAAACAAATATACTTTCATATTAGTTCATGATCTTTTGTGCTCAATCACCATTGGGGTTTTCCCTTGGTCAAGATTTCCTCAAGAACAAAGCATGGTATTATGAGTTATTCTTTAGTGTATTCTTTATTTTTTATGCATTGTTGTTTCTGGTAAAAAATTAATAAATTAATTTAAAATTGTTGTAACACTTACATTCCCTATCTCCCTCACCCTGCCCCCTTGGTGGTGCTTGATCCTAATAAGTGGTATAAGAGCTTAGTTCCTCAAAATAAGTCATATGCCATGAGAAGGATCCTAATAGATGCAAGTGACTTATAGAAGAATTTTGAAGTAGAACTTGAGGACTTGGATAAAGACAATGCATATAAGAAAACATATTAAATATTGAAGATGCAAAGGATTACATCACAATACTCAAGAAACAAATTGACATTTTAAATTGAGATTTTTCATCTTCATTAGATCTAGATGATAATCTTGAAAAGAAAAAATAATCACTTCAACTTGAAATTGAGATTACCACTCTTTAGATGGCCAAAGAGATTGGATATGGAAAAGGGAAAAAGGTAGAACTTGAGGCATGTTTAAAGATCAAAAAAGATGATTACATATGATTTGAATGATCATATTAGATAGGTAAAGTTGGAATTTAAAGATTCAAGACCCAACTATCCTGAGCTTAAAAAGTACACTAAAATTATCAATGATTAACTTTTGAGGCAAAAATACATCTTGAGAAACTCTATTTAAGTAGGGTAAAAGCACAAACCTGTGTCATTTTTTATAAAGAAAAAGGATCTCAAAACTTAAACTATTCAACTCTATCGACATTAAAGTGGCATTTTGGTTTAGAATTTGAAGATGATTTCAATTGATGAAATGTGTAACTTTGGATAAAGTTTATGTCTATATTATTTTTTTTTAAATTGATAAGAATTTTTGCATTTTTTAATTTTTAATTTAATTTTTTTTGCAAAAGTGGGCAAATGTGGGAATTTTAAAAATTCTTAAAGCCCTTTTTCGAAATGCTTAAATTATAGAGTTTCATTCCTATCAAACAAATATATTCAAATGATCATATTTTGCCATGATTTTGAAATATGCTATAATTGACATGTATAGCCAGTGGACAAAAAATGCTTTCCAATGTATATGTTCTCAAAAATAAGTGTTCAAAGTTGAACTAATTAGAAATTGACAAAAAAAATTCTAGGAAACCTTTTTTTATCAAATCTACATATTTTTGAAAACAAATTACATAATCTTGAAGAGGAATCTCCCCTCTTGAATCATATATAAAATTTTAATTTGAACATGATTTACCATTTTTTTTCCTTTTTCGAAGTGACATCTTCATGAATCTTAAAATACCTGCTTGTAATATTTTAAAATTATAATATACTATATCTACTCAAAACACTATCTAATTTATATGACAATAATATTGACACCGAGATCTACAAAATTATATTTTTACTTTTTTTAGAAACTTCATTTTTTACTGAGAAATAAGCTTTGGAGGTGAGATGTTTTTAGAAACTATAGTTTTTACTTGTGTGACTGCTACATAGGATGCCACATAGACAATTACGATCAAAACCCTTTTGGGCATAGCCATTGCGGTCAAAAGGGTTTCAACCATAACCCACATTAACTCAACACAACCACTAGCAGTCACATGGTGGCTTCATATAAATTTTTTTTCATAATTAATAAAAGAAGTAAATATAGTGAAAAATAAAGCATTTTTTTGGGAGTAGAAGACTCTTTGAAGCATTTTTCATCATTTTCTTCATTGAGTTGAAAGGAAATTATGAAGGATCATCCTTAAGTTTTGTTTTTTTTAACCACTTTATTTTTGTACTCTAAATTAAAGTATTTTGAATTGTATTTAATGGAAGCTAAATTAAAATATTTTTTGTAGATAAAAGTATTTAATGGGGCATAAAAAGGGTAGATCAAGGAAATATGATAGAATAAGAGATGAAAAAATGAAAGTTAATACAAAATGTAATCAAAGTAAACTTATTGAAGTTCATGAAGATGACGAGATTCATGAAGAGGATGAGATTCATGAAAAGGATGTGATTCAATAAGAGGAACAAATTGGTAGTTCTAATGATAAAAACACATTATTAGGCATAGGAAATTTGATGGATATGGACCTGGAGCTAGCTTTAAGTAAAATTCCATTTGAGAATATTGTATCTCATAACACTATTAAAAAACATTACAAAAACATGTGGGATGAATATTTCAAAAATAAAAGTACATATGGAAAGGCACAATTATTTGTCAAGTTATTTAGGACAAAAGAGATGAGGCCTATTTTAGAGTTGTTGGGTGTTGATAATAGGAAAAACCATCTACATAATGTTAATAAAATAGTAGTTTAAAATTTACAAACTGCATATAACAAAATTGACAACACAACTCAAGGAGGTGCTTTAAGCATTGCACATAGAGCATTGATGACTACAAAATCTAGTAGAAAGTTAACATAAAGAAAGTGCAATTTTTGATTAAACACATATATCTAGGATAATTATTCAAAGATACATTAGGGGGAGAAATCTATTAGATGAACACATTGAGAATAATTGGGTGAACATTTGTAGAGTTCCTCAAAAATATTGTATTTTCAAAAGATGTAACAAGACAAGTTATTGAATTTTGGACCACATCCTCTAACATTTATTACAATAGACATGATACTATACAAATTAAAGATTAAGAGACAAGGGCAAAACTTGAACATCCAAAACATTTTATAGATGTAACACAAATAAAACTATTTCAAACACATTCAAATGTGAAAATATGTCAAAGAATATTTCAGAGCCAATGTACTTCCTTTGTACGCATAAATAAGATACGTGAAACTTGTTTTGTCAAAATCATGTTAAATCTGGTCTATGCTTACAATCATATAAAAAAATTTATGACATTACTTAATCTAGATTTGCTCATCCCTACCTGTTTGACACAATTAGTGAAGTCTATAATATGTTATAAAATTGAAGATTCAAATTAGGTCAAAGTATAATGTATCAAAAATCAATGTGAAATATTGTGGAGATTTGCATAAATTTCCACTGTAATTTGAGAATATTAATGTATCAACACTAGTTTCATGGATTAGATAAGAATATGAGACATACCACATTAAGATAGGAGATAAATCCAAAAAATATATGGGTATGTGCAGGATCATGCTCAACCAAACTATGGCCTTAAGTGGCAGTGAAAAACCAACAAATCAGGGTTATGTTAACTTGACAAATAATTTTAAAGTAGTTATGGGCTTTATATCCAAAATTTGTAAGAAAAGAATCTATAGGAAATTGAATGTAATTTCTAAACTACTAGGCCTTATCTAGAGAAATATATCAAAATAAAATAATAATATTTCTTATTATAATTATATATTAAAAAAATTAAACTCATTCCTCAATGTGACACATATTTTTGGGTATTTTTATTTCAAATAAATAATTAAACATGAATTTTTGACTATAACTTTTCCAAAATAAAAAAAACTTCCATGTCTGACCACCTTAACTAATTGAAAACTTTACAAAATTATTTGATTTTTAATCTTATACTAGGCAAAGCATAGAATGTGACACAACTTTTGGATTTCAAAAATGTTATACCTATTTTTCAATTTGTATGTCAATCAATAGTTTACAAATATCTTCATTAAAAATTAACTAATAAATACTTATTGAGCTCTGAATTTGTCAACAATTATATCGATGGAATCTTGAGACTATTATAAAAAAACCCTTTTGTTTCATCAAATTTGGATGAAAAAAAATTGTCAAGTGGCTACTCGAAGTCTAAATGTCACTCAAACCTGTCTTAAACATGTTTTTTGAGTTGACCAAAAAGGTTTGGTAAATACCAAGCCTAATTGGTACACGATTTCAAATTGGGTACCCGATAGTAGATCGGGTACCTGATGTGAAATCGGGTACCCAAAAAGTGGCGGCCAAATTTTTTCCCAAAGATTCATAGCCCAAATTTTGGAGGGAACCCAAACCTTAGGAAGTGTGGACATTATTATTATTATTGTTATTATATATAGTAATGTATATGATTATTATGATTGTTATGATTACTATGACTATTATTATTAAATATAATATAGCAATATATATGATTATTATTATAATATAATCTAGTAATATATTATTATTATAATAAAATATATAGTATTATATTATTATTATAATAAAATATATAGTATTATATTATTATTAAATATATTGTCATGAAATTATTTGAAAGGGGTCATAGTTTATCCTATGACCCCTTTCGATGCATTCGATCAAACCAAATAGGTCACAGGGTCCTCGGACACCTAGCGACATATGTTGTCCTCAAATGCATTAAAACGGGTCATAGGTTATCCTATGACCCCTTTCGACCCATTTGATCAAACCAAATAGGTCCCTTTGGGTCGTAGAACCCCTAGGGATATATGTTGTCATGAAATACATCGAAAGGGGTCATAGGTTATCCTATGATGCCTTTTGATCGATTTGAATGAACAAAATAGGTCCCTAGGTGTCCTAGGATCCCTAGGAACATATGTTGTCATGAAATGAGTCGAAAGGGGTCATAAGTTATCCTATGACCACTTTTGACCCATTTGATCAAATTAAATAGGTCCCTAGGGGTCCTAGGATCCCTAAGGATACATGTTGTCATGAAATGCATCGAAAGGGGTCATCGGTTATCCTATGACCCATTCCAACCCATTCAAACAAACCAAATAGGTCCCTGGGGGAGACCTAGGATCATATGTTGTCATGAAATGTGTTGAAATGGGTCATAGGTTATCGTATAATCCCTTTTAACCTATTTGATCAAATCAAATAGAACCCTAGTGGTCCTAGGACCCCTAGGGACATATGTTGTCATGAAATACATCAAAAATGGTCATAGATTATCATTTGGCCCCATTGTACCCATTCAAGCAAACCAAATAGGTCCCTAGGGTTCCTAGGATCCCTAGGGACATATGTTGTCAAGAAATGCGTCAAAAGGGGTCATAGGTTAGCCTATGACCCCTTTCGACCCATTTGAACAAACCAAATAGATCCCTAGAGGTCCTAGTACCCTTAGGGACATATGTTGTCATGAAATGCAATGAAAGGGGTCATAGGTTATCCTATGACCCCTTTCAACCCATTCAGTCAAACCAAATAGGTCACTAGAGGCCTTAGGACCCCTAAGGACATATGTTTTCTGAAATTCCTTGACCCATTAATTCAACCAAAATAAGTCAGTAGGGGTCTTAGGACCCCTAGGGACATATGTTTTCATGAAATGTGTCGAAAGGGGTCATAGGTTATCTTATGAACACTTTTGACCCATTAGATCAAACCAAATAGGTCCCTAGGGGTCCTAGAACCCCTAGGGATATATGTTGTCATGAAATGCGTCGAAAGGGGTCATATGTTATCCTTTGACCCCTTTTAATACATTTGATCAAACAAAATAGGTCCCTAGGGGTCTTTGGACTCCTAGAGACATATGTTGTCATCACATGTGTTGAAAGGGGTCATATGTTATCCTATGACCCCTTTTGACACATTCTATTAAATCAAATAGGTCCATACGACCCCTAGGGATATAATTATAATATATGGAAATTTAACAATAATTGTATATATTACTATATTATATTTAATAATCATAATAATAATTATATTACTATATTATATTTAATAATAATAATAGTCACATATATTTCTATATTATATTAAATAAAATACTTATATACAATAATATACAATTTTCTTTACATTTCCCAACTTGCCAAATTTTGACACTCCCTCCAAAATTTGGGCATCTATATCAAGTACTCAATATTTTATTAGGTATCCAATCTTAAATTGGATACCTAATATGGGATTGGGTACCCAAAATACTAGCAGACTTTTACGAAAATATTTTGTCACTGCAGATGTGACAATCACATTTTTTTGGGTCCATTTTCACAAGTTTGAAAAAAAATGATTTCTTGGGGCCATATGATTGAAAATGTAGCTATAATGTATGATTAGGTGTTTAATATTGTTGTTTGAATGGGGATCAATAGTCATCAAAAAGCTTAATGCAAAATGAAGGTATCAAATGAAGACATTGTGGCATATAGGGAAAGGGACAAGGTAAATCACCGAAGGAAGAGACAAGGTATGTTAAATGTGAATCAAGTTGACAATGTAGTTATCAAAGGGGAAATCATAGAGTGAGATAATGAATATGCATAGTTGGGGAATGAAAATGTATCAATTGATAATGATAATGTGGGGATTGAAAATTTAGCTCATGAAAATTTTCTAGTTCATAATGTAAATTGCATGATTGACCATGTCGAAAATGAAAATGTACATGAACATTACATATCTCCTAATTATAGTCAACATGAAGGTCCTAGAAGACTAAAATGGTTAATTTAAATTTTTTAAATGATTATTACCAATTTGGAAGGAAAACAATCTTAAAAAACCATTCGGTTATGGGCTTCAAGACTATATAAGATTTTTTTGACAAAAAGACAGTGGTGGAGCAATGTCAACTTAATATGCACTTATTAAGGATCTGAAAGATGAGACCTATGCTTTCCAAATTGAAGTTTTGTTTCAATAAAAAATTGGAAAGAAATGCCATTATTGTGAACAATCTTTTCAGTGCTCTCAATAGCATTGAGAAGAATAGCAGGGAGAAGGATAAGAGAGTTTCTTGAAGATTTATTACAAGTTCTTTGGTAAGTCATCATTTGAGAAAGGGTAGATATATGAGACAAATTTGTATTGATTTGAACCGAACCTAAATTGTACTACTTTGAGAAGAGCACTTAGTAGAAGAGAGAGAATTGATGATCCTCTTTAAAATAAAATATGCACTTTTGGTGGGAGACTTCCATGTTTTTGATAAGAAGCTATCCAATGATGTGAAGGAAGAAATTACATAGTTTTGGAACTCTACATCAAGAGTATCACCCAATGCTAAAGATATGTTGAAGTTGAGAATTGCCATCAAAGACTACATGCCACATCCTAAACATTATTTGGAGGTAAGTCAAACTATGTTGTTCAAAAAATTTAGAGAGAGTCATCCAAGATTGCATATATCACAAAGGACTTTTGAATATTTTAATCTATTTTATTGTGTCCCACTTAAAATTTGAAATACATGTTGCAAATATCATGTCGAGTTTTCTATGCACCATGAACTATTACGCTCCATCTATTCTACTTTGCATAGTAAAGAAATGTTAGAGAATTGTGGTGCTAGTGGGATTCAAAAATAATCAAGAGATTTGCTAGATCATTTTTTACGTCGTAGAGTTGATGGTTGTTTTTTGTATAGAAATGCTTGTCTAAATGAGAAGTGTTTAGAATGTGGTGGCTTATCCAAGTTTGAAACATGTTTCCATGAGGTATGCAAAAGAGATCTTGGGAGGAAAATAGTAAAAAAAATGATATATGAAATGGTGAAATACACATTGAAGACTGAGGGTGAGGGCTCTAGATGTGAATTGGTTGCAAAACAAATCAATGTAGCTAGTTTTATTTCATATTTCGAGACAAATATTTCCTACAAGTATGCAAGGCATAGTCACAATTCTTAGTGGTTGGATCAACAATTTATGATGTGTAAGAAGACTTTTTCAATTAGCACTATTATATCAGTTGTTGACTTTGTAGAGAACAACACATTGCAACCTCAAAATGAGACATAATCTTAGTATTACAACTCCATTTAGATTGCTATTTTTGTTCAAGTAACATATAGACATGGCCCTGATAGTGCAGAAGATAATCAAAAGATTATTAGAGAGTACCATTTTTACATGAGTGATGATAGATCTCACTCTCACATATTTTTGTAACATTGTTTCAAGAATTATTTTGATTTCTTACAGGAGCATGACATTGCAATGGATAGACATATCATTTGGTTAGATAATTGCATAAGTCAATTCGAGAATGCTCACATATTATATTGGTTGTGTAGGATGCATGTAGAGAAGGAAGTGCCTCATAGTTGGAGTTTTTATTAGTCTAACCATGGGAAAGGGGACCATGATGGAGCAGGGGCATGTGTTAAGAGAGCTCTAGTTAAGGAGTAGGAGTAGAGCTTCTTGATGCTCGTAGCATTGTTGATTGGTGTGTTCAGCATTATGAAAGAGGGGGGACTCTTGATTCAATAGTACACAAGTTATTTTTGTTGGTTTAGGAAGGGTCCATAGGTGATAGATCACATTGTGCTACAGTTAGAGACTCATAAAAAATGCATTTATTCCAGAGCTCTAATTCTAGTACATGGACCAATTGGACATGACAACTAGCTTTCATTTTTCCTAATTGTTTTCAATTTGATTGTGATCATTATGAGTTGAGTGAGTGGGTGGATACATGGGCTCCTCAATATCTTACTCCATTGTCTATCATACCCTCTATCAGAAATGATGACATTGAAAGTTCACTTGAGCATAACCATCTATCAAATCTTCTTCAACCAAGGCTTGTCTTTGCATTGGTTTCACCATAGGAGAATAATGAGAACTCACATTATTGGTTAGCACATTGTGTAATAGGTAAACAAAATCTTGCACAACCGATCACAAGTGATGATGGATTCACACAATTGTACTTGTTCAATTGTTGTTGCTAGAACATAGCCACAGGTAAACATGCTTAGATGGGATGGAATAAGTTATGAATATCTTTTTTAACACAATAAGTTACTAGTATTTTTATGATATTTGAATGTAGGAACATCATGAAGAGTAGCCATGTATGAAGATAAAAAACTAAATAAGGAGCAAGATGAAGAAAAATCTATTCTATTTTTGACACTACTATTTTTGACACTATATTTTTTTATAGTTTTGTATTGATGTAATAATGATGAAACACTTGAGATATTGAAAATATAAACTTGTTGATTTAATATAAGAGACAAAGATGTTTTTACTTAATGCAGTTTATGTGGAGGGACGTAAAAAATAATGATTTTAATACATACTAACACCAAACTTGCATTGTGCCCAATGCCAAAAACTTGAGAGAGGTAAAAAATAATCTTTTTACTTAATACTAACCCTAGTGACACCCTTGTTCCAGCCACAGAGAGCCTCCATCATTTGCGGCCACCCCATACTGAGGAGTCTCCAAGGTGCTTTATGTGTGTTTAAAGGTCAATTTTTCGAGGATCGTAACTCAAAGCTCATGGGGACTATCAATGAAACATTACATTCTATAGTATGATCATGAAAAGTACTAAAATAACCTATCTCATTTTTGAGATATCACATTCTATTTGGATTTGGCACAACAATCTAGCCAAGATGCCAAAACTCACAGTGTGTCTCAGTTCTGCATCACTATGTAACTTTGAAACTGCTGATCTTGGCATCAAATTGTCAGTTCCATTAGCTCTTGATGGGTGGATGAACCCTAGTGACACCCTTTTTCTAGCCACTCAGAGACTCTATTTTTCACGGTCACCCCGTATCGAGGAGTCTCCAAGGTGCTCTAAGTGCATTTCAAGGTTGATCTTTTGAGGGTCGTAACTTGGAGCTCATGTGCACTATTGATAAAATTTTGAATGCTATAGGATGGTAAGGCTGAGGCCTACAATAACCATTCTCATTTTCAAAAGATTATATGCCATTTGGATTCATCACAATGATCTCAAATGATGCCAAAGCTCATAGTGTGTCTCAATTCATAGGTACATCATTGCATAAACTATTGATCTTTGCATCGAATCATCAACACCATTAACTCTAGATGGGTGGGTCAACCCAATTGACACCCTTTTTTTGGCCACTAAGAGCCTCCATCATTCATATCCGCCCCATACTGAAGAGTCTCCAAGGTGCTTTAAGTGTGTTCTGAGGTCAATCTTTTGAGGGTCATAACTTGGAGCTCATGGGGGCTATCAATGAAATGTTGAATGCTATAGGATGATCATGTAGAGGCCTACAATAAATTTATCATTTTTGAGAGATCACATTCCATTTGGATTTGGGACAATGATTTTTTCCAATGCCAAAACTTGCAGTGTGCCTCAATTCATAGGTGCATCACTACATAACTTTGAAATTGTTGATCTTCAATTTGAATCCTAAGTTCCATTACATGTATGCATTTTTTTGAAACTTTATTTCACTTAAATAAATATGTCTACATGTATTTTAATTATTTCAATTCAAGATATAAATGTGTGTGTGTGTGTGTGTGTATTTAAGCTCATTTAATGTTCATGGGACACCTTAAATTTTCAAAAACATTCAACTTGTTAGTCATGCAAAATGCTAGAAAAAATGTTAGGATTTTGTCGAGCTTCTTTGAAAGTGGACATAGAAAAGGGGATAATGATGGAGTAGGAGTGTGTATAATGTATGCAAGTCAATAACATAAACTTTTATGTACATATACATTTACTCTATTTAATACATATTTAAAATTTCTCTATATATAGACATTTTCACATTAAATTTAAAATTATGATCTAGAACTTAGTTACATATGCATGTGTTACACATATAGGTAATAGGATAAGTAGTGCAAATCAAATTGTTGAATGGTGAAAAATTCATTTTTTTGACTTGAGATACCAAACATAATAAGTGTTATTTTTGGGAAGTAAAAAGTAATATATAACTCTGTGTGTGTGTGTGTGTGTGTGTGTGTGTGTGTGTGTGTGTGTGTGTTGAAAACAATTGATTAATTGTACATTGTATTTGATGTTGCACAAAATGTTATATATTTACCAGTTAGTGTATGCCAAGCTCACTCAAGTAATGAAGATAGTTTCTTATATCTGTTGAGCATTCCATTGTTTTCCAAGTTTAGAAGATAATGTCTATCAATTTATTAAGGCATCTAAGAGAAGTTCACAAAAGTTCAGTGTTAACTGAACTCACTTAGTTAACAAAGGATTGGTGGATGGAACTAGTGTTAACCAAGCTCACTCGGTTACCAAAGGAAGTTTAAGAAGTTGCAGTGTTAACTGAGTTCACTTGGTTATTAGAGTTTGTTTCTACTGAGTTGCCTTGTCTAACAAAGGATTTTTCTTGTTTTCACATATTTAGTTTAATGGATTTTTTTTTTGATTCTAGCTGATTAAAGATAGAAAAAAGTATTTCTATAGATTATATACAAGCCAACTTGAAAATATATATGATATAAGTATAAGGTCGATCTAAGGATTGAATAAGTGATAATTGTAAAGAAACTCAAGTGTGGAAATAACTTCCTACACTAATCCCTTAAGGAAAGTATTGTGTAATTTCCTATTGAATCCTTACAATTACAAATTTGATATTATGTAAACAATAATATTGTAGTCAACCATGAATACAAAAAATAGATAGAGAAGGAAACACATAAACACAAAGATATGTCAATGGGAAAAAAACCTTTTAGTAAAACAAACCCACCCCTCCAAAACCTGCACAATGTATTATCTTCAACACAAAGGTTACAACACACTTGCAATGCAAGTTCTTTCAGGACCTGAAAGACTAATCTAGTAGCAACCAACAACTTTTTACTCTCTCCTATTTGCAACCCTAAAAATGCTTATAACATGCACTTCCCATTTTTAGGGAAACTTCCAAAGAACAATTGTATTAGAGTTTTACAATTCTCTAGAAAAGTAGGAACCTAAAAAAAAAATTCTAGTCAATGCCTCGAACCTCGCACACTAGATGGAGACTTGAGTGTATAGTACTCAATGATCAATTGTCACATGTCTTCACACCTTCACCCATCATCAAATATTCTAAAGATAACTCTTACGCATCATAGGAATTTGTCATAACCATTTCAGTCATGATCTCCTTACACAAAATTCAAGATGTCGACACATACAAGTGGAGTGACACATCAACATGCCAACTGGACATGTACACTCACACTTAATTACATTATTTGCAAAAATTATATTTACAAAATAAATAATAAGAATAGGAATTATGCAAGGTTGAGATACCTTATTCCTAACATTCTCCCACTTGTCAAACACCTTGTAAGAGCAATAGGAAAATAATAGGAACTAACCACTATAGGCCAAAAGGTCCATAGACTCTAAACATAATATGAACTTCTATGTGCTTACTAGTTTATCAATGCATCTAAAATATTCTTTATAGTATCTACCTTCTCCAAACTTACCTTTCATTCTTCTATCACTTCTCTCACAAAGTGAAATTGCACATCAATGTGCTTCGTTCTGGCATGGAAAGTTGGATTCTTTGCAAGGCAAATAGAACTCTGACTGTCACACCAAATAGTAATCTATCCTACATCAACACCAATATTAGAACACAATCTCCTAAGCCAAATTTCTTCCTTACAAGAATGAGTAGTATCCATGTACTTAGCTTCTATAGTAGACAAAGAAACCACAAGTTATTGTTTACTCATCTAGCTGATGGCACCACCAAACATAGTAAACAAATAAGCACTGGTGGATCTCCTACTGTCAATATCGCCTACCCAATTTGAAACCACAAACCCACGAATAAAAATTGAATGCAGAGCTCCAGAAGAGTTACCATGGTAAAAAATGGAGTAATTTGATGTACCCCTCAAATATCTGAATACTCACTTAACTACATCCCAATGTACCCATCCAGGATTAGCCATAAAGAAACTCAGAACTCCAATTGCTTGGGCAATGTTTGGTCTAGTACAGACCATAGCATACATAAGACTACCAACTGCACTAGCATAAGGTACTCTACTCATGTCCTCCACCTCACTAGGAGATTTTGGACAATCATCTACAGATAACTTTGTTCCCATAGAAACAAGAACACACAATGGTCTACAATCTGCCATGTTGAACCTATCCAACACAGACCTCACATACTTACTCTGACTCAACCAAAGTTTTTGGTTAGACCTATCTCTACTAATTTCCATACCCAAGATGTACCTTTCTACCCGAAGATCTTTCATCTAAAATTGTGCTGACAACTGAGATTTAAAATAAGAAATCTTACCCTTACCCTTCCTAAATAGCAACATGTCATCAACATATAATGCAACAATAAGAAGGCGATCATTTTCAACTCAGAAATAAACACAATGATCTGATTTTGATCTTACAAATCCAATTGACAACACAAAGGCATTAAACTTAAGGTACCACATCCTAGGAGATTGTTTCAAACCATATGGAGACTTCTTTAATCGAAAAACTAAAGATTCTTTACCTTTAACAATGTAGTGCTTAGGCTATGACATATAAATCTCTTCATCCAAATCACCATGAATGAAAGTTTTCTTCACATCCATCTATTCTATCTCTAAATCATATGATGCAGCAAGAGATAACAAAAATTTAGTGGATGTCAATTTTGCAATAGGAGAGAATATTTCACCATAATCTATTCCCTCTACCTATGACTACCCCTTCACAACCAATCTAGTTTTGTACCTTTCAACACTACCATCTAAACATAATTCCTTCTTGAACACCCATTTTCTACCAATAGGTTTCTTTTCTTTAGGAAAAGGTACAAGTTCTCCAAAAAATTTTAATCCAATGAAGCCATCTCATCATTCATGGACTCAATCTAGGAACCTGCATCTTCCATATCCAAAGCCTATTTCACAAATCTAGGCTCATTAGTGTTAGTATTTGAACCATAGGAACAACTGGAATTTAGCATAGAATAACCAAACCTTTCTAACTACTTTCTTACTATCGTGGATCTCCTCAAGGGCTGAGGTTGAGGTTGTTCCTCCTCTTCTTCTGAACTATCAGAGCTACTAGAGCTCTCATCATCATTACACCCAACATGGTCTTTTTGTTCAGTCTTCTTAGGGGTAGAAGGCAACTGAACAATATCTTTTTTCTTTTCTTTTTCATCTAGTTGTAACACAATAGGAGAAGATGTTAGCTCTCTAAAAATAACATTTCTATTATACAATACCTTACTAGTCATAGGGTCCCAAAGCTTGTATCCCTTCACACCAACACAATATCTGATGAAAATACATTTGATAGCTTTATTTTCCAACTTAGATCTTTTCTCCTTTGGAACATGTGCATAAGCTTCACAATCAAAAACATGAAGATGTCTAATTGAAGGCTTCTTACCAGACCACACCTCCATGGGTGTCTTACCAACAAGGGTTGATGTAGGAGATCTGTTAACCATATAGCAACCAATGGCCATAGCTTCAACCCAAAACCTTTTTTCAAGACCAACTCCACTAAGAATACTCCTAGCCTTATCCATCAGTGTCTTATTCATTCTTTTTACAACTCCATTTTGTTGTGGGGTATAAGGAGTTGTCTTATGCCTCTCGATACCTTGTTCTTTATAGAATTGTTCAAACTTTTCTAAGAAAAACTCACCATCATTGTCAGTTCTCACCCACTTAATCATCTTACTAGTATGATTCTCTACAAGTGCTTTAAATTTCTTGAACTGACTAAAGACTTGTGTCTTACTTTTCAAGAAATAAATCCATGTCCTTCTACTGTAACCATCTATGAAAGATATAGAAATATAGACTTGAAGATTGAAGCAACTTTTATAGGACCAAATACATCAAAATGAATAAAATCCAAAACATCAAAAGATTTGTCAGAAATAGAGTAAAATTGAACATGCTTTTTTTTACCATAGACACAATGTTCATAGAAGTCAAACTCAAGATTAAAATCATCTAACCCCTCGACGAGGTTCATTTTTTTTAGGGTTTTGAGACCCTTCTCACCAATGTCTAGCCAAATATCATATTCCACAACATTGTCTTTTCTATAGGAAGCTTTCCTTCCAATGTGTTTGCACCCTTAGGTACACATGTTGCACTTCCATTAGAACCATTAACCACAATCTTCTTTACTATTTTTTTAGATGGTGGGGATGAAGTGATAGTTGCTCTCTTCCTTGATGTAGAAGAACTATTGCACTAAGAAATGCATGCATCAAATTGAAATAGAGTACCTCTCCTAGTACCCTTAGCAAGCACCATAGCTCCTCTCATCATCTTGCATCCATCTTTAGAAAAAACAACTTGCACACCTACATCATTTAGCAGATGCATAGATAATAGGTTTCATGCTAATTTAGGGATGTGCATTATCCTGTTGATCCCCTTCACTCATCTATGAAGGAATCTAATAGTGACCCATCCTCATCCAACTATCTTTAGGTGATAATCATCACCCAAGTAACCCTTTTCACCATCAAAAACTTCATACTCTGAGAACCAGCTTTGATGAGAGGTCATGTGGAAAGAAACACTCGAGTCTATCAACCACACATCATCAGATGCATGCACTACCAACGCTATAATGGAAGCATTGCTATCTTCTTAAAATTTTTCTAAACCTAAACATGAGACCTTCTTCTTCTTTGGCTCTTTACAGTCTTTATGAAAGTGCCTAGTCGTATCAAATTTCTAGCATTTTTCCTTAGACTTTCTAAGAGTCTTTAGTTTTCTATGGGATTTGGATCTACCCTTTCTAGACTTGTTGCCATTTTGGTTCCCTCTGTTGTTGGATCTCCCATGAACAACAAGAGCTTCCTTAGCCAAATCTAAAGACTTTTTCCACATCTCCTCAGATAATAGTGAAGACACTAGATCATCCATTTTGAAAGTGACTAAAGTACTTCCAAGAGCCATCACAATATGGTCCCATGAATGTGGCAAGGAACATAGTAGGGTCATACATCGATCCTCCTCCTCTACCTTGACACTAGATGATGTCAATTGTGCAATTAGTAAATTAAACACATTTAGATAATTTATAACAGATCCTCCTTCATTTACTCTCAAAGAATACAACTTCTTCCTCAGGAACAACTTTTTCACTAGAGATTTGTCCTAATACATAGACCCAAGCCATGTCCACAAACTATTTGTGATCTTCTCATCAATAACATTCAGGAAATTTGAATCAACTAGATAGAGTTTGATGAGTCCCTTAGCTTTTTGATTCTTGAGATCCTAATTTTCTT
This sequence comes from Cupressus sempervirens, assembly GCA_028749045.1. NCBI lineage: Eukaryota > Viridiplantae > Streptophyta > Pinopsida > Cupressales > Cupressaceae > Cupressus > Cupressus sempervirens. The sequence goes on from CM053790.1 coordinate 495,431,034, forward strand.
GAGATATTGTTGTGGGTCCCACATTAAGTGAAGTTGCCTCCCATGGATAATGATCTTCAAGCAAGTCTTCTATCTTGAGTTTTCACAACTTAAAATTACTACCATTAAATTTCCACACCTCCATTTTTTCATATGATAAACTAGCCATCTCAATCTACAAATAAGATTCAAAATGCTCTACAAAAAACTCCCACTCAACTAAAGATTAGCTCAAAAAACCCTACCCAACAACTAGGATTAAAAGTTGATCAAGCTTTGGTCCCACTTGTAAGGAAACTCAAGTGCTGAAATAGCTTCCTACACTAATCCCTTAAGGAAAGTATTGTGCAAATTCCTATTAAATCGTTATAATTACATATTTGATATTATGAAACAATAATATTGTAGTCAACCATGAATATAGAAAACAAATAGAAAAATAAAATACATAAACACAAAGATATGCTAGTGGGAAAAAACCTTTTGGTAAAACAACCCCATCCCTCCAAAACCTACACAATGTATTATCTTCAACACAAAGGTTACAACACACTTGCAATGCAAGTTCTTTCAGGACACAAAAGACTAATCCAATAGTAACCAACAATATACTTTTCACTATCTCCTATCTGCAACCCTAAAAATGCTTATATCATGCACTTTCTATTTTTAGGAAAACTTTCAAAGAATGACCGTATTAGGGTTTTACTATTCTCTAAAAAAGTAGGAACCCAATCTTTTTTTGAGGCGATGCCTCGAACCCCATGTGCTAGATGGAGAATTGAGTGTACAATACTCAATGATCAATTTCCACATGTCTTCAAGTCTTGACCCATCATCAAATCTTCCAAAGATAGCTCTTACATGTCATAGAAATCCATCATAACTATTTCAGTCATGATCTCCTTACATACAATTCAAGATGTTGGCACATACAAGTGGAGTGACATGTATCAACATGCCAACTAGACATGTACACTCACACTTTATTACATTATATGCAAAAAATACATTTTAAAAACAAATAATAATAATAGGAATTATCCAAGGTTGACACACCTTATTCCTAATGAGAATGTATGTAAGATAAGAAGATGCTTAGAGGAAGCAAACTGGAAGGATAAGCCAAATATCCTTGTTGGGTTGCAAAGATTAATCTGATCAGGAAGAATCAAGTATTCAAGACAAAATTGAGATCTAAAATCAGCAATATAGTTGCATCAAAAATCATATCATATCATTACCATTGTGGTAGTGAATGAAATCTCCCAATAGAGTTAGCCTAACAACTATTTTTAAATCCTCTAATAAGGTGGCATTTCTAGATTGAATTGTCTAAAGAAATCTAGCAAGGCTACTCCTAACAGGGTGATTAAATCCTCTAATAGGATCACACCTAAAAATGTGTTTTGTAACCTTTAGCAAGGTTGGCTCCTAATAGGGCTCACTTCAGAAGAGTGAAAAATAGTAACTAGTAGCAATTGGTGGGTTTTCCCAAATTGGATTTCTATGTTAAATCTTGGTGCCACTTATGTTCATGCTATTCATTTTATGTGTATGCAACTAAGTTAATTAAGGATACTCTTAGTTAATATCTTAAGATTTACATGTTCAATATTTGTCAAGTAAGAGTTGATATTATAGTGCTTGCTGAGTTACAACATATTGATAGTGTTAACTGAGTACCTTTGTGTGAACTAAGTGACAATAATTTCAGCATTTTTCATGTTTTGTGCTGACATCTAAGGGATCTATGATTTATTTTTCTGGTATCATATTCACCCCTTCCCTCTTATTTACTTCTCTTATATTTCAAACAATTGGTATCAGAGCATTTGGTGCTTGTAGAGAAGGTTTCAAAGACCTGAGCTAAAAATCAAGATGTCCTACAGAAGAGAGATTCCCAAGTTGAACAAAGATAACTTTGAGACATGGCAAAAACTTATGAAGCTACATCTTTTAACCATCAATGATTCAGGTTTGAAATATTTGAATACCTAGTATAAAGGTCCTAATGGAACATTGACTGTATAGGAGATTGCTGAAAAAAAGAATCATAACATTATTATGATGGACATTGCATCTACTCTTAACTATAATGAATTTGATGAAGTCAAAGGGTGTGCTACTGCTCATGAGATGTGGAAAAAACTAAAAGATATATATGGAGGAAATGCTAATGTGAGAAGAGCCAAGGAAAAAATCTTAGGAATTCAATTCAATCAGATGAAGATGAGAGAAGAAGAAGACATTGTAAAATATGTTGAGAAAATCAAAGCCTCTAAAGGGAAAATTGATGATGTCAGAGTTTTGAGGAAGGTACTTAGAACCCTTCTTCCTATCTATGCAATTAGAGTGTTAGCTATTCAAGAGATGAGATTTGATCCCAATAATAAGATAAACTTAGATTCTCTAGTGGTAATGTTGACAATTTTTGAGTTGGATAACTATGATAATTATGTTCCTAGTTCTAGCAATCTTGAGTTTGCATTTGAAGGTAAGTTGTCACTTAAGAAGAAAGTTATGAAGTCTAAAGGAAAACAACCTAAAAGTGAAGAGGAAGATAGTTCTAATATTGATCTTGAATCCATTCAAGCTCTTCTTGCAAGAAGATATCCCAAAGGAAAAGGAAAGTAAAAAGGTAAATTTCCTCTAATCCATTTTTCTTGTGAAGAAGTTGGTCACATTGTTACAAGGTGTCCAAACAAAGAAGATAAAGAAGAAAAGAAAAGAAACAAGTACAAAGGCAAGAAGGATTTCAAAAACCATAAAGACTAAAAGGATAAAGGTAAGAATTCTTGTTTTGTGGCTAAAGATTATGATAGTAGTGATGATGATGAAATGGTTTACATTATTTTAAAAGATTGATGATGATAATGAATCAGATAATGAAGATGTAAGATGAAAATTATTTCTCATGTTAGCAAAAATGATACATGGATTATTGATAGTGGCTTTTCTCATCATATGACTAGTGATAAAACAAATTTTGAAAATATGGAGAATTATGATGGTGGAAGTGTTAGATTTGGAAATAATGAACCATGTTGCATAAAAGGAAAAGGATGTATTTCACTAACCATTGAACTAAGATGTGATAATGATTATTGGTTTGAAGGACTAAAACATAATCTATTGAGTGTAACATGGTTGAATAACATTGGATTCAAGGTAGAATTTGTGTAATCAAACAAAAGGTAACTTATTCTAGCTAGATCTAAGTGAAAGTTCATGTTTCAATTCACAAGTAGAAGAAAGTTGGTTATGACATAAAAGATTGTGTCATGTAAACTTTGATAACCTAATCATGATAAGAAAAACCAAAAGGCTAAGGTATTCCTAGTCTAAGGAAACCTAACAGGGGCATGTGCAAGAATTGTCAAATTGGTAAGATGGGAAAGACAAGTTTCAAAAGAAAGAACTATCATTCTGGAGAAGTATTGGAGCTAGTTCATACAAACCTTTGTGGGCGTATTAGCATAGAGAACTAGAATGGAGATAAGTATTTTATTTTATTTGTTGATGGTTATTCTAGGATGATGACAGTAATGTATCTAAAAGATAATTCTGAAGCTTTTCAAAAGTTCACATGGTATCTAGCTAGAGTTGACAAAGAAATAGGAAATAAGCTAAAGTTTTAAAGGTCATATAGAGGAGGTGAATTCATTCCTAATGAATTCAATGAATTCTACACTAAGAAAGGAATCAAAAGACAAGTATCATGCCCTCGTACACCTGAGTAGAATGGTATAGTAGAAAGAAGGAACATATCAATCATGAAGTGCACAAGAACCCTAATAATAGAAAAGAATGTTGCAATGAAATACTAGAAGAAAGTAATTAGTACAACAATTCATACCTTAAACAAAGTACAATTGAAGAAAGACTCAAATTAGACTCCCTATGAACTATGGTATGGCCCTATAAAATGAATGTAAGTGAAAAGTATCAAATGTTATATTTTGAAGCAAACCAGGAAAAGTAAATTTGATGTAAGAAGTGATGAATGGATATTCCCAGGATACTCCAGCAGAAGTAAAGCATGTAAATGGTTGAGTCTAATTACTCATAAGTTCATATAATTGATGAGCTTATATAAAAGAGTGAAGAAGAGAGCAATAAAAAACCTGAAGACTATAGAAAGTTTATTTACTTTGAACCTAATAGATTCCCTAATCCAATTGGAAGTCATCAGACTTCACCTCCCGAGTCCCCAGAATCTCCAAAAGCACCTGAGTTGTAGCTAGTGCAACCTGGGTGTGAGTCTAAAGGACCCCAATCATAGCCATGTACAAGCTCGAAATCCAAAGTACCTATACTTGCAAGATATGTTAGAAGGTACTATGCACATGAGAAAATCATTGGAGACAAATCAAATGGTACAATGACAAGGAACAAATTGAAAGGTACATGTTTGCTTATTGAATTTGAACCTAGAATAGTTAAAGATGCTTTAGATAATGAAATTTGGATTGAAGCAATGAATGAAGAGATAGAATAGGTAGAAAGGAACAAGACATGGACTCTTGCTCCTAGATCCAAGGATAATAATGTAATTGGCACAAAATGGGTATTCAAAAATAAGTCTAATGAAGATGGAGAAATTTCAAGAAAGAAAACAAGCTCAATATGCAAAGGCTATTCTCAAGAGGAAGGTATTGATTTTTTGGAGTAATCAAATAGGAAGAATACTTCTAAGAGGGGGGTGAATTAGAAGTATCACAATTTCACCTTAAAAAATTTTTAACTGAAAATAAATTTCATGCATGTAAACATATCAAACAATCATAAATTAAACACATGCATCATAACACATAACACCAAATTTGGTAACCTAGAAACCCTCCAAAATGAGAAGGAAAAACTAGGGGGGGGATGATACCCACAAAATCACTATAGTAATAATATTTGAACACTTCTAATGGTCTACCTTGTTAAAGGCCTACCCTATTAAATGCTTTACACTGTATCAATAGTGACCTGTTTAAAGGATTTACAAACACTTTACATGAAGTGTCACCCTATTAAAGGATTTAATCACCTCTTCAAAGGATCTACAAACTAGATGTTAAGCTAACCTATCAACATAGGATATTCCTTCTAATATAATTGCTAGAGAGTATTAGACTAATAAACTTGATAGCTTACAATCCTTGATTGTTGAATTTAGGCATTTGATCTACTCTCTTTGATCTTGATCCTTTGAGATCCTATATCTATTTGATTCCCTTGCTCTATTCTGATCAACTGAATACTACAATGCTGCTCTATTCCTCTAAGTCTTTTCACACTTTGTTCTGAATTTTGCTATAGTTTACCCTTACACTACTCCCATCCACAGATACAAAGGGTTTCACCCTTCTTTTAAGGTTTTCAAAGACTTAGGGTTAGGTATGGATCTACAATCCATATTGAATCCTTATTTCCCACTCATTCCTTGCACTTTTCTTATTAGTTGCATGCCTTCTCTATTTTTCTTATTGGTTACATGCAGATTGCATAAAAAATATAAAAGATTCGTGCTTATCCTCAATATCCTTTGAGATCCTTTTATGTCAGCCCAAAAAAATGGTTTACATATGAGCTTGTGAAGGCACAAACTCATATGTTGATTCTGTGTTACTCGAATCATATTGGATTATTGGTGCTCGACACCTATTGCATTCTAGCTTGCTCGCCATTTACTATGACTCGACACCTACATATCACTCCGCTCATATGGTTCACTCAGCACCTAAAGTCACTTGGCACTTGATCTTCACTCGGTAGTTGAAGATTACTCGGCACCTAAAGATCACTCAGCACCTATTGGAATTTTTGCTCGGCACATACTGTAGCTCGACATAGTAGTGTACTTAGCTTCTATGTAAAAATTGGTTAAGTGTGTTGACACTTAATTGTCAAAACCATTCTGAGACCAACAATCTCCCCCTTTGACATAAGCATCAATAACACTTAACTAAGCATTATACTTGGTCTTATGAGTACATTATTCAATCTATTCAGCATACATACAAAATTTCAAAAACTTGTTCAAAATTTTGCAAAGAACAATATACCTCAAAATTATTATAACTCACTCTAAGCTTATGTGCCATTTCTATTAGTATAACCAAAATTCTTGTGCTAAATTTGTCTCATGCTGATGTATCTAAACTCTTTGCCTTTTCCCTATTTGTTTCCTATCCCTGATTGCTGACTTGTTCTGTCTGTTCTATTTTCACTTGGTCTGCACTTGCAAATTTTTATTCATATCTCCCCCTTTTATATGTCTCCTTCTTTTTGACTTCCATAGGATATGTACAATCTTTCCCCCTTTTATTCTCCAAAAGAATGTAAATACTTAGTATTCTCCCCCTTTAGTTATTAATCTCCCTTTTATTAGATCTCCCCCTTTTTGACACTAATGTCAAAGGGTGCTAAGGGTTAAGACCATACTTCACCAAAAATGTACTATTCACCTCCATAATCATCTTGAGAGCTCCATCCCAATTCTCCAAAGCAATTTTCAATGATTTATGATGGATGGTAGTCTCTACAGTAAGATGTACAAGTCCATCTGAAGTAGAAAAATTAGGATCTTTCTTTAGCATATTCTTAGCATAGGCTTGTTCTTTATGGAGTACTACCAAGTGTGGGGTTATCGAAGACTATATTTGTATCAATCTAGCCTTAATGTTGGCCTCTTCAGCTATTAACACAACTAGTTCCTTCTATATGTGAAGCGTTTGAGCAAAATCCTTCTCACTCTGAGCTGGGTCTTTTGGTAGCTGCATGCTAGAAATCTTTAGATTTCGCTCCAAGCTCAGTATTCTTTAGCTTGTCTCTTGTGTGAAATAGAAAAAATCACACAACTTTTTGTACAATGAGAATACATTCTCAACTATAAGTTTTACCTTTTCAATCTTTTTAGTCAATTCTACATGTGACAATGCTATTTCACTAGCTATTTTTTCATTGACTCTCCCTTGAAATTTCCTCTTAGACCATTCCATAAGTTTTACATTGGTTTCTTGGTCTTCATTTGTCACCTCATCTATAATTTTTGATAGTTGTTCCATTACTGGCTTGGTCTCATCAGGTGTTTGCAAGCAAAAGGCATCCAAATGGATTTTCTTAATTTCATGTAATGCTTGCTTATGTTTATACTACTTCCTAGGTATTTCTTGCCTCTTTCTTCTATTTAATGCATCCTGCATTTCAATTATTTGCTCCATGATTATTATCTTTGAGTCATGACTAGGTATGACTATCTATTCATCTAATTTAGGGTCTCCATAGTGAAGTACCCTTGTCACCTTTTTTGAGCTTGAGCCTAGTGTAGATATTTGTAATGGAATTGCATCAATGCTTGGCTTCTGAAAGACTTGTGTAGGAGTGCCAGTGGTTGGTAGATTAAACAATATCTATATGGGGGCCTACTCCTCCTCCTTTGATATGTCCTTGTCTTCATCTGATCTCCCCTAATCAATTGCAATTTTTTGGGGTGCGCCTTGTGTTTATATTGTAGGAACAAATGTAGCAATCTATCCTATTTTCTCTATTGATGTATCTTTCTCTACTTCTACACTCAGCTTCTATTGCATGGTATCACCTATTCCAGATGTGTCAACTATTGGAAATGGTAGTAGAAGCATTAGGAGTTGACCACTAGTAGCTATAGAGATTGTAGAAGGTGGTTCTTGTGGATTCACCTTGTGTCTAATTGATTCTGCTACTACATTTTTCAACTCATCCACACTCACCAATACTAGATTTGTGCACAATTATGTGTTGATTGGTGAAGGATCTTCTTGTGATCCTTTGCAGTCAGTGGATTGATGTTCTAAGCAGAAGTGTCTAGAACATTATTCACAATCATAGTGTCTATAGATGTGATGATGACATGAGGAGGGCTAGGGGGTGGCAATTGTGTGTCTTGCACACTAGGGTCTTCTTGCTACTACTGTTGATAAGCTATTACCATTTCATCTCCTTTTTGTGTCTCCTCCTCTTCTCCTTTTTCTTTTTCCTCTTCATCTTTCTTCTCTTCTCCTCCTTTCTCTTCTTCTATCTTCTCTTCTCCTTTTTCTTCTCCTCCTTTCTTTTCTCCTTTCTCTTCTTCTCCTTTCTTTTCTCCTTTTTCTTCTTCTTTTTCCTTCTCACTGGTCTCAACCTTATTTGCTTCTACATTCTTCTCTTCTTCCTTGTCATCTGTCAAGTTGTATATTGACTTCCACAATCTTGTGGACTTATTGACAACTTCTTGAATTTTATTTTGTAAAATGCTAAAGGCTCTATACTTTGGTGCAAACTTGACACCATGTTTCTTGTTAGCCTTAGCAATTTGACCTCTAGTCAAATTTGGCATCACATGTGCCAAAGTGGACTCTCTTATCTCCTTTTCCATTTTCAAACAATAATGCCACTTATTTTCAATAATTTCATATAGTTCCTTGGGCATAGTGTTATCTAATTCAAGTGGTGTGTTCTTGAATTCTACCATCATGGTATATATACTACTTCTTCTACCTTATTCTGATCTTCTCTACTTAATTTATTCAAATTAATACTTTTCAAATTAGAGAAGTCTACATTCTTAACATTTTCACAAATTTTATCAATATGTGACTTAGGATGATGGCTTACCACTCTAAACTGGTTGATGTCCTCTAATCATGTCGTTTCCTCATCACCAGACTCTAGTTGTGCAACATATTTTTTTCTTAGTTTCTTTTGCACTACACCAGTCTGCTCAGTAGCCTTCTTCTTCTCTTTCACTTGCTCCTTGGCCTTCTAAGTTGACGCTCTTATAATAACTCTTGTCATTGGTATTGTTGGCTTTGCTTGAGTTGTCTCTATAGCCTTCCTTTCTTTAGGCTAGGTTGTAAGCTGAGCTTTAGCCTTTCTTTTCTTAGACTCTGCTTCAGATGGTACTTCCTTGGCTTCTTCTTCCTTGCCACCTTCTTTCTACTCTTTATCCTCTTCTAAGCCTTGTGTCAATTCCAATGGGCCTTGCCCCTATTCATATTCTTCATCATTATCTTCTTCCTCATCTATATCCTTTGTACCTACTGCCTCTTCAATACCTTCTCCAAATTTCTTCTTTATCTTCCTCACTAACTTATCCTTCTTCTTTATGGTGGAAGCAATTTTTAGCTCCATATCTACCTTGGAATGCACAACATCATATGTCCAAAAATGAGGTTCCTCCTTATGAATCTCTTCTACAAGAAATGTTTTGATTACTGCTGATGCTTCATCAACATCTACCTCATAGCCTAGAGGTCTTAGCCATCTCATCCTTGGAACTACTGCTTGGATATAAGTGTAATCAATATCAACTAAGAAGTAGACATAATTGATGTGTTGTTTCACTAGGGAAACTAGTATCCTCAGTCTTTGTTTCATGGATTTCTTAAAATCCTCAAAATAACTTGTCATAAGAGAGTCAAAGTTATCTCCCATTTGCTCAATATACTCATTAATTTGAGTAATGGCTGACTTATTTGATTTCCAGTTGACTTTGCCAAAAGAAAGAAACTCTTCCAAAACATAGAAAATTATGCAAACAAGGGGTGAATCAAACTTACATTAAGCACCTTTAGATCTTCTAATTGCTCCAAGATTCTCCATGATCTATTGTAACAACAATTCTACCAGATCATATGTATGATCTTTCTTAACAAGTTTATATGCCACATCCACAACAATACATGGTATACTGTTCAATCTACTAGATTGATAAAACTTGTGAGAGATAATTCTCACAACAAAATCTAGAAGGGGATCTGTGATTGTGTCAATGATCATGCCCCTTTTGTTCCATTTAGCCCCGATGTTCTTTTCAATGGCTTCTTTAGAATCACTGTGTAGGGGCTTGTGCTGATCTAGGGTTGGAAAACCTATAACCCTATGCACTATCCTCTTTGTCATCTTTATAGGTCCTCCTTCTAACCACAAACAACTATTATGTATTCTGCTAAGAACAATTCTGATCCACTCAGTTTTAAAACATGTAAGGTAAACTAGGGCATGGGTTAAACCATTCTTCTTAACTATTTGAAATTCTTCCTTAAGCAGTCAATTTTTGCTCAATTTATCATATGCTTGAAAAATCTCAAGGTCTCCTATCACACCTATCTTTCAATTGTAACAATTTCTCACATCCTACACCATTATGACTTTGGGTGGAATAATGGAGAGTGCACCGACAGGGTTATTTTTATAACTAACCTCTGGAATTGGCCAAAACTCTTGTTGTTTGACCACATTACTAACTAACTAAACCTTGTGACCTCACTTTTTATTAGGGTTTTTTGAACTAGACACCATTTTGTAAATCTAGGGTTTCAAAAGATATAAAATTTTATGACTGCAAAACTCAGCACTTGAAGAATACCTTAGATTAATGAAAATGATGTTGAATCTTGTCAAAATCCATGCAAAAGGCTTCAATGCTATTTGTCAATCACTTCTGCACTCTTCTCATTCTTTCTCTGTGTTCAAATGATGAGAAATGATAAAAAATTTGACCTTATACCCTCAAAACATAGCATTAAATGCTTAGTGCATGTACAACTGTATGCTCAGCTCTTGAGGATTTTAACATAACTCAGCTTCCATTAGTTTTCCATCACTCGGCTCCAACTACATTTGTTATTCACTTGGCTTCCATTGAAATTCCTTAACTCGGCATCAACTATCAACTCGGTTGCATGCACTAACATTTACTTGGCGTCTAAGCACTACTCGGCAACACTGGTGAAAACCTTAAATTTTAACTTTTGCATCTCTCATCATGTTGATTTCTTCTTTGGAATGCTTTTTTGTCTTGGAACTAATGTATGATGTAGTTTTGTATATCAATCCCATACATCTATTCTTGCTTAGTTGGATGAGGTGTGACCACTTGACCTGTTAGGTGAAGTGATCCCTTCATTTGATGAGCTACACTCATCTTCCTTCTTCCAAGTCTTGTTCATTTGTCCTCTGATGTGTTCAACCTCTACCTTCACTTTTCCCTTTTTGACTTCTAACTTGGGTGCCTTTGACTTTTTTGGGCAATTCTTGCTGATATGACCAGTCTTCAAGAAAATAAAACATGTGTCTTGACTTAGCCACCTACTGTAGTTCCCTCTAAAATGTTTTCTTATACAGTTTTCAGGAATGTGTCCATATTCCTAACAATAGTGATATCTATGCCTAGTGTTTTAGTCTCAATTATAGTGATGAATATGGTTACCTTCTCTTGTTTCCTAATTCGATGTCCACATAGGCTTTGACCTACACTCAAAAGCTCTATGTCCATAATTTTTGCAATTGTAGCAGTGACCTTCAAATTTTGGTGTCGTAATAGTCCTAGTCCTACATTCATGTGCTTGATGTCCTTTCTTTTTGCACTTGTGACAGTAGCTTGCATTGTTAGGCTTATCATGCTAATTTTTTTTCTTACTCCTACATACATTAGCAATGTGTCCATTTTTACCATAGAAATGACAAGTGGGTTTAGTGTTATTACCTTTGTTGTAACCAAGTCCTAAAGTATCATTGCTATCCCTTGGTGATTTTAGTAGCTACTCAAAGTACTTGATAGCCTCATTGGGTTTGTTGATACTTTCTACAACTTCCTTCTCCCTTTTCAGGTCATTTTGTAGTTGTTTATTTTGTATCTTCTATATAGAGATCTCAATGTCTTTCATATTTAGCTCATGATGTGCATTCATCATTTGACTTAAGGTGTCTAGCTGCATGTTTGAGATTCTTCCAAACTCAATTGTTTCCTCTTCCAGTCTATTGGTAAGATTTCTCTTGTCGTCTTCTAGCATGGCCTTTTCTTCAATGGCTCTTTTCTTCTATTTAGTTACATCACTAAGCATTATGGCTTGTGATTTTTGTTCAAGCTTCAGTATTCTAATTTCTTCTACCTGAGCTATATTCGTCTCCAACAATTCTACTATTGTTTCATTAAACTCTTTGGGATCCCCTTTGGAAAATAGTTTTGTGGTATCAATCTCCTTGTAGTGTGTGTCATTTTCAACTATGGCTATATCCTTCCTTCTTTTCAAGGATTTTCTCAACTCTTCTCTGGCTTCCTCCAAGTTGTGTAGGGCAAGCTGCAAATCAATCACCTAATTCTCTATAATCTTCCCAAGTTTGAAGAATTCCATCTTCAGATATTTTCTCTAAGTTGTTAGGCTTTTCCTTGTGAGAACCTTGCTCTAATACCAATTGTTGGAGTAATCAAATGGGAAGAATACTTTGGAGAGGCGAGGTGAATCAAAAGTATCACAACTTAACCTTAAAATACTTTTAATTGAAAATAAATTTCATGCATGTAAACATATCAAACAATCATAAAGTAAACACATGCATCACATCACATAACACCAAATTTGGTAACCTAGAAACCTTCCAAAATGAGAAGGTAAAATTGGGGTGGGGATGATACCCACAAAATCATTGCAGCAATAATGTTTGACCACTTCTGATGGTTTTCCATGTTAAAGGCTTTACACTGTATCAATAGTGACCTATTTAAAGGATTTATAAACACTTTATTTGAAGTGTCACTCTATTAAAGGGTATGTTTAGGATCATGATCAACCAAACTATGCTCTTAAATGGCAATGAAAAATTAGAAAATCAAGTTTATGTCAACTTGATGTGCAATTTTCTACTTGTTATTAACATTATATCAAAAAGTTGAGAGAAAAGAATCTCTAAAAAAATGAATATAGTTTCTAAACTATTAGGATTTATCTCAAAAAAATAAAAATTGATTGGTCAAAATTTTTAATTTTAATGCAATATTACGAAAAATTCAAAATAAAAATAAGAAGTAGACATATGTATGACCACCTTAATCAAAATCAAATGATAACATTTTATAATAATATTCTAGATATAAGTAGTAGACTCATGCTTGGATGTGACACATATTTTTGGGTATTTTTATTCTAAATAAATAAATAATAATTAATTTTTGACTTTAGTATTTTTGGAATAAAAAAACTCTCGTGTTTGACCACCTTAACTAATTCAAAACTCTACAAAATTCAATTTTTTATTTTTTTTCCTTATAGTAGAAGAAACATAGAATGTGATACATCTTTTGGATTTAAAAAATGTTGTACCATGTTTGAAAGTTATAGTTTTTTTTCAAGTAGTGTGTTAGTCAACACTTTATATATAACTCCATTAGAAAATAAGTAATAATTACTTACTAATCTCATAATTTGACAAACTTTACATTTATGGAAAGATAAGAACATTCTTAAGAAACCCTTTTTATTTCATCAAATTTTGATGAAAAAAAGTCATCAGCTACATGTTTGAAGTAAACATCAGATAAAAATAGGCCAAATGTAATGCCCCGCCTGGAGATCCTTGGAAACAAGGATTCAAATCAAGCCAAGATATATTTTTTTTACAAGTATGAATGCACATGACAACATCATACAGGGATCACAACGATCGCAACGGAAGACTTCAACACAATCCCGACAACCAAAGAATCTCCAAACGCCACTACCAAACCGACACACCCAAACAAAGCCAACAACGACAACGCACATGATGAGGGCACAAAAAAAAACCACTCATCAACAAAACACCAAGTTGGGGTAAAATGCAGAATCCCGAAATCTGGCTAAGCCTGAAATCCTGAAGCCTTGAAAATTGGCTAAGTCTGGATTTTTTAAGCCCTGAAATCTCCTAGAATCCATAACTTATCTCCGAGAGGTCTGAAACCTATCTCAAACTATTTTTTGCATATATTAAAATATATCTTAAGTATAAGGAATTAAATATATGTCAACTTATACCCCAAGAGACTAAAATAGAAACACAAAAACTCGATTTCAAGAGAAACCGACAAAATTCAAAATGCAACAGCATAGGGTCGAAGAACGCCCAAAAGGGTATCCAAAACCACTCTCAAAAATATTGGATCACGAAGAAAAGTGCTCGCTGATGGCACGCGCAGGTTTTTCACAAAAACCGTGTGACACTTTTTACTAAGGGAGGGCGACACTTCTCCCTTACTACGTGCGACACTTCTCAAGAAGGCGTGCGATACTGGAAAAGTATTGTGCGACATTTCTCATAAAGCCATGCGACACTCTTCTAGTGTCGTACGACACTTCTCCAGTAATGCGTGCGATACTTTACAGTATCGTACGACATTCTTTCTATGGGCGTGCGATACTTTATCAGTGTCACACAATGCTGAACAAATGTCGCCCATAGAAACATGAAAACACTCCCAGAAGAAAAAAGGACCAAAATAGAGCAAAGAACCTCCACACCAGGGAGTACCGGATCCACCAAGGCTCAAGGAATGAACACTCGAGTGCAAGAACAACACAGAATGAAGAACACCAAACCATCTAAACTGCAGCAGCAAAGAACACACTGGAAATAAGCATTGTAGAGAACAAAAGCAACATCGCAATGAACAGAAATACATCTCAGGAACAATACAACCAAACTATGTACGTGGTTCCTCCCAACCGTCAATAGCATCATAAGACCATCGTGGGTCCTAGCCATCCCCCGCGCATAACATCCCAAGCCACTGACCAGATCATCAGTACTGTCGTAATAGGGACGTCACTACTAAAATATGCATAATAACAGCATAAGAAAATCTAACATTCTAGTGATAACGCATAAGATAATCCTACAATAGATAACATCACCTATCACATGCTAAACAGTAGTAAGCAAAAAAATATACTACTAAAGCAAATCACATCATCTAATCATATGCTAAACATCATAATAAGGGAATGCGCCAAATAAAATAACATCATCTAAACATGATATACAAGCATCCCAATGAAAGCATAAATCACAGGAAAGCATACTCCAAAACTTGAAGTACCAAGTGAAAACATCCAGCAACAGTCGCACTAGGAGAAAAGATCATCTCTGTACACCGACCCCTAGCAGTGGTGAAGGTAGCTACGCCTCCCAACCACGTGGCACCCATAGGTCCACACCCGTCGTGCTGATGGAGATAATGATCCAACCACAACCACACATAAAACACAACATCCATGGCTAACACTCGCGCTAGATAGTATGATGGCTGAACCAAGAACCTAAGACAATGCAAGGAGTACAGGTCCTAGTCAAACACTCAATAGGCTACTATGTAGGGGCTAACATCCTGGAGAGTCGCTTGGCATCAAAAGCCCAAGCTTGGATCATGTATCCTCAAACTTAAATGGGTGCTCACACATTGTGTCCTCGAACTTAATTGGGTGCTCACACATTGTGTCCTCGAACTTAATCAGGTGCTCACACATTTTACTTATCTTAAGTTTTATTAACAATCACACATTTTATTTAATTATCACTTATTTAAAGCTTCCTCTACCAACCCATGACGCCATGATCGTCGGGCTACGAGATAGAAGCCCCCTCCAGATGCTACCCTACCCTACCCATGCTCATCCTACAACAAGTGCTTGTGGGCATGCATACTCCCATCCCAACCCCAATGATCATAACTTTCGGCAAATTCACGAAAGATCAGGCCTCGCAAGTCACCCAACAAATGTACGCGCACGTACTCGTGTGTGGCGCACCACCATCACGAAGATCATAACACAAGGACAGGAATGAGAACACAATGCAAAGAAAACACCCAACTTAAAGCAACACGGGAAGGATGGATTTTACACGAATCCCAAAGCCAATAAAATCATACATCATGAAATCACTCAACTGGCCTCAATCCGAGAGTATGGATTCTATACGAATCCTAATGATGCAACAAGACCAAAAGTCATGAACTTACTCAACTGGCCTCAATCCGAGAGTATGGATTCTACATGAATCCTGGGGTTCACGAAACGAAAGCAAAGGTCCAACAAAAACCATAACAGGTATAAAATCACTCAACCGAACACGTCGGGAGTACGAATCCAACATGCATCCCAATGCAACATAAAAGTGCAAAAGTGGTCTGACTGATATCCAAATGGATCATCCAGGTCCACGAACCACAATGTGCCAAGAAAACTCGAGGAAACAGGGCAGCACACAAAACGAGGTAAAAATATCAAATTTGAAAAAAACTTCAACATTAAAACCCATTTGGCCTTTGGGTTCAAAAACTCCAAAAATCCAAAAATAAATGGAATCGGACATCGTATGCAAAAACGGCCATCATAACGGTGCAAAATCCCAAACCCTCATCCCAAAAAATAGGGAAATGTTCATACCCGCCCAATCGGGTAGAACTAGCATACAGAAACGGAGGGGAACACTAGTTCTCAGCCTCCAAACAAATGGCTACCAAAAACAGAAGCTGAAACGGAGCAGAAACAATAAAACGGGAAAGCCCTACCTCACAGCCAAAAGGGCAAAACGAGAATCTGAACCATAAAATAAATATCTAGTAGAAGTAGCTGAAAATCATGGCAATCCAAGGTTTCTCCGAGCTGGATCCAACGAGCCCAACCTCGCGACGATCCCACACCCGTAGCTCCCACAACGAATAAAACAGTAAATTCTCATGAAGAGGATTTTGGGTTTTACTCTCCAACTTTCCAATTTGAAAGTGAGAAGTGAGGAATTAAATTCCTCTTTGGATATTTATTCACTTTTCGGGTTAATAATCGATTAGGGTATTTAACCAGCCAATCTAGTTAAACCCCGAATCGACCCAAACGAAAACAGGCTATTCCTATAAATAGGAATTCATCTATGGCAAAGCTACCAGAAATTAAAATAAATCAATTAAAAGCTCGAAAACCCAAAAACACAAAAATCACCTTAACAACTTTCGCGACAATGCGAACCTCTAAATGCACAGACACGCTTACTGGTCTAATCACATAATGTAAATGAGTTCAGATTTAATAATCACCGAAAGGTTTAAATTAAACATTTAATTAAGGATATGTCGACCATACAAAGGCAACATTGGTAAAATATGAACGACTGAATCACTAACTCCATGTGCCACTACCAGGGATATAATCCTGCACACTAAACAACACGATCAAGTGCAATTGCATATAATAATATAGCCGAAGCAATAAATGCATTAAATCACCTAATTTAACCATTTATTTAATTATATTAAAATAATCTATTTACATCACTCACATTCGCAAAAGGCATAGCAACAGAGGAATGAAGTAAATAACCATAGCAGTAAATCCATCACATAACAAAATCAAAGGTATGTCCAAATACCAGATAACCAGATAACATCATAAAACACACTGTCATCTCAAAATGGCATCATCATGCAATATGATTAACTGAACAGCATAGTAGTCTAATATCTATGATACTGGAATCAAAGAGTAACATTTGACCCTCAGGTCATCTCAAATGTAAACATAACATGAGAACAGATATCTCTCGGATCAAAATAAAACAAGGTAAATGTCCGTAGAACATAACCAAATAATCCAACAAGAACAATCCATTCTAATTACTTAAGCATTTAATAATTATTGATTACTCTGCATTAAAAGGCATTTAAAACACATAAGTAAACACAGTCATAAACATGACTAACCACTGCTACAGGAACATAGTCCAGTATATCATGGTAAAAGAACATAGTGAAATCTCTGCACACATCTCAGGGTAATCATGGAACAACCTCATGATACCACATCGATCTTGGTAACCACTGGCACAAACCTCAGTGAACCAAAAATCACATCAAAATCTAAAAGATCAGTCAAAAGCATAATCAACGCAACTAATAAAGAAACATAAATCCAAACACCTCAACGGTGTAGACCACTCAAGGTCACAATCATGATCCATCACAACAAAAGATCAGCAAGGGTGCATCCATCAGGATGACTTACAAAAGTCAAATGGGAGAGGCACTACACCAAAAGTACATTTTTAGGATGTTTTTAAAGTTGACCATATAGGTTTGGTATCAAAAGATATAGTAGACCTTATACATATATTAATTTTTTTCATTTAGCATCATGGTGGGTGGGAAAAAAGTTGAAATAGATTTTGAAATTGTTTGAGATATTTTAGAAGTACAAATTTTTTAGATCACCACTTTTTGGGACACCATGATTTTGCACATACCCTAAAGGATTTTATCACCTCTTCAAAGGATCTACAAACTGGCTGTTAAGCTAACCTATCAACATAGGATTTTCCTTCTAATATAATTGATAGAGAGTATTAAACTAATAAACTTGATAGCTTACAATCCTTGATTGTTGAATTTAGGCACTTGATCTGCTCTCTCTGATCTTGATCCTCTGAGATCTGATATCTATTCAATTCCCTTGCTCTATTATGATCAACTGGATATTGCAATTTCCTCTAAATCTTTTCACACTTCACTCTGAATTTCACTATAGTTTACCCTTACACTGCTCTCATCTGCACATACAATGGGTTTCGTCCTCCTTTTAAGGTTTTCAAAGACTTAGGGTTAGGTATGGATCTACAATCCATATTGAATCTTTATTTCCCACTCATTCCTTGCACTTTTCTTATTAGTTGCATGCCTTCTCCATTTTTCTTATTGGCTACATGCAGATTGCATAGGAAATATAAAAGATTCATCCTTATCCTCAATATCCTTCGAGATCCTTCTATGTCAACCCAAAAAAATGGTTTACATCTGAGTTTGTGAAAGCACAAACTCATATGTTGATTCTGTGTTACTGGGTACATACTGGATTATTGGTGCTCAGCACCTATTGCATTCTAGCTTGCTCAACATCAACTATGAATCGACACCTACATATCACTCGGCACATATGGTTCACTCGACACTTAAAGTCACTCAGCACTTGATCTTCACTAGGCACCTGAAGATAGCTCAGCACCTAAAGATCACTCGACACCTATTGGAGTTCTAGCTTGGAAAATACTATAGCTCGTCATATATAGTGTACTCAGCTTCTATGTAAAAATTGGTTAGGTGTTTTGACACTCAATCGTCAAAACCATTCTGAGACCAACAATTATGGTAAAAAAAATTCTCATGTTGCAAGATTAGAAGCTGTTAGGACTCTACTTTCTTATGAATCACATAAATGATTTAAAGTGTATTAGATGGATGTGAAATCTGCATTCTTGAATGGAATTCTAGAAGAAGAAGTCTACATAGAGAAACCTAAAGGTTTTTTAGATCCTAGTGAAAAGGATATGGTTTGTAAATTGTACAAATCATCATATGGTCTTAAACTAGGTCCCAAAGCTTGGTATGAAAGAATTCATAATTATTTGGTGAAGATTGGTTTTCAAAGGACAAATGATAACAATAACCTATACATCAAAAGGACCAAACAAGAAGATTGTGTTAGAAGAAACTTTTGTTGATGATACATTGTTTACTGCAAATGATGATTTGTGAAAAAAAATTTCAGAGGAAATGAGTAAGCAATTGGATAAATAAAATTCTTTGATGACTTGTAGATTCAATAGAAGAAAGATTGTATCAACATTTTTGGAGTTGATGAAATCCACCTCCGTAGATGCCCAAGATCACCTGCATGCGAAAACCTATCAAAGGGAAGCCAAAGAGAGAAGAGCATGGAGCTAGGGGAAAACCCTAAACAAACATGAGAGACCACAAGATATTGCAACACAAAAAAATATGTATTTACAATATGCAAGAAGTGATGATGTGATATGAAAATACAATGAGGGATCTTGAATATATAGAGCTCAAGGAATCTCATAGAAGAAGCTAGAAGATGCTACGTGATAAGTGTGACAACTAAGCATACATCCACATGAAGTGGAAAGTCCTCGAACAAGGTGAGAGGATAAGTATGACTTAGGAGAGAACAAACTCCTAGGCTACAACTAATAAATGAAATGCATTTACCTAAGTAAGCTTAAGTAAATAGAATAAATAAATAATTATTAATTATTTACTCTAAAATACATTACTCAATCTAAGTATATCAAGGAGATACTAAAAAAGTTTGGAATGGAGGATTAAATACCAGTTGGAACACGTATGTCTATTAGACATAAGCTTTTTGAAAATGATGATTCCAAGGAGGTAGATCAGACCACATATAGATATATGATTGCAAACATTTAGTATGTCTTACATACTAAGCCTAATATTTCTCTTACAGTTGGTATGGCAGAAAGATTTTTAGCTAATCCTAAATAAAATCACATGATGAAAATCAAGAGAATTATGAGGTATCTAAAGGGTACTAAAGATTATGTATTATGGTACAAGAAAGGAGGCAACTTAGATTTGAAAGCCTTCAATAATGTAGATTGGGGAGGAAGTGTTTGTTGGTCTAAATTTTAGCATGATGGAATTCCTTTGTTCAAGAATAGAAAATTCAGATTCTCTTCTTTAATGGTGAATAGGGTTTCTAGATAAGTCATTCGTTTGTTACCCTTTGAAAATTTTTGTGAAAATCCTATGTTTCACTCCATTCTTAATTGTCAGGCACGAAATGTTTGAATTTTTAAATCGAATAAATATTTTGTTCCCTTTATATCTTCTGTGGCTTGAGCTACTTTTCCTCTCAGATTTCCTAGCTGTCTGATCTAAATAGATCCATCATTGTCATTTCCTCGCTATGAAAACATGGGCACTCTTTATGTATAGCAAGGTAGCGAGTGCCAAGAAGTTATAAGACGAGACTGCAATTTGAAGACATGGCAATCGGAGAATTGTTTTCTGGCCGATCATTCAGTCACAGACACCTGGCAAGTATTGTCAGATCAGGAAAAGGGACCCAATGGAAGCAGTCAAAAGTCAGCACCGGAATGATGGTTTTCCAATGTCTCGCTACCTAGCTATCAAAAAAAATTTCCATCTCACCATTAACGAGGTAGTGAGGTGTCGAGAAATCAAAACACAGTGGCCTTGAAAATCATTGGTAACCATGGTCTGACCTGATGGCATAACAGGCAATAACCATTGTGTTAGAAGTAGTTGGCAGGAGCGATAATGAATTGATGGGTCCTTGTACTTCCAAAAACTAACTTTTGTTGAAGATTGCCAGAGCTCGCTACTTCGCTATCAAAAAAAGTTGACATCTCGGCGTTAGCAAAGTAGTGAGGCACTGTGAAAATCAATAGCTAGTGGGACTCGAGGCAATGTGGAAGGTTGGCTAGGCTCAAGGTAAAGTTTGATGGATTGCTAGCGGTGCAGATTTGCCTAGGACAGTAGTGCCTTGGATCAATAAAGCATTTAAGAGATCTCAATCGTCAGATCAAGTTTCAATCAATGATCCTCGCCATCTCGCTATAAAAAGTTGCACGAGGTTTAGTCTATGTGACATAGTGAGCATGGAGGCCACCTCCTTTTAGGGTTCTTGGTGTAGTTTCTCCACCTTTGATGTAACCTTAGATCAATGGTTGTCGATGTCTCGCCTTAAAGAGTTGCTCAAATGATACATATAGTGAGATAGCGACCAAGGGCCCACCATTGTCTTCTAAGTAGTACAAACAATATATCATCCGCAAGATCAAAAATGAATCAATGGTTGTCCCTGCTTCGCTATGGAAAGGTGCTTGTTCTTTATATATGGTGAAGTAGCGAGCTGTTAACATGTGTTCTCAGTTACCAATGGGTCCAGGTGAAAATGCCATCAAGGAAGGCACTGCATATGTGGTCAATTTTTATTGGATTGACTAGCGAACTTGTTAAGTGGAATGCCAAGTTGTCTTTCTCTGTACCCTATGATCGTATGATTTTAAAGATTGACAACACAGGTATAACTTATAAAATTTTCTCAGTTACACCTTATGCGAATAAAGATTTTGAAGTCTTTTTTGAATAGGATCTTTTAATAAGAGGATTATGTAGATTTTGGCATGAGTGCCAAACAGCATAAAAGAACTACAGATAAGAGATTTCCAAGAGCACATTTTACTGTAGTCTCTGAAGTGTTGCAGTCTTGCATGGTATAGCAGAAATGGCTCCAAAGAATTCACTAACTTTTAGACTATGGATAGCAGAGGGATTACTTGAAAAGAGTAATTGGATCCCTAGTGTTTCTTCATCTCTAATTAGTTTAAGTTTGTCTGAAAGGTGGTTTGCAGAGAGGAAGTTGTTTGCCTCGTATCTCAGTATGTGGAATTTTGATCGAGGAAGACTAGTAATCCCAGGTATTTTTATGGGTTGTGATCAAGCTACTAAGGTAATGAGGGGAGAAAATAATAGACTTGATAAAATAAAAATCCTGTCGGTAGTAACACCTTTCTCTAAGGAAATTTTCAAGATGGAACACCTCATTGCCATGGCAACAGAAGTATGTAGGACCCTGTGCAAATTTTTTAGAGAAGGTGAAGAAGATTTTGTACCAATGGGCTTCATGCGAATAGTCCCTCTGACTTTTGGTTAGTACCCATCTTTTTGTGTCATTAGGTGACAAATTTTGGTTGGAAGCTGGTTTTGGATGTAGACATGGTTGGCTAAGCAAAAATTGCTCATTTTGTTATATTTGACAACCACATTGTTTCCATACTCAAGTGCTTTTTCTTAAGGGTTAATCCCATTATGTTAAGGAGTCCTATTAATCAACGAAGAGTGGGAAGTAAGGGTGTTTCTACCAGTACAGTGATGATGGTAAAACCCATGGGTTCAAGTCAGTTTGTAATTATCAAAATACATTTTGTCAGGGACAAGTTTAGCAGTTACATATATGATAGAATCATAGTTGGAGCTAGATCAACAAAAGGAGGTGATAGATAGAAGCCCACAAGAGAATATATGGTTCGCATAACTTCCAGTTAATCTTTTTATTTTCAGATAGATGTGTGCATCTTCTTCTTCTAAATGACACCTGTCATTTTCTCTTTGCCCAAAGCTTGTTGCATCTCACACTATATAAGTGAGATCCCGGGGTTAGAGAAAGGGTCTGAATTCTATTTTTCTAAGTAATACTTAGCCTATTTTTGGTCCATTATTCTAAGAAAATTGGTGATGTATTTTCTCTATCAGATCTTGAGAATACATGAATATAGAATGAGTTGTGTTTCTTTTTGAAGGTCATTCTGAGTCTACTGTAAATTACATACAATTTTCAAGGAAAATGATTACAAATTATGAAGTATCCCCCATATCAGTTCTTTCTAAACTTTGTCTCTATTTGATTACTTGGTTATCTCGATGTTGTATAAGTAAAGGCTTGTGTAATTGAATGCAATCCAATCAGGTTGTATATATGTTTATCACTACTGCTAATTCAATGGATTAAGTAAAAGCTTTGATGAATGTGATAAGATCGCTGTAGTAGTGGAAAGGATTTTGAATTATGAATTCTGATAAGAATTGCTAATAAATTTTTTTGCAAGGCAACAAATAAGATATAGAAATTTGTAGTAGACTTTAAACCCTAATGGATTAGGCACTGATCAAATTTGATCCATCTGAAAGAGAAATGTGTCACAAATGGTTGTCAAAATGTAGAATTAAATAAATATTACTTTTATTTCCCAAAGATTTTCAAAGTTGGCCTGTACTTGTTTGCATGGAATGTTTTAGTTTTAGTTAGCCACTATTGCTGAGAACACCTGTAGATCTATAGATGAATTTTGGCCATATCTGCTATATGGGATGTGTTTATCAAATTCTCAAGAATTGTACATGTATTTGAGGATTTAAGATGAGAATCAAAATGAAACTAAAAGAATCCTCATACAATGTTTTCCAGTCTTGAATCATCCCTAGGTATACCCACCCTAGTTTTGTAGAGCCTGAAGAGTAGAAAACCACCCATCATTTTGTTGAAGTTGGGCCCAAATGGTTTTGCACATACAATTGCTAATAAGAATTGGCTAGTCTTTAGATTGTGTGAGTATTGTCATCTTGGTATTAAGCATTTTTTTGCTTAGTAGTTTTAAAACATCAACAAAATGGCAACTCTGCTGGGGAGTCTATGATTAAATTCATTGTTGGCATTACTAGAATCTCTAGTAAAAACAACAAGGTCATGAAGTGTTTTCCATTTCTTTGCTGAAGATTCATGTTCCCGATTATGTTTTATCCAGTTGCAGTGGTATACAAATGAAATGCAATATAGATTGAATACAGATTGTGTTGCTATTAAGTGTTATTTTCAATCAATTTAGTCGAATGTGGTTTTCAAATTAATGCTGTAATTTCAGAGTCAGAATGGTCGAAAAAGGGGTTTCTCTCTTTACAGTGTTTTAAATTCTACAAAGTGACAATTCAGATCTGTAGTATTATGAATCATGTTTTGAATCTTTCTCACAATAGTGAGTGGTGACTCTATCTAAAGGATATATGAACCAGTGTAGATCAGTTACCTATAATTGTTCTCAAGAGTTTCTAGTTAAAATAGGCAGATCTAAAAGTTATGTAAAGTTTTAAGCAAGAAGAAGACAGTGTATAAGTTTCTGACCAATAAGTCTGGAAGTGTTGTTTGATTTGTTGTTAGAAGACTTTTTAATGATAAAAAATGAACTCATTTAGTTCTCCTCAAGGAGATGGTGACTCTGTAAGGTTATGATCAGTGGTGTGAAGATTTCAGACTAGCACCAAGCCAATCAGCATATTAGTGTTTTCATACAACAACACTAAAGGTATTCTCATTTTCATGTAAATTCTTTTCATGAAAATTGATTGTGAAAAGTGTTCTCCATCAAGACAATTTTAGCACTAAGGGGAGGAGAATAGTTTAAAAGGTTTCATACACTTCATTGATTAAGTTTCAGCTTGTTGTTTTAAAGTTGTGAAGTTTATTTGAAGTGTTCGTTTGATAGAGGGTTTTGTAGATCTCCTGCAAGTTGTAGATCAGACTTATTAGTGAATGAGTTTTGTATCTTTCAAGAATGTTAAGATTCATTTCACCTAAGATGCAGCTAGTTAATGAAATTCCTAGATCCATCTCTTCCAAGTGGTATATGCCATTGTTTTTTAATGGTATTCATGGTTTCCCGAATGTCATTCCTAGTGATGTTAGAAAAAGTTTTCCTAAGTTTAATGGGAACCATCTTATTTTGGCCAGTCATCATACTGAGTTGTTTGCTGATTTGATGGGTGACTGCGAGATTTCCCATGAGGATGTGCACATGAAGTTATTTGTTCAAACCTTAGAAGGTGATGCTAAAGACTGGTTTTCTTTCCTACCAAAATGTTCTATTTCATCTTGGGGTGAATTGCATTCTACCTTCATGGAGCAATTTGGAGAAAGGGTAGGCATATCTAATTTATATGACAAGTTCTTAAAGATTCATATTTAGAGTGATGAATTTGTCTCTCAATTTAACATCAAATTTGTAAGAGTTTTGAATGAAATCCCTAAGAATTATCGACTTGATGATCAAATGTGTTTAGCAGTGTTTTTTGATGCAATTGAGAAGAAAATAAACTATCTACTAAGGGATAAAGAACCACAGACATTATATCAGGCTTTTGTGACCACTAGGGATATTACAAATAATTTGAAGTATGGATTGACTAGAGGTCATTTCTCTATGTGTGATTGCTGGTATAATATGTTTGAAAGAAAGGATGAATGTGGTGTTGGAAATATTCAAGATATAATAGGTTACTAAGAGGGGAGGGGTGAATCAGTAACAATAAAACTTTTAAGTCAATTCAGAATAACCATTTACAACATTCACTCATCTAGCCTGCTACATAAAAGAACATTTAAACATTTAAATCATACATGCACAATGATTTGGTGACCAAGAAAACTTCCAAAATAGAAAGTAAAACTGGGGTGGGGATGATACCCACAAAGCTTCGTTACTGTAGTATGAAGTTGACCGGTTAAGGCTTACAATGATCACTTCTGGTGATCTACCCTGTTAGGAGCACAAAGGATTGCTAGATCCACCTTGTTAGAGGATTTTACAAACATACTTTACAGGTATGCACTCTGTTAGGAGATTTGAATAAAGATGGTTAAGTCTACCTTGTTAAAGGATTTACAAGAATGATTCATCTGTTAGGATGAACCAACATATTAACTTACAACTTGACTAGATTCTTTATTGTAGATCACCTTTTGTGATTGATGAATTCATTTATGCTCCTTCTAGACCTTGCTGAGTATTCTTTACTACTGATGAATTCACATTATCATAATTCCATATATTCCACTTCTCATATCATACCTTATGTCCCTCTTTTTGTGCCATATTCTATATCTTGTATATCTTCATTGAATGATATAATACATTACATATATATACCATTCCAATAATTATTCATGCAAGGTCGGCCAAACACAAGTAAACAAAATATAACTGAGTTGGCCAAATAGTAAAATAAACTCAGGTTCTTCAGATAGACTTGATGACCTTTTGATATGCGGCATCCATTACATTACTCTGCATCGTCATGCACTCGGTAGAGGTAGGGGCTCAGTTCATACTAGTCATACAATGTTTCCTGGAACTTGGTAACCATTGGTGACTCGATAGATATAGTGTCACTCGGAAGAAACTAACTTCTTCGTTAACCTCCTGAGCTCGGTTATCACTGAGTCCTTCCTCACTTGGTTAATACTGAGTGCATCTTCACTCGGTTAACACTAAGTGCATCTTCACTCGGTTAACACTAAGTGCATCTTTACTCGGTTAACACTAAGTGCTTCTTCACTCGGTTAACACTAAGTGCATCTTCACTTGGCTAACACTAAGTGCTTCTTCACTCGGTTAGAACTGTGTCTTTGATGCTCAGTTTGGACTGTATCTTCAACGCTCGGTTTGAACTATGAGATGAGTGTTGTCACTAATGGAAAATAACTTTATGACAACAATCTCCCCCTTTTGCATTAGTGACAAAAACAATTATGATTCAAAGTTTATGTGCAAAAATTGACATACAGTTCTGAATTTTCAATATTGATCTTTGCAACTCTCATTAAACATATCTTTCTTACATGTATCTCCCCCATACAATATGCATAGTTTACACATATCTCTTGCACAATCATCTCTTGGAGTGTGCTATCTCCCCCTTTTTGACAATAATGCCAAAATTGGAGCAGATGAAATTGTCAAAATTGAAGTACTAGTGGGTACATTTACTGTACACTCTGCAGTAGAAGTTGATATGCTTGATGAACTTACTACTGTAGCTGATGATGACTCTGTCAATGAAGATGGCTGCAGCTCGATTGATGAAGTGGTAGACACTTGCATAGATGGTACCCAGAGCTAAGAGGAGATAGGTGAAGATTGAGCAATTGATGAAGCTATTGTGCACACAATCTCACCAGTAGAAGCTATCTCCACAGTTGATGTACCTGCTTTAGGTGGAGAGTGAGGAAGAGATGCAATGAATTTGGCTGCAATTTTTATAGGATCATCTTCCTCCTTAGCTTGTTCAACTTCTTCTTCCTCCATTTCATCTTCCTTGTCTTCTTCCTCAACATTTATCATCATTGAATGCAAATCCCATGGAATATCTTCAATATCATCATCATCACTGCTGTCATTGTCCTTGATTTCAACAATATCCACATTGGATTTATGTAGATGATAGATATTTTTCCACATGTTTTTTGCATCATTTACAACATGCTCAATGTCTTTGATTAGTATCAAGAAAGTGTGGAATCTAATCATCATATTACCTTCATGATCTTTCAGTGATTTCTTCACTTCTACATCAGTGAGACTCGACAAGAGATTCTTCAGGGTTTGCTCAAAGATATCCTTGACAGTCTTGATTGTAGTTTCCCATCTTGGTTGCAACCTCTCCAATAGCTCTTTAGGGATCTGAGAGGAAATCTCGTCCAGAGAGTATTTCCATCTTCCCATTTTACTCAATACCGGTTCCTCAATCTACATTTTCTCCTATTCTGTTATTGGTTCAAACTTCAATCCTTTGAAGTTTGTGAAGCTAGCACCTACTTCTAATTCCTTCAACCTTGCCTCAAATGTGAGTGGAGGCTTGAAAAGTACAGGTTCCTTCTTCCCCTGTCTTGTTCTCCTGGAGAAGACTGCAGTAGCTTGCTTTTTAGGTTTGGTGATAATCACCTTACCTTTCTTCTGTTGAGGCTCCTCTTCTTTTTCTGACTTGGTTTCCTCTTCTTCTTCATCATCTTCTTCTTTCCCTTTATTAATCATCAGAGGACCAACTTCTATTTTTAGCTTTGCAATCCTCCTCTTTCCTTTGCTAATGACCCGAGGGATTTTGATTTGAAGCTCAATTCTGGCCTTAGCTTCATCATAAGTTCCAAAGACTGGTTGCTTTGGGTCAACTAGTTCATTCACCAATGCTTCTATGATATCTCTAGTTTCATCAATATTGACCTCATAAGGAAGAGGTTTCACCCATGCAACTCGGGGCCTGACTGCCTGTATGTATACTTTGTCACAATCTACCATAAAGCATACATCTTCTTTGTATTCCTCAACCAGTTTAGGTGGAATCCGGAACCTATTGTTCATTCTTTCCTTAAAATCTTCAAAGTAATTATCCAAAACACTATCAAAATTTTCACCTAACTCTACAATGAACTCATTTATTTGATAAAGAACGGGAATATCTTTTCCCCATACTACTGATCCTTTTGATGGAAAAGACTTTTGAACATAGAAAAATAAACAAATCGAAAGTGAACCAAATTTGCAAGAGTTGTTCTTTGAAGTCCTTATGCTTTCCATATTTTTATTAAATTGAGACAAAAGAAATTTAGATAGATCAAACTCAACATTCTTCTTTACTACCTTATATGCTAAATCTACTGCTTCACAAGGTACACTGTTTGGACGGCTCAAACTGTAAATTTTATGAGCAATGATGTAAATACCAAATCTTAATTCAGTGTCAGCTACTATACTGAGCTTAAGTCCTCTACCATCCCATTCTTCTTGGGTTAGCCTTTGCAATTCTTCCTGACCTAGGGTTTTCATAGACTTAGCTTTGCTCAACATGGGAAGGCCAGTTATCTTGTTAATCATTTTCTTTGTGATAAGCACTAGTTGCTCTAACCATAATTTCCTGTTGTGAACCCAACTGAGTACATACCTAACCCATTTAACTTTAAAATTCCTTGGCAAATGTGAAATGTGGGTTAACCCTTTTGTTTCAAGATGCTTATGCTCTTGTGTCAAATTTCCATCTACGCTCATTTTTCCTAGGGAATTATCAATTTCTAGGTTTCCAAGTTCTTGAATGGAACATTTGAAATGAGAGCAAATGTCATTTATAAGGAGTACCTTTGGAGGAATTTGAGACTGAGAATCGTTAGGATCAAGTGATTCTGCAATTGCTGGTGCCAATTTGAAGTTTGATGCCTTCCATTCCACACCTTTAACCAGCATTTCTGAGCCTCTCTTTGCCTTGGAGCTATTACTTCCGGATGCCATTGCTACTCGGTAAGTGAAGAGAAATTCTGAACATATTCTTTGCCCTTTAAAATTTGCTCAAAATTGCTTTAAGCTTGCTCTAGAATCATAGAAGATAACTTAGCTCTAAGTTCCTAGTGAAGAATGAGATCAAATTTTTCCCTTTATGACGAAAAATTTGTCATAAATGCTTGGTATGATGGTAGATGAAATGACAGGTTGTCATCCACTTTCTTAGTAGATACTATCAACTTGGTGATCAAAAGAAAACATTGATGTATTGACCTAACTCGGTAAGGTCACAAACTGACCTTGCTCGGTTGATATAACTCGGTAAGTGAAACTTTATTGCACCTGACCGAACTCGGTTAAGTCTAGGATCAAAGTGTATCTGAATACTGTTCTGATCATCTTTCTTCTTGTGGAACTATTTAGGATAATTCTTGGAGGATGCAGTTCCATACTTTCTTTTATGAATATTAACTGGAAATGGTAGAGTCACTCATTTCTTGAGTGATATTGCCATTGCTTGATTTATCTTGTTCGGTAGATTTTGGAATCCACTATTGCTTCATTTGCTTTCGAATGTTGTCTGCCTTGATTTTCTTCTCATCTTCAATTCTTTCTATATTCATGCAATTTCAAGCTATATGACCAAGTTCTATACATGTATAGAACCTTACAGTAGTGTCCTTCTTCCTTAGGTGATGTCTTGCACAATTTATGCCAGTATGTCCATATTCTCCACAATAGTGACATCTGCACCAGGTGTTGTAGTCCCATCCAAATATGGCTTTGATAAGTTGTTTAGCTGGATTGAATGATTTGGATCTACATTGGAATGCCTTGTGACCATGTTTTTTGCATTTGTGACAGTTGCCTTCAAATTTTTGTTTTTCTTTGCACTCATTTGCTTTGTGACCATGCTGATTGCAATTAAAGCATTTACCATTGAATTTTGCTTTTCCATTGCTCCAGCATTTGTTTGATGTATGACCTAACTTGCCACAGTGATTAAAAGTGGGTTTTTGATTCCTTTGTTTACTTTGTTTGGAGGATTCACCTTCTTCCTTGTAACCAAGACCAGCTTTATCATTATGTCTATAAAGATTTTCCTCATTTTGTTGATTTAATTGATTCATATCTGCTTGGGATTTCATCATTCTTTCATTGACTTGCCTTTCAGAGATTAGATCATTTTCCAAGCTTTCATTGATTTGTCTCTCAGTTCTTAAATCATTCTATAGACTTTCATTGATTTTCTTTTCAGTGTTTAAATCATTCCTTATTCTTTCATTTTGTACTTTGAGAATCCTGATTTCTTCATTTGTATTAGAGAGTTGGTCTATAAGTTATTTATGCTGATGGGATTGATTATGAATTTTATGGCTTTTATCTTCCAATTCTTCTTGTGCTTTGTTTCTTTGTTCCAAAACTTCACATAGCCTAATTGACTGTATTTCTTGCTCTCTTTTAAGATTTCTTACCTCTTCTTGTAGAGATCCATTCTTTTCTAGAAGTTCTTTGATTGCCTTGTCAGCTTCTTCTGAACTACTTGATGGTAAAAAATCTTCAATCTTTTCTTCAACATAGTGATGGTCATTCATTTGTCTTGCAAGTTCCTTTCTTCTTTTTAGGGATTGAGAAAGATGCTCCTTTGCTTCTTTGATTTGAACCGTGGCCATTTCTAGATCTAACTTTTTATTTTCAATAACTTTCTCCAGTCTAAATGTCTCCATAACTTAGATCTTTGCTCAAGCTGTCAAAATTTGTCCTGAGAACCAAAAAGCTCTGATACCAATTGTTGGAAATATTCAAGATATAATAGGTTACTGAGAGGGGAGGGGTGAATCAGTAACAATAAAACTTTTAAGTCGATTCAGAATAACCATATACAACATTCAGTCATCTAGCCTGCTGCATAAAAGAACATTTAAACATTTAAATCATATATGCACAGAGATTTGGTGACCCAGAAACCTTCCAAAATAGAAAGTAAAATTGGGGTGGGGATGATACCCACAAAGCTTCATTACTATAGTATGAAGTTGGCCGGTTAAGGCTTATAATTATCACTTCTAGTGATCTGCCCTGTTAGGAGCACAGAGGATTGCTAGATCCACCTTGTTAAAGGATTTTACAAACATACTTTACAAGTATGCACTCTATTAGGAGATTTGAATAAAGACGGTTAAGTCTACCTTGTTAAAGGATTTACAAGAATGATTCACCTATTAGGATGAACAAATAGATCAACTTACAACTTGACTGGATTCTTTATTGTAGATCACCTTCTGTGACTGATGAAATCATTTCTGCTCCTTGTAGACCTTGCTGAGTATTCTTTACTGCTGATGAATTTGCATTATCATAATTCCATATATTCCACTTCTCATATCATATCTTATGTCCCTTTTTTTGTGCAATATTCTATATCTTGTATATCTTCATTGAATGATATAATACATTACATATATATACCATTCCAATAATTATTCATGCAAGGTTGGCCAAACACAAGTAAACAATATATAACTGAGTCGGCCAAATAGTAAAATAAACTCGGGTTCTTCAGACAGACTTGATGACCTTCTGATACGCAGCATCCACTACGTTACTCGGCATCATCATACACTCGGTAGAGGTAGGGGCTCACTTCATACTAGTCATACAATGTTGCTTGGAACTCGATAACCATTGGTGACTCGGTAGATATAGTGTCACTCGGTAGAAACTAACTTCTTCGTTAACCACCTGAGCTTGGTTATCACTGAGTCCTTCCTCACTCGGTTAATACTGAGTACATCTTCACTTGGTTAACACTAAGTGCATCTTCACTCGGTCAACACTAAGTGCATCTTTACTTGGTTAACACTAAGTGCTTCTTCACTCAGTTAACACTAAGTGCATCTTCACTTGGTTAACACTAAGTGCTTCTTCACTCGATTAGAACTGTGTCTTCGACGCTCGGTTTTGACTGTATCTTTGATGCTCAGTTTGAATTGTGAGATGAGTGTTGTCACTAATGAAAAATAACTTTATGCCAACATGTGCTATTGATGCTTCATTTTCAAATAAGAATATCACAATACCCTTGCTGTAGGATTTAATCAAGTGGAAAATTTTCATCAAAATATGTGTATAAGAAAGGTTAGCTTGGTTAAAAATGACGACACACATGTTCATGATGCTACAACACTAGGATGTATCTTAGACTTTGATAGAGTTCAGCAATGCATTGATATTGTAGATCAAGAATTAGTTATATTAGCAAGTTCTTATGATGTTGATTGTATACGTGATTCTGTTGCTAATAAAGTTGCTGCACCTAGATCTTAGTTTTGTGCAAGTAAGGAAGCTAAAAGTTGTCTGCATAATCATGAGTTTTATATTGCTGATCTGACATGCCATAGAAAGGTGATACAAAATGAAGAATTTGAATCACACTTGTCGTAGTCACAATCAGAAGAATAGAGTTCACATGTTTCTAATGTCTTGGTAGTAGATGGTAATATAGGTTCACTTGATTAGTTAAATAGGAAAGAAATGATCTATCTTCTTCATAGAGTGCATCATGTTGAGAATGTTATGAAATCTAAATTTGAAAGATAGTCATATCAATGTGAGTATGATGAAGCTGAAAGTCATGTTTCAACTGATCATAATAAAGTTGTTGATCTAGTGTATTGTGAAGAGGCATCATGTGAAGACAATAATGAGAGAGGTTACTCGAGTCAAAAAGAGGAAAGTGCTAGTGTGTTTTCGTCTTCATGTGAATTAGATGCAAATTGGGAGGAAGAAAGCAATGATAGAAGTGAGTACTCTTTTGTCAGTAAAGGTATGAATTCTTCTTTTGATTCTGAAAAAGAAAGTGCATCTCAATTTTTGTGTTATACAAATCAGTTAGCAAATGAAAAATATGAAAGTGATTTATCCACAATGTATGAAGATAAAGAGATGATGAAGTTAGTTGATGTTAATGAGTTTGAATATGAAGATTTTAGGGAAGAGTTGTTAGGTGTTTTTATTTTAGACATTAAATATTCAACATATAGTGAGATGTTTAGGAATGAATCGAGACTTGTCTGTAATAATTATCCTAAACAAGCTGATGAAGAGGATATAATTATGGACACTATATGTCTGGTAGAAGAAATAGAAAGGGAGTCTTCATATAGTTCTTACTTTTCTTCATAAACTAAAAATTTCCATGAGAGTAAAATGGGTAGCGAATTTGAAGTATATGATAACGCTTTATATGATGATGCTTGTGAGGATGAGCAACTCATGTTTTGTTCTGAAGTTCAAAAGGGATCAATGCATGGAATCATTAACCCATTGTTTGAAGAAGACATGGAAAGTTCAGATTCAACTGAGAATGAGTTTAATGATCATACATTATCTTACTATTGTGAAAGATTAGATTGTTCTTCTTCTGGATATGATAGTGAAAGTATTGATGAGATTGCATCTTATGAAATTTATAACAATGTTTGATGAAGGTGTTTATGAAAATGAGCGTGAACCTTGTAATGAATTTTATGATAAATATTCTAATGAGATGACTAAAACACTTGCTAATCTCAGAGAATCATTTGAAGATCATGGATTATTTTTAGTTTCTGACATTGATGACATGTGTGAGTACTAGTTAGATTGTTCTTCAGAGTACCATCCAGATATGCACAAGGATACACAATTTGAAGGTATGAATGATCCTCTTCCTCAAGTTGAATATAAAACTTTTATATTCGATATTGATAGCATGCATAAGTCATTCAATGGAGAGGATTTTTAGTCTAATATTTTTGAGAATGCTGATCAGAACCTTTATAATGAGCAAGTGGTTGAAAATGAATTTAGTGTTTATATGAATTATGAAGGTGAAGTTGTAGTTTTAGTTTTACCAAGAGAGTTGATTCATGATCCTAAACTGATTGGTGAATTTGATAAAAGAAATATTTTCAGTTTACCTCGTGCATGTTTAGATGAGAATTAGATTTATGACAGAGGTAAAAGTTTTCATTGAATTTTGGTGGCCCGAGGCTATCGCTTATACATAATCTTAGTGGTAGCTTCTTGCTTTAGGAAAAGCTATCTAAGAGGAAAATTTTGGGAGCCTGTATGTGGTCTGCTTCTCCCAAAAATTCTAAGCCCTCACTTGAATCCAAGGAATTCAATGTCCCCAGATAGAGCCACTGTTGGTTTGAATTTTAGGATGATGGAAGTCCTTTGTTCAGGAATAGAAAATTTAGATTCTCTCCTTTAATGGTGAATAGGGTTTCTAGATAAGTCATTCATTTTCTACCCTTTGAAAATTTTTGTGAAAACCCTATGTTTCACTCTATTCTTAACTGTCAGGTGCAAAATGTTTGAATTTTTAAATCGGGCAAATATTTTGGTCCCTTTATATCTTTCGCACCTCGAGCTACTTTTCCTCTCAGATTCGCTAGTCATCCAATCTAAATAGATCCATCGTTGTCATTTCCTCGCTATGAAAACATGGGCACTCTTTATGTATAGTGAGGTAGCGAGTGCTAGAAAGTTATAAGACGGGGCCGCAATTTGAAGACATGGCAATCAGAGAACTATTTTTTGATTGATCATTCAGTCATGGACACCTGGAAAGTACTATCAAAATAGGAAAAGGGACCCAATGGAAGTAGTCAAAATTCAACACCAAAATGATGGTTTTTCGATGTCTTGCTACCTTGCTATCAAAAAATTTGGTCATCTCACCATTAGCGAAGTAGCAAATGTTCCCCAGTATGGTTTCAGATGATGAAGGTTATGAAACAAATAAGGTATGTGTTACATCCTCTAATGTAGGTCACACAAGTTTAAGAATGCCTTCCAAAGAAGAGATTGACAGAATTATAGCAGAAATGATTTCCGAAGTCCATAGTAACTAAAATTTGAGAAGTAGAATAGTAAATAATGATGCAGGAAAGCCATCTAGTGTATTCATCAAATATATCACCCATAAGATGAATGATCAAAATAAGAAAGTAAATGTAGTTGTGCCTAAGATCAAAGACAATAAGGGTAAGAAGTGGGAACCAAAAAAGAAAGTTCAGTTTCAGATAAATGAAACAACAAAAATAGTTTTGCAACCAAAGAAATAAGAACCTGATACTATTAAGCAAACAACGGTGCCTGCTGTCCAAAAGACTTCAACTCTAGGTACTCTTGTAAAACCCACTATTGTTGAACCTATTAATATGATATCTATGTTGTCCCAAATTACTATAAAAGTGCCCTTGTCTAAACTTCTTAGAATTGAGGAGCATAAGAGCAAGGGTTTATCATGGTTGGGTGGGATAGGAAACAATAATACTATTGCAGGTCAAACTGTTACCCAAAAAACCTCATTAGTAATAGAGGATAGTGGTATCATATCTCAGATTCCCCAAATGTTTTTAGATGATTCCTCTATGGCATTTATAGAAGATATTGATCCTTTTTTCCTCAGTCTGATCATAAAAGGTAAGACCCTTAAAAATTGTATGATAGACTTAGGAGCTTCCAACACCATAATGCCTTTCAAAGTAATGGAAGCCTTAGGATTGAAAATGGATACCAAGCAGGGAAGATGTAGAGGAATGGATGCTAGGGAAGTCCTAGTCACAGGTACCATAAATGCTTTACCATTCAAATTAGTTGCATATCCTAAAGTAGAGTTAACCATGTATGTCCTTGTAGTGGATATACCTCCACACTATGGAATGTTGCTCTCTCACAAATGGAGTGCTACCATGGGGGGAAGCCTGCAATGTGATTTAACCTATGCTACTTTCCACATTGGGGATAAAGTTGTCAGGGTAAATAGAGAGCCAAGGGTTAATCACATTTTAGGGGAAGAAATTGGCAAAGATGCCACTTGTTT
Organism: Cupressus sempervirens; assembly: GCA_028749045.1. NCBI lineage: Eukaryota > Viridiplantae > Streptophyta > Pinopsida > Cupressales > Cupressaceae > Cupressus > Cupressus sempervirens. The sequence goes on from CM053790.1 coordinate 495,467,149, forward strand.
CTTAGATACTGGTGTCAATGCTTTCGTAGCTGAATTGATTATTCAAGAAGTTGAAAATTTACCTACTATTATTGAACATGAAGTTGAGTGTTGCACTAACTCACTAGTGTTATGGATGATGTTTTTTGATGGGGCAAGTTCAAAAGAGGGTGCAGGGGTAGGTGTAGTTTTTGTTTCCCCTGAGAAAAATACTTTCAAATATTCATTCACTTTGAAGTTTTCTTGCACAAATAATATTGCAAAATATGAGGCATTGTTGCTAGGATTGAAAGTTGCCACACATCATGGGATTAAGAAGTTACATGTCATAAGGGATTCTGAATTAGTCATCTCCCAAATAAAAGAAACTTATGCATCCAAGAATAAGAGATTAAAGAAGTATAGAAATGCAGTTTGGGATCAGATAGAATCTTTTGATGCATTTGGTATCTCATAGAGAGATAGGACTCAAAATAAGATGGCTGATTTGTTAGCAAATGTAGCAATCAAGCCTAAGGAGATATCATTTGTAGGAATATCTCAAATTTAGGTACAAAATAGACCTTCTATACCTGATAACATTGAAAATTGGGAAGTCTTTGCAGATGAGAAAGACATTACAATTTTTTTGTTAAATGAAGACAAGTACGATGATGAGGAAATGGATTGTAGTGAACTAATTGAAACCATAGATGGTAAGGAAACCATTTTTGGCCATGAGATTATGCAATTGAAAACCAATAAGGTCCCTAAGGGGTTAGTGGTCTTGGAAAATATTTTTGATAACAAGGATAGAGTAAAACTAGGAGCTAAGTACCCTAAGCCTCAAGAATTAGAAGAGATAAACCTAGGTACTGATGAAGCTCCCAAAAAGGTTTATATTGGCCAAAATCTGCATGCTAAAATTAGAAAAACATTGATTGACTTGCTTAGGAAGTATAGACATGTTTTTGCATGGTCATGTGATGACCTTAAGGCTTATAGGGAAGATTTTTTTCAGCATGTCATACCATTAAAAGACAATGTAAAACCTTTCAGACATAAACAAAGACCAGTAAACCCTACCCTAGCTCCCAAAATGCAAGAAGAGTTGATGAAACTAAGGGATGGGGGGATAATCAAACAAATTAGGCATTCCACCTGGGTTTCAAATTTGGTACCTATCAGAAAGAAAAATAGAGATATAAGATTATGCGTGGATTTTAGGAATTTGAACATTGCATCTTTGAAGGACAATTATGGATTACCCAATATGGAAGCCATGTTGCAACAAGTGATTGGTTCTGAGCTAATGTCAATGATGGATGGTTTCTCTGGATATAATCAAGTTTTGGTAAAGGAAAGTGAAAAATTCAAGATAGCCTTCACAACCCCATGGGGAACATATGTATATGTAAGGATGCCATTTGGCTTGATTAATGCAGGAGCTAGTTTCCAAAGAGCCATGGATGTGGCATTTCATGATTATATTGACAAATTTATGGTTGAATACTAGGATGATCTTATAGAATATTCTAAGAAGGCTGAGGATCACTGCAGACATTTGGAAAAAATCTTTATCAAAGCTCTGGAATATGGAGTATCCTTGAACCTAAAGAAATGAACATTCAAGGTCACAGAAGGAAAATTAATAGGACATATAGTGTCCAAGGATGGGGTGAAAATAGACCTTGAGAGACTAGTATCTATTGATAAAGTCTCCAAGCCAAAAAAATGTAAATGGAATCCAATCCTTCTTTGGCCAAGTCAATTTTCTTAGAAGGTTTGTTATCAATTTTTTTGAAATCAGTAGACCTATCTCAAAGATGCTCAAGAAGGGAGCCACTATAGTTCAGAATGGTGAGCCTTCACAAGCATTCAAGGATATTAAAACTGCAATAAAAAAAGGCTCCAGTACTGAGAACTCTAGATTATTCAAAGCCTATGCATATTTTTTCTTTTGCATCCTTTCACATTGTAGCTGTAGTCTTGTTGCAAAAAAATGAAGAAGGATATGAACAACCCATTGCCTTTTCAATAAGTCACTGGAGCTTGCTGAATTAAAATATGAGATAAATGAAAAATAGGCATATGCTTCGGTAACGGCTGTAAAGGCTTTTAGATGCTACCTAGTAGGTGCTATTGTCATTGCCTTTGTACCCAATGCAGCTATGAAAGATATATTCTCTCAACCAGAAGTATCAATCAGAAGGTGTAGATGGATCGAAAGGATCCAATAATTCAATATTCAAATACATATAAATGAGTTGGTAAGAGGTAAACGTTTGGCTAAACTCATGGCTGAATCTAATTTGGATGCCAATCAGATAAATGTGGTTTTCGATGACCTCAAACTAGACTTATGTGACATGGATCGTTGTGATTGGTACACCAATGTTATATATTACCTCCAACACATGGAAGCTCCTCCCCATTTGCCTGAAAATGAAAAGAGGAGTACTAAATTGCAAACCATTAGATACATAATTGTCCAAAGTAGTTTATGGTGGAGAAATTTTGAGGGAGTGTTGTTGAAGTGTTTTGATCAAGAAAAGGCAAAAGAAGTCTTGGAGGATATGCATGCTGGAGTGTGTGGAGGACACTATATGGCCAAGACCACTACACATAAGGTGATTAGAGCTAGATTTTGGTGGCCTTCCCTTTTCAAGGATACTCAAATTATGATTATAAAATGTGACCCTTGTCAAAGGTTTGCTGGAAAATTGAAGTTCTCAGGCAATACGCCATTGAAGCTAGTGGAGGTTCAAGCACCCTTTCAACAGTGGGGTATGGATTTCATAGGAGAGATTTCCCCCAAGTCTAGCACTAGCTATTCTTGGATACTAGTGGCTATTGACTACTTTACAAAATGGGTAGAGGCAATCCCCATAAGAAATGCAACAAGTAAAGTTGTCAATAACTTCCTACTAAATAATATTATCTCTAGATTTGGTTGCCCTCACAAAATTGTAAGAGATAATGCAATGTGCTTTAGGTCTGAGGAATTCATTAAATTTTGTGATAAATATGGAATAATAAGGTCATCATCTTCTCCTTATCATCCACAAGGGAAAGGACAATCTGATCCATAAATAAGAGCTTGTTGAAGGTTATTAAGAGAACCTTGGATGATAATAAAAAGGCATGGGATTCCAAGTTATAGTTAGCAATATGGGCTAACAGGGTAACTGTGAAGAAAGCCATTGGTGTAGCTTCATTTGATATGCTGTATGGAATTCAAGCATGAATGCCTCAGAACAACTTGATAGGACTCTACAATTACATTTAGTTGTATGATGAAGATACTACAGATGAAATGCAAGAAAGGGTGGATGAGCTGGTAGGACTGACAAAAACCAGAAGAGAAACATCTCTTATGAACCAAAAGTTGCAACTGCAAGTTAAGACACTCTATGATAGAAGAACGGTAAGCAGAAAATTTGAAGATGGAGATCTAGTCTTAATGTGGAATGCCAACATTGAGGATAAAGGAAAACATGGAAAATTTGATCCTATCTGGTTAGGCCCTTATTCGATTGAAACTACTTGGGGTGAGGATTCCTATGTACTCAAAGATCTATCAAACAATATTCTTGAATTGTTGATTCATGGACAATTCTTGAAGAGGTATTTTTCTTAGAAAATACTTATTTTCTCCATGAATAGTAGTTTAGGGCTTTCTTGTACATATTTGTAAATCCTTTTGTCTGTGTGTAGTTTCCTATGCATAGTTTTCCCTGTGAGTGTTGCTCTCTTAGTAAGTGGTTGATTTGTTGGGAGTCTGTGGGTGGTCTGCTTCGCCTAGAATTTCTAAGCCCTCATTTGAATCCAAAAAATTCAATGTCCCCAGATAGAGCCACTGTTGATCTGAATTTTTGTGTGATAGAAATCCTTTGTCTAGGAATAGAAAATTTAGATTTTCTCCGTTAATGGTGAGTAGGGTTCCTAGCTAAGTCATCCTTTTGTTAAGCCTTTTAAAAATAATGTGAAAACCCTACATTTATTTCCATTTGTAAACTATTAGGTGCGAAATGTTTGAATTTTTAAATTGGGCAAATATTTTGTTCCCTTTATATCTTCTGTGCCTCGAGCTACTTTTCATCTTAGATTCCCCAGTCGTCCGATCTAAATAGATCCACTGTTGTCATTTCCTTGCTATGAAAATGTGGGCACTCTTTATGTATAGCAAGGTAGTGAGTGCTAGAAATTTATAAGATAGGACCACAAAATGAAGACACGACAATCAGAGAATTATTTTCTGGCCAATTTCTCAATCACGTACATCTTGCAAGTACTGTCAGAGCTGGAAGAGGGACCTAGTTAGAAATAGTCAGAAGTCAGCATCGGAATGAGTATCTTTCTGATACTTCACTACCTTGCTTTTGAAAATCTTGGTCATCTCATCATTAGCGAAGTAGCACAGTGCCATAAAATTAAAGAGTCGATGGCCTCAAAATTTATCGGTACCCATGAGTTGTCCAGGTGGCATTATCAGTACTAACTGTTGTTGTCAGAAGCAGTTGGTAGGAGCAATAACAATATGATGTGTCCTTGTATTTTATGGCACCGAGATTTATTAAATTTGTCAGAGCTCACTATCTCACTATCAAAAAATTCTTGGTGCTAGCCGTTAGCGAACTAGCAAGCCACCGTAAAATCAATAGCTGGTGGGACCTCTAATAATGTGGGATGATGACTAGGACTAAAGTAAAGTCTTGTCAGGTGCCAGTAGTGCAAAATTTCATATGTCATCAATACTCTAGACCCATGCCCCATTGATCAAGTGTACAAGAGATCCTGATTATCAGAACAAAGAGAAATCAACAGTCCTTTTTTATCTCACTTTGGAAAGTTGCAAGTTGTTTAAGCTATGCAACATAGCGAGTATGGGACATACCACCCTTTAGGAAAATTTGTGCAGTTTCTCCACTTTTGATTTAATCTCAGCTCAATGGTCATCACTGTCTCACCATGAAGAGTTTCTAGAGGGATACGTATAGCGAGGTAGCGAATGAGGGCCCACCACTATCTTTCTAAGTAGTACAGTAACATATCATCTACAAGATCAAGATCAGATTGATGGCTATCACTGCTTCACTATGGCAAGGTGCCCATTTATCTATAGCAAAGTAGCGAGCTGCTGACATGCGTCCTTAGTTGCTAGTGGGTCCAGATAGAAGTGCCATCAAGGAAAGAGCTATATACATGGGTAATTTTCATTAGATTGATTGACTACCTTGTCAAGTGCAACACCTAGTTGTCTTTCTCCATATCCCATGATTGTAGGATTTTTAAAAAATTGACGGCGCAAATTTAAATGCAGAATATAGTGCCACTCTATGTATTAATTAGACATGAAAGCTTCGCATGTGAGGGAAAATAGAGTATAATACAGAAGATTTCACCAGTTTCACCTTACGCAAGCAAAGATTTTGACCTATTCCTGAGAAAGAGAAATTACTAAAGAAAATCGTGCTAGAGTTTGGTGGGTTTGTGAAGTAGTTTGTTCGCAGAAATTTTTTTTGTAGGAATACAGAGGGAAACGAGGACAAAATTCAAGTAAGTAAATTTTCTATAATCAATGTAGGTTTTTAAGTTCCATAAAGCATAATCAAAGATGCCTCCAAGAAGGGATTTTCAGGTCAAGTAAATTATTTGAATAGAAATGTACATGATGACTTGCTTGAGTTGCTGCCTAAGTCTACTGTAGAGACAATGCAAGTTAAAAGGTTGACCTCATTAAACCCTAGGTTGAGGATAGCTGATGGATTGTATGACAAGGGTAATTGGGTCCACGATGCTCAAACTTCGCAGACTAGTTTGAATTTTTTCAAGAAATGGTTTGTAGAAAGGAAACTGTATGCCCCACATGCCAATATATGGAATTTCAAACTGGGAAAGCTAGTTGTTCCTAGTGTGTTCATGGATTATGACCTCCTTGAGGTAGTGGCGAAGAGTTATGATCAACCTACTAGGGTAGTGAGAAGTGTAGATGGTGAAATTCTAAACACCATTAGTCCAGAAGAGATTAGGGAAGTTTTTTGTTTGGGACCTCTCACTAGGTATCATGTGCCCATTGATTTGACATAATTAGAAAAGGAATATATGTCAAAGAAGGACATAGTTAGACAAGGTGCACTGAAGGCCCACATTGGTAGAATTGGAACCCTACCAGCAATAACATCATCCTCTAAAGAACCTTTTAAGAAATCATGCTTCAATGCCAAGGCAGTAGAGATATATAGGACCCTGTGTAGAGTTTTTGGAGAGGATGAAGAAGACTTTATCCCTATGAGTTTTATGTATATGACTACTCAAATCTCCTCATTTGGTGTGGAAATAATTTTTGATTTTGCTTCTTATCTAGCTGATGAGATTCACAATGGATTGGTGGGGATTGCAAAGGGTAAGGTTGAAAAGGTTTAGGGCCAATATTCCCTATTAATGCACATGTTTTTGTTTAAGGGGGCTACATAATTTGGTAAAGAAATGGTTCTCAACAAAGAAAAAGAGGGGGAAGTACTGCCAATTCAATTACAAAGTACAGATATGACTAGAGAGGCAGAAAATGCTAGTTTTGTTAGATTTGACAGACACTTTGCCTCCAAACTAAGATGCCTCATATTAAGTGACAATCCTAGAATTCTTAGGGCACTAATGCACCATTTTAGGCCTATGGAAAAACTCCATAGTCTGCAAGTTTCACATAATTGGGGAGATGTCATCCCATATTCAGTTTCAACTGTCATCAGAGTTTATGGATTCAACGGGACACCCCATGTACTACTTTACCAAGTGCCCTTAAAAGTAGGAGTGGCTGAATTTTTTTGGCAGTTGGGAGGAGTGGAAGAAACCTTTTTGTACAAAAGGGGAACAAGATCAATTTTTCCCACTTGCACAGTAGCCCACCAGTTTGTAATAACCAACGAAGGGTGGGTCTTCCTCTATAAATTTTTGGATTAGTATAAAATGGCAATATCTCACTCTCATTTTTGTGATGCAGAAGATTTCTTTAATTCTTCTTGTAGGCATAGTATCAAGCTTCGTCCAGTTCAGCATGATTTTTATTTCCCTGAAGATGTAATAAGGAATGAGTACTCTTTGTAGGAGCAAGAAACAAAGAAAGAAAAATGGAGAGTATATTCAAAAGTTTTGAATTTTATTAATTGTTTTGATAAAGATTACAACCCTCTTAGTAATGCTATGACTACTACAGATAGAATAAATAAGCTTATGAGTACATTCCCTGAAATAATGGAGGTAATGAATGAGAAGAAGCAACATTTCATTGATTCTTTTCCAGATAAAGCTAGGGAAATGATGAGAAGATTGGGTTTCACTCCCAATATAGGGGCAGGCCCATTAATTGTGCAAAGGAGGTCAAGACATACTGTCATTCAAGATCAAAGGCCCATTGTGAATAAAGGAAAATAGATAGTTGAATCTACTAGTGTTGTTTTTGAAGAAAGGCCACCTGAACTGTCTCCTAAGACAAGAAAGATAATAAAGGAAGAGCAACGACATGATGAAAGTTACTCACCTTCCCAAAACCCTATGAGAATTTAGGAGGAGCGGCTCACTGATGAGAAAATTGAACAAATTGGATCACAAGGGGAAGTCTTTGTTACCTAGGCAGAGATTGATGAAGGGAACCCCCAGGAGCCTCCTATGCTAAGTTTTGAGTTAATTATAGTAGATTTCAGGGGAAGGGAGTTAGACCTTGTTTTAGAACAAGCCAATCATCAATTTTTGTCTGATGACAGTTTTGTAAGGTCTAGGGCTTTCCATCAGTTTTCCTGGAGAGAAAACATGCACATTTTTGAGGAAAGATGTAAAAATATGAAAGCAAAACATCCAGAAATGGATGAAGCCTCCATTCAGGATCAGATAAAGGAAAAAATGATACAAGAGCTCTAGAATATAACCCCTAAAGAGGGGAGATAGATGGTAAAGCCTGCAAATATTTTATTATTGCCCAATTGGGACATTGCTGATGCCTTGATTTTTAATTCTGTGTCAAATAATTTGGGATTACAAGATCCAGATAAAAAGGAGTTCTTGGGAACTGCATTCAGTAATGACCAAACTGCTCCTATTATGTGGTCATTAAGAAGAGGATCCAAGGCTACTCCATCATAGCCTAATGATTCAAGACTAACAGGGAGTATCATTGTGAGGAGAGTTGCTGATACCTCACATGTATAGGAAGCCCACATGAATGTGGATTATTCTCAATTTTCCTTGGCTACTACAGAAAGGGAAGAACAAGAAATGACTGATCTGCAAAGCAAGTATGAAACAGTGGTGGATGCTTGCAATAAAGAGGTGAAAAGGAGAATTGAGCTTGAGAACAAGCTATTGGGAAAATCCACTAGGCCAAGAATAACATACCCTCACCCCCTAGTTGAACCCTTCAAATCCACCCCCTTATAGAAATACCAGATACACCCCAAAAGCCACAGTACTTCACTGGTGAGGATTTTTGAAGAAGAAGAACTGAAACTATGGGCCTTACATATAGAATTGGAATCCAAATATGAAGATAAACTAGGAAAAGATCTCACATATTTGGGGGAAAAAGTTGAATGGCCACTAATTTATGATAAGATGGCCAGGGTTATCAGTATCTGGGAGGATTTGAAAACCAATGATGAGGCTCTAATGCCTATTGTGAATAAATGGGTAAGAAGGGAGAAAGAAATAACATTTTTGTGTTTCTCTGTTATAGATGATTCTTTTGATTAAATTGAAAAAATATTTGATATTGTTTCTGATCTTGTTGATTTTGATAATAAAAGGATTCATTTGCAAAAAATAATAGTAGGCTACTTGAACAAGTACAAGAGCCAAAAATTTAGTTTGTTTCCTCATGCCCTAGATAAAAAGAATAATTTGAAAAGCAAAGATGAATGGGAAAAGGAACTTGATGATTTATTATGTTTAAGAATGAATCAGGTCATTATTGAAAAATGGCATGCTTGGTGGGCTACCACAACAGAAGAAATGGTGAAAGCCCAAATATTCTTTAATTCTTTAAAACAAGAATTCGTTGCTATTAATAATGAAGCTAAATATGTGATGGAAAGACAGAGGTATATTTTGCAATTCAATTGGCCAAATGACACATTATTTGACAAGTGGATGGAAAAAATGGCTCTTGGTGAACAGTTTGATGAAGGTGAAAATGATAGTGATAAAGTGCAAGGTGAGGAAATCTAAATTATTGACAACAACACTACTCAAGCCCAACTGGAAGAAGAAGACAAGAATAATCTGTCACTTTTAGCTACAGACTTGGGACAACATGATGTTGATACAACTAAAGAAAGGGAAAAGGTAGATGTTGTCCCTACCATAAAAGATAAAGGTGGTGAAGACCCACATGTGGAGATTAATGTGCCATCGTCAGAACAAACTTCATCATTGGCTAATTTGGCAATTGCATATGAAGAAGGATCAGATCAAAAGCCAACTCAGCAACACTAGAACATGTGATGGAAGCTGACCTACCTAAGAGAATTTTTTGATTTGGATATCTTCTGTTACCCACATTTTTGTCATTTTGTGATAGGTGTATGTAAATATTCCTTGTAAAGGACACCTATCATTTTCTCTTAGCTTGAAGCTTGTTGCATCTCACACTATATAAGTGAGATCCCAGGGCTAGAGAAAGGGTCCAAATTCTATTTTTCTAAGTAATACGTAGTCTACTTTTGGTCCATTATTTTGAGCAAATTGATGATGTATTTTCTCTATCAGATCTTGAGAATACATGAATATAGAATGAGTCGTGTTTCTTTATGAAGGTCATTCTGAGTTTTCTGTAAATTGTGTATAATTTTCAAGGAAAATGATTACAAATTATGAACTGTCCCCATATCAGTTATTTCTAAACTTTGTCTCCTTTTGATTACTTGGTTATCTTGATGTTGTATAAGTAAAAGCTTGTGCAATTGAATGCAATCCAGTCAAGTTGTATATCTGTTTATCACTGTTGTTAATTCAATGAATTAAGTAAAAGCTTTGATGAATGTGATAAGATTGTTGTACTAGTGGAAAGGATTTTGAACGATGAATTCTGATAAGAATTGCTGATAAAATTTGTTGTAAGGCAATAAATTAGATCTAGATATTTTTAGTAGACTCTGAACGCTAATGGATTAGGCCCTGATCAAATTTGATCCAGCTGAAAGAGAAATGTGTCAAAAATGGTTGTCAAAATGCAGAATTAAATCAATCTTACTTTTATTTCCTAAATATTTTCAAAGTTTTCCTGTACCTATTTGCATGGAATGTTTTAGCTTCAGTTAGCCACTATTGTTGAGAAAAGCTGCAGATCTATAGAAGAATTTTGGCCATATTTGCTATATGGGATGTGTTTATCAAATTCTCAAGAATTGTACATGTATTTGAGGATTTGAGATGAGAATCAAAATAAAAATAAAATAATCCTCATACAGTGTTTCCCAGTCTTGAATCATCCCTGGGTATACCCCTCTAGTTTTGCAAAGCCTGAAGAGTAGAAAACCACCTGTCGTTTTGTTGAAGTTGGGCCCAAATGGTTTTGCACATACAATTGCTAATAAGAATTGGCTAGTATTTAGATTGTGTAAGTATTTTCATCTTGGTATTAAGCATTTTGTTGCTTAGTAATTTTAAAACACCAACAATGTTGATGAAAGGAAGAGCACCAGTGGTGGAGCATTCTTTCTTCATGAGAGACTAGTGTCTTGGACAAGTAAAAAGAAGAATTACATCTCTCAGTCTATAGCAGAGGCAGAGTATATAGTAGCAATAGTCAATTGCTCCAATATTATTTGGTTCAAACAACTATTGGTAGGTATGAAGGTAGAAATCAAGGATCCAGTGGTTATCTTTTGTGATAACACCAGTGCAATTAATATATCAAAGAATCCTGTGATGCATACCAAGACCAAATATATTGTAATAAAATACCATTTTCTAAGAGAATTGGTACAAGAAAATGAGGTGAGATTGGAATATGTGAATACTAAAGAAAAAATTGTAGACATATTCACCAAACCATTACCTAAGGATGCATTTTTGTATCTAAGAGGTAAGCTAGGGGTTATTCCCCTATTTGAAGCTCACTAAATGAAGTTTACTGATGCATCAACTAGAGCATGTTGAAGATCAATCAAGTTGATGCAGTAATGAAAGGGTAGATTGGATATGAATTAGCACATTAGGTACATTAAAATCAATAAATATTGCCTTTGGCATAAGATGTCAAAGAGGGAGAAGTTCATTGTCATATCACATAAATTTTGTAATTGGAAAATTTTGAAATCAGAGAAAATCTTCTGAATATGTCAAAGAGGAAGAGTTTGAGGTAGAATAAACTTGGAGAGTTTGTTGATAGACGGAGAAATTGGAATCAAAGGGAGAGATTGATGTTAGAGGGATTTCACAAATATAGAGGGAGTTCGCATGGATGAGAATCAGAATGCAACTAAGGATATTATCCTTACTTTAATTTTTCCCTAAAATTTCATCATATTATGACATGTTGTGCTATCATCAATGCCAAAGAGGGAGCTTGTTGAAAATAATTAATTAATTTTATATTGTCTTTGCTGTTACAAAAAATGTCATATATTTCCCAGTCACTATATGTTGAGCTCACTCAAGAAATAATGGCAATTTCCTATGTGTTCCAAGCATTCCAATCTTTTCCAAGTTCAAAAGATAGTGTCTATCGAGTTCACTCGAGCATCTAAGAGAACTTTGTAGAAGTTCTATGTTAACCAAGCTCACTAAGTTAACAAGTGAAAGTTGGATGGAACCAATGTTAATCAAAATCACTTAGTTACCGAAGGAATTTTACAAAGTTACAATGTTAACAAAGTTTACTTAGTTAACATAGGAAAATCATTTTAGACTGAGTGTCTAGCAAGCTGTGTCAACTAACAAATGATTTTCTAGTTTTGGTATATTGTGTTTAATAGATTTGTTTGTTGGGTCTAGCTGACTGAAGAGATGAAGAATTATTGCTATAAGTTGTATTCAAGCTGACTTAACAATGTTTATGATATAAGGATAAGGTTGAGGATTGAATAAGTGAGAATGTATGGATGATAACGCTTAGAGGAAGTGAATTCGAAGGATAAGTAGAATATCCTTGTTGGGCTACAAAGATTAATCTAATCTAGAAAGATAAAGTATTTGAGCCAGAATTGAGATAAAAAATCATCCATATTGTTACATCAACAGTCAGGTCATATCATTTTTATTCTCTAACCATTGTAGCGGTGAATCAAATCTCCTAGTAGAGTTAGCCTAATAGCTATCCGTAAATCCTCTAACAAGGTGGAATTTCTACATTGAAGTGTCTAAAGACCTCTAACAAGGCCTCTCCTAAGAGGGTGATTAAATCCTCTAACAATATGACACCTAATAGTGTGTTTTGTAACTTTTGATAGGGTTGGCTCCTAACAAGGCTCATTTTAGAAGAGTGAAAAACAATAACTAGTTACAATTGATGGATTTTCCTAAATTAAGTCTCTTTTATGAGTATGAAATTAAGTTAATTAAGGTCAATCATAGTTAATATCTTAATATTTTCATGTGTAGTATTTTCCAAGTAACAGTTGATATTAAAGTGCTTGTCGAGTTACAATATATTGATAGTGTTAACGGAGTGGCTGTGTGTTAACCGAGTGACAACAATTTGACTAGTTTTAATGTTTTGTACTGACATCTAAGGGATCTGGAATTTATTTTTGTAGTAATTGATTCACCCCTCCCTTCTTAGCTACTCCACTTATATTTCCAACAATATATATATATATATAGACACACACACACATTCAAGCTTTTAATTGTATTTATTTTTAAACATGACAATTGTTTTTTGTATTTGTAACATATATAGATCGATCTAATCCTTACAATTTTCAAATGATTCCTCATATTAGAACTTTACACCAAGTGATGACTAAATGACACCACAAACCTCCAATAATTAATGTATGAGAGACATCATGTATTTTTTATGACTGCATTAAGGATAATACAATGAGTGAATGTAAAAACATTGCAAATGGATATATTTCACATTGGAATTTTAGGTCAATAGCTAGACAACCTCTTTTTGAAAATGTTGATATTGACTTTGACATTCACGATCCTATAAATATGGCTAATTATGAGCATGTTTATAATTTAGTTATCATAGGTCTGTGCATATATGTATGTTCATTAAAATTTCAATTTATATATTTAATTTTGAACACTTCAAAAGGAAGTACTTCTATTTTTATGTACATGTACATGAGATATTTTTTTGATCCAAGTCTTAGCAACTAATGCAAAAAATATAGACTATTATCTTCTAAAATGCACAAAATCAAAACACAAGTTGCTATAAGGAACTATAGATGCTAATGGAAAATCATATCTAATTGGTTCAATTTTGATTAAGAGCACATATTATCAACAAACAAGGGCATCTGCAAGTGTAATTGAATTTATTGAATACATGCCTAGAGAGAAAATTTTACATTACAATAACTATGTTATAGTGACAAAGTTGCAATTTCAAGAAATATGAAGACGAGGATGTTGTGCAAGTCAAAAGTGGAAACTCTATATTGAAGAACATGGAAAAATTCTAGATATAATAAAAATAGAGGTGATCTTAACAATACAGTGTATGTGGAGCTCTAAAAGCTAAACTATTTTGCCCTCATACTTTCATATCTAATGTACATTATTTTTTGGATATACATGTTTTATAAATTTATACATTGGATCATGGATCTTGGATATGCTAAATTAAGTGTGGATTTATCTATCTTTTGATGATCCAATAGTTTTATGTTAAATTTATGCTTCAATATGTTATTTATGTTTTAACTTATGCTTTGATTCATATGTATGTTTTAGGACCTCCACTTAGGACATCCTTTTAGGACCTCCCCTTAAGACATGTTTTGTGTGTACATAATCTTTGGTTTGATGTATATATATGTTTTGAAAGATGTTATTTATATGCTTGGATATTTTGATTTATTTCAAGATGTTATTTATGCTTCAACCTATTATTTAATTTATTTATTTCAAGACATCTTCTTAGGACCACCCCTTAATACATGTTTTGTGTGACCATTGTCTATGGTTTGATGTATATATATGTTTTGAAAGATGTTATTTATATTATTCATTGCTTTGGTTTATTTAAAGATGTTATTTATGCTTTGACCTATGGTTTTATTTATTTATTTCAAGACAACCTATTAGGACCTCCCCTAAAGGTATGCTCTTAGGATGTCCTTTTAGGACCTCCCCTTAATACATCCCCTTAAAAAATCCCCTTAAGATGTCCTCTTAGGACCTCCCCTTAAGATATCCTCTTCGGACCTCCCCTTAAGACATCCTCTTAACACCTCACCTTCATACACTCCCTTAGGACCTCCCCTTAAGACCTCCCCTCAAAATATCCTCTTAGGACCTCCCCTTAAGATATCCCCTTAAGACATGCCCTTAGGACCTCCTCTTAAGATGTCCTTTTAAGAACTCCCTTTAAGAAATCCTTTTCAGACCTTCTTGTATGTTATTATGTATTCTTTCTAGTGATTAAATGATTTTATGTATTCTTTACTATATTCTTTATGTTCTAATATATACTTTCGTTTGTTTGTTTTTTAAGTGAAAAGTGGCATGCCACTAAAATTATATATAGTCATAGATTGATTCAATGGCTCGTGAAGGGAAGAATCTAGCGAGAAACTCTCTAGTCATAACAAATTACAAAATTATAAATAAAGATATATGTTATGAAATACAACAATTTTAAACAAACAAGAGAGCAACTGGGACCCTTATAAACATGGGTATACAATTTAGGTCTCTCAAAAAGTATTACAAACTCAAATATTCACATATATATTATATACCAAGAGAAATACAAACTTGATCACCACCTCGCTTTTCTTGATACCAATCTCAAACAATCAAATACACCCCAAAACAATTAAAAGTAAAACCAAATATATCCGCAAAATTTTTAACCATTGTCAAAAAACTAGTTATATATATAAATTACCCTCGGTCAAAAACTAATATGAATCCATTACACAAGGATCAGGAAAAATAGGCACCCAAAATTAGCTTCTTGAAAATCTTCATCAAATTATCACCAAATCTCTCAACACAAAACAACTCCCCTTAAGATGACTCCCAATCCATCGGCACTGGGTCACCTTCTACCAAAAACTCCAATCACACTAAAGGATTATCTATTTTCATAATTTTAACAATGTTTTTCTTTGATTCTCCCAAAGACATTCTACTTTCTAGGTTAATCAAACTACTCCCAACAGCCTCATGACCATGTTTAATTAATTAAATTAAAAATTGTACCTTTTCTTTCAAAATCTATGTAGATTCTGAGGGAAGACTATCACTTAGCTCCATATAATGTGATCAAGTAGCCCTGTATTGCACTCCACCATCATTTTCCTTACTAGCTATTTTTCAAACACACCCCCAATCAAAGCCAAACCCACAGCAATGTCATACTTATTAATGGTCTCCCTAATCTTTGACTTCCCAAGAAAACTAATTCAAATCACCTTATTATAAATATGTTCAACTACACCCATATCTAGAACATGATCCATAATAAAAGTCAAGAAATATGATAGCACTTGCGATGAAAAAATGAGTCTCGACATAGTTAGGTAAAGCACCTTTGACCCTAGAATACCCAAAACACATCGTCAACATATATCGCACTCTGTATAAAAAATCTCCTCTAAAACTCAAATTGTCACCCAACCTTGTATTGGCATTTGCTGATCTTTACTATGTATACAAACTCCAAAAACATTGTTCACTTCCTCCATATATCCAACAAATGGCCTACCCAAAATCTTTAGCCAAACACAATGCAAAAACATTAAATGTCATGTCCTCACATACTATCATCACACAAGTGCCCATCAATAACCATCACAAATTTCTGTCACCTCTCCTTAACAAAATCTCGTACCACCATGATGAAATTCCTATGACTACTTGGAAGAATTTGCATCACACTAGCTAATCTCATAATATGTAATTCAACTACCAAGTTGTTTAATAGTAACTAACACAAAATCATCAAACAAATCATTTTAATTATGACTTAGGATACTAGCTTCATGCTTAGATAATTCCCCAATGAGCTTAATAATCATTTCCTTTTTGTAAAGAACCACATGATGCTATATTAAATTAAGATCAACTAGCTTAATTATACACAAATCTAGAATTCTACTTTTGCGAATGAAAAAAGCTTAGAATTCCAAAACAAATTTCCCTTCAGTCTCATACAAATCACAAGATTACACATCTAACACCCACCTTTAACTGAAAGCTAAAACTTCATCTTTCCTCTACTAATTTTCTATAGTAGAGAATATAAATTGTTTATCCTGAGCCATTTCCCTAAATAAATTCGGAAAGCTCCTTTCATCAAAATATCTTATACTAGTTCCTATTATCTATAAATCATAGCCCAAATTAGAAAAGGTATCTGCTACTTGGTTCCCTTCTCTTTAAGTATGAGAAAAGGATACACGTTTAAACTTATCAATTATATTCCAAGCTTTTTGCAAGATGTACCCAAACTTCTAGTTGCCTACTTTTCTCTGTGAACATGAATTGATCACCAAAATAGAATCTTCCTTAATGTGAATATTGTCTATTCTCAATCTTGTAACCAATTCAACCCCAAATAAAAGTGCCAAGACCTCTACATAATGTTTGTACCTATCAAAATCTTATGAGCTAACATTTCCACCAAATTTCCTACATGATCGAGCTAATAGACATCCTTACCCTTGAATCCCTTGGATTACCTCATGAGAAACCATCAAAATTTATCTTTAACACTCCCACATTCAAAGGTATCCATCTCACGTCCCTCCTTCTTGGTTTTACACTTGGCCCTAAGGCATTAAAGTTATAACTCAAAGAGGGTAAGTTACTCCATCTATTTGACAACAAAATATCCCAACCTATAATGCTTAAGTGCTCATTTGTTTTACTAACTTATGCCAAAACCACTTGTACTACAAAGGATTCTAAAATTGCTAATACTCTTGCTATATTTGAATGCTACTACCTTAAAAAATTCTTATTCCTTTCCCACCATAAATCCCAAACTACTAATGCTAGAATACATTTCCAAATACAAGAATAGAAGCAATGATTTCCTGGACATTGCAAATGTTGGAACATATCCCATAATGTATTAGGTAATGGCATCATGATATTTAATCTATGAAGAATGAAGAACCAACATTGTTGAGCAGTTTTATAGTGGATGAACAAATGATCACCTAGTATAGGTTCCTCTGAACACAAAACACATCATAAATATTGCACAATGTTTAACTTTTGCAATCCATCACCAGTTAGAATTCTCTTCTTTAGGGCTAGCCAAGAAAAGCATCCAGCCTTTGGCAAAACCATTGGGTTCCAAACAAAACTTATACACCCTTGACATCTAGTTCTAAACTTCTAGTAGCTATATATTCCAACTTTATTGAATACCTCCCCTCTTGATGAGGAACCCATAATAACTCATCATTCTTATTAGACACCAAAATAATTCTTGCCTTGCACATGCTAATAAAGTACTACTTGGCTTTCTCTGGAATAAGAAGATTAACTAGACTTTTATAACTAACTAATCCAAAAACAAGGTCTACAAACTAAAAAATAATTAGCAACACAATTTCCCCAATAAGCACAAAAAAATGTTTCCAAGCCCCTAAGTAGTGAGATGTAGATTAAGTAGGCAAGCAATTCCATAGATCCTCATAGAAAAGGGCCCTGACCCCATTATTAATTTTCCAAGAAAGATATATTGTAAAAAATCATGATATTTCACCACAAAGTTCCAAATCATTGAACCTTTAGGTAACTAAGCTACAGTAAAAATCCTAGAAGGTTTTGATGTATATAAATACTTCCTTCATAATTCTACACCATTTTGCTTCATCTTTCTCATACAGAAACCAAAACAACTTACCTCCAAAAGCTTTATTACTTAAAACCAAATTTGGCAAATTAATACCCCCTTCACTTTTATCATATGCCATTTCCTTTAATGAAATTAACAAAATTTTGTTCACTCATGTCATATTCTCCATCCATAAAAAAAACTTGAATTATAACTTTGTTGCCTGACTTTTGGTCACCCATCATTTTCAATGTCAATTCAGTCTGGTGTCTAGGTCTAAGTCTTTCATAGGTAGGCCATCCTTATCGAGTTTCCCTTTCTCTTGATCTCTCATTTATTTTCTGGGTGGGTTGGTTTAAGTGTTGTCATGTCGGGTAGGTGATAGCTCCTAGCCCAACAAGGATATCATGTTTTATTGATGATATTCTCAGATAAAGGATATACAAATCTTTCCTATTTCAGAGATTCATGGAGCAGTATGTGCAATCTGGAAAGACATTTGGTTACTAAGGGCTCTGCAAATTTGGAAGATCTCCAGGTGATCAAAGTACCATTATATCTTATCTAATATCAATAAAGGTCTCATTTCAAATAAGTGACCAGATTTGAAGGGAATTTTTAAAGTTTAAAAATGCATGAAAGACTTATCTTTTGAAAATTTCTCAAAACAAAATGGCTTTTGGAGAATGACACATTTGAAGAAGCTGAGTTCTTAAAGGATATAGCTACTTGAATGTTACAATTTGTATATGTATTACATCGTTAATGGTGTTGAGATTCAAGAACATCTGATCAATTGATTTCAAAATTAAATTGAAGTGTGGAACAGTACCAACGACTTGCATAGGAGTATCATTACAATGGTGATATACTTAATATGATATGGTTACAGATTGTGATCACAAAATGCATCAATATAATCGTTGTGCATTAAAAAGAGGTCTCTTCCTAAACTTGGTTTTAGCTCTTACTCAAGCTCGAAAGCATTCATTTTCCCTTGAAGTATGTCTCAATGGAGTTAGTCTTCATAACATGCAAGTTCAGAAGGACAATGATGCAAAAATGGCCATTAAAATGCAAGGCATAACCAGATAGAGCATGTTCGACAATCAACTATGGTCAATGTTTTCAATGAAAAGAAGGTGTGAGTTGATTCTCTAGGTCTCTATAAAACCAATGAAGAAAATTGTATGTAAAGTGATTGAAGAATAAAGGAGATATTGCTTGGCAAATTTTTGAGTTCCAGCTACTCCATTGAGGTTGCACACCTATTTTCTCAAAACTCATTGGCCTCCATTTTCACGATTTCGAGTCATTTTCAAAAACTAAGGATTTGGGTCTTCTTAAAATGGTTCAATTAACATTTTCTATTCAGATCATATACCTTGAAAACATGTGAAAAGTGGTGAGGCAAAAAATCCAAAACTGGGTGCTCTAAGATCATTTTTGCACCAGATTTTCAAAAAACCCGCTAGCCTATTTCATGCATGATATAGATTTTCTTTAGAACAGATCATCTAGGTTGCTTTGAAATGTCTCAAAGAAGATTTCATCTTCAGAGTGTGTGCCCTAAAAATGCTTACAAAGGGTTGAGGTGAAAATTCAAATTTTGAGTGCATTGGCACCATTTACGCACCTGATTAGAAAAACTCGCAAATGAATCTCTTCGTGACTTTGAATTGTTTTTGAATTTTGACCATATGGGTCATTTTAAAATGGTTCAAAGAACATTTGATGTTTAGAAAGAAAGACTTAAAAATAAGCCAAATGTTTTGGGCAGGAAATCTGATTTTGGGTGCTCCAAGAGTGAGTTTGCCACATTGTTCAACATTGTAACAATAGAGAAAGAGTCGAACGACATTGTTATCATATTTCATTTTATAAACAAATATCAAAACATGATCAAACCATCAGATATGCACTAGTCTATAGTTCAAGTCTTATAAAAGAAGTGAGCTTGCAGTTATTCAAAAGTAATTGTTGCAATAATACAGTATATTTGTAAAATGGCATGCTTAAAAGTCTGTGCTATTGAGTTTCGAATAAAGTTATGATTGGAGGCAATGAAAAATGTTTCTTTTTTATCTCAGAAGGATGAAAATCAATCACGGAAAAGGAAGAATATTTGATTAAGCCTATCAAGCATAAGCATTCCGTTGGATATCTTAAGAAATAGGAATGTTGGTATTAAAAATATTCTTTCATCAATTCCAATATGTAAATTCCATGTACCACCTTCAAGATCATGTTAATTTGGCAGAGGACTGTTTGGTTATTCTTATTGAAGCCACAATATGTGAAAAGATAGAGTTGAATTGTTTCATCTTCATTGCATGTTCAATGTTTCTTATTCTGTCTTTTTGTGTTCGGGAAGGGAAAAGGTCATGAGTCCCTATGAACCTTATGTATTGTAAAATTCTATAAATACTGGAAGGAACAAATGTGAAAGGGTTAGCAAATTTTTGGTATGAAGGGAGATTGCAGAGACAATCACACTTGGTGTCAATTCTTTACTGTCCAGGTGCTTCCCTTTTCTACATATAGTCAAAGAGCTAGAGTGGAGGAGAGAGCACATTTAATTTTTGTAATTTCATTCATGTATTGAGATTAATGTTTAGTTTTTGTAATAGGTTTCGCTATAGTCTGCAAGAAAATATAATCAGAGTATTGTATCTGTGTGTTTAAAAAAAGGAAAGGTTTTGTTATGAATCAGACTATTTGGGCAACACTTTTCTGATTACTTTCAATCGGAGCATTGTTATGATCAGTTTTGAGCACTTTCTTGTATTCTTGGTCAAATGGTGATTGGGAGATAGATCAAAGTACTGTCAACTTATCCTATTGCAAAGGTTTCAATGTTCAATCTTCATTTTTCATCTCATGTCATTGCATTTGCATAAAAAATAACATTCTTGCATCACCAATGTCGGGAAGTCATAGGATGTGTGAGTTTCTAAAATTGGATAGGATTAGAATCTAAATCTACCTGAGTTAGTCCTGGATAGGATTAGCTTGGTTTTAGCTCTGCTGTTCTCTGGTTAAGAACATACCCCGCAGTAGGAATTAGAGATAAAATATAATTCATTGAATATCATTTACATAGGGAGTTGTACCTCAATTCAGAGGGAAACTAGATATTCTTAGAAACGGTTTCCCAACTGTTGTGTAAAGTTGTTCTTCATTATAAGTTTGGGCACATAAAAAGAGGAAAAGAAGAAGGACAATCTATTTACCAACAAACTTAAATCTTCTTAATAACACTACTAGGTGCTAATAACAAAGAAAAATGATAACTGGGGATAGCAGCAAGAATAGACTTGATTAAAAGAATACGAATAGACAATGTAAGCCATCTCACCTTCCATGACCTAGTCCTAGCTTTGATCCTACCAATAATATTCTTCCAATAGGAGGTTTTATTACTACCCATGAAGAAAGGGACACCTAAATATGTAGAAGGAAGGTAATCCTGCTCAAAATCCAAAATCTTTCAAATCTTTCTAGCAATATTAGCATTGGTCAAAAACATAATTTTTTTTTATTTGGCTATACTAATATTTTTTCCTAATAGCTTTGTGTATAGATCCAGATTAAATATTATACTCTTGGCTTCCTTCACATTAGCTAATCCAAATAACAAGGTGTCATTAGCAAACAATGAATGAGTTACTACCAAGTCCTTTCCTCCAAAATGTATACCTTGCCAAAGTTCGAGCTGTTGGGATTTAATTATGGCTCTGCTAAAAGTTTCTGCCATCAGAATGAATAAAGCTAGTGACTATGGATCATCCTGTCTAATTACTTGTGAGGATTTAAAATACCCTCTAGGGAGTCATTAATAAGGATTGAAAAATGCACAAGCAACACACAAGATTTTATCCATTTACACCAGGCCTTACTAAAGCAAAATTTCTCCAAAAATTTTAACAAAAAACACCAATTTACCCTATCATATGCCTTCATCATATCTAATTTGATCAAAAAAGAAGGTAAATGATTCTCATTGAGTGATGCAAATTTTCATGTGCCACAATTACTCCTTCCAATTTTTTTAACCTAGCACAAAACCTGCTTGTTCTAAAGAAATAACTTTCAGCAAAATATGTTGCAATCTTGAATATATGGCTTTTGTAAATATTTTATAAATGATATTACACAAGCATATGGGTCTAAAATTAGCAAATGCTGGAGGGTTCCCAATCTTTGGGATAATAGCAATATTTGTAGCATTAAATTTTTTCAACATAATACCCTTCCTTCTAGAGGACTCTAATGCCAACAGCAACTCCCAACCTAAAACATCCCAATATTTTTGAAAAAATAGAGCTGTAAAACCATCTAGACTAGAGGCTTTATCAAGGAGAAATGATTTGACTAGTTTCCAAATTTCCTCCATCGTGAATGATTTCATAAGTTCAAAATTATCCTGTTCTGAAATGATATTTGGAACAACATCAAGGGAAAGTCCAACTTGATCTTCACAAATGTCCTTCCTAATCAAGGGGTCAAGAAGTTCCTTAAAGAACCTAACCCCTTCCACCTTAATTATTGATTCTTCTTTAATAACCTTTCTTGACAATTGATCCATAATTGAAAAGATAGATTTACTTGCATTCTGCTAACTAGCTACTGCATGAAAATACTTTGTATTAAAATCTCCCTCACTAAGCCATAACTCTCTAGACTTTTCCCTCCAATATTGCTCCTCCCTATTGCATAACTCCAACCACTGAGACTATTTTTCCTTTTGATTGGAGAATAACTTTAAATTCAGTCCATTACTAGTAATCTCCTCATTAATCACTTGCAATTCCTTCTGCGCTACTTTTTTTTTCTTCAAAAATATCTTTTTAAACTTGTTTGTTCCAAAATTTAATTCTATTTTTTTGATACTAAAGATTCTTAATGAGCTAAAACATACAATTCCCCTTTACCATAGATGCACTAACCCACCATTGTCTAATTAAAGGTAGAAACTAAGGATGTCTCAATCACATTCTCTCAAATTTAAAGAAGATTTATGTTTTTTCAAAGTCTTTGCCACATTAATATCTAAAATTAAAGCAACCGGGAAATGATCAAAACCTAGAAGTGATAAAATTTCTAATGAGAATTAGACTGAAGTTAGATTCCATGCTTGAGCTAATAGAAACCTATCAAGTTTCTCAACAATTTGTAAAAACTCATCTCTTATGTTATGCCATGAAAAACTTCCATTAGAAGTCACCACCTCAAACAAATTATTTTCACAAATAAAATTGTCAAACTCTTCCATAATCTTCATAAAAGGAAAGATACCTCCCTATTTCTCTTTAATATTTTTAATTGCATTAAAATCCCCTCCAATAATATAGTTTTGTACCAAAATATCTCTAATCTTATTAGAAATCTCATTCCATAACTTAAGCTTCTTTGCTCCATTAGTTGGACCATAAACATTTATTATACTCATTGAAATATCAAAGTGTTGGAAATTACAACATTGAAAACCAAATCCTTGATCCACCAAGTTTCTTGAAACTGTCCTTGGGTTCTTGAAAGTAATTAGTCCTCCCAAGGCCCCAAGACTAGATACGTGGAAATTTTTCCAATTTTTTCATTTTGCAATTGAATCTTGATATTTATTATCTAATAATTTGGTCTCTTGCAATAACATAATATCTCCTTTCAAGTTATATAATAGCTCTTTAATTCTACTCCTTTTTTTAGAAGCATTTAAACCACTGACATTCCATGTGATAATCTTCATATTTATGCTAGAGGACACTTAGTCATTCTCGTAATTCTCTTTTCTGATTGAAATTTTTCTTCCAAAGTAGACTGAGTCACGGTTGCAATTTCTTCCTTAGCTTTCGTGCTTTTACTCTCCCCCCCATGAGTCTTTAGAGTATAAGACACTAGTACTTTTTCCCCAAGTGATTGCATAATTGAGAATGTTTGTGAAAAATCAAATTTGGCCTCACACCCATCCAAACTTGTTCGAGTTACCTTATTTAACTAATCACTGTTACATTGCTAATCCCTTCCTACAACCTCCTTATTCAAAATTTCTTCTTCATGCACAAATGTTGAATCTTGAGTATTATCTTCTCTAATAATATCATCTAATTTTTTAAAAAATTGTTCAGAAACTATAAATTTAGATATCTCTTTTGCCAAATTTATAAGATCCTTCTCCACATATTTCCCCAGATTAATCGCTTTCATGGTTTCTTGACATATTGGAACAAACATCTCCATATTTGAATTATTGAATATGACTTGATTCATAATTAAATCTTTTGTTGACCATCTATCTCTTTCCCATATTTCAATTTGACGATCCTTCACCCACATCCCTCTACACAAAGGATCCCAAAATACAATATTGTGGACTTTATCAACATGTTCCATGAATGGAAACTGATCTTTAAAGCTTACACCTATCATGTAAAATGGGAACTCTAGAGAAAATTGACATTGTTCTAGTCCTTTGTTTAAATTTATTTTTTTGCCTATTCTCCACAACATCTAAAATTTTATGATGATTAATAGGTATCTGAGATTTATTATTCGATTCCCTTGATAAAAACTCCCTCTATTTTACTCTAAAATCTACAACAATAGAAGTAAATAACAAGTGATTCATAGAAGTGTCATTTTCTTGCTCTTCTCTCAATACATCTTTAACCCCCCTACTATTGATTAATGCCATTTTATCTATTCCAAAACTCGATACCTTTTGACTCGCCAAATATGAAAGGACCTTCTTACTATAAAGATTTTGATTTACAACCTGCTACTTTCAAATTAGTACACCTAGATCCCACAAACTTGAACCCAAATCAACCACATTCCCAGACAAAGTATATTTTGCCTCTCTAACCATTAAATCTTGTGAGTTAAAACCCTGCCAATACTTTAAATTTTCCACCACCATTGAATGATCTTCACACACCATAATCCTATCTATCACATCCCCATAATAGGCCAGGTTAAAGTTCCATAGACATATTGCATGTTTTTTAATTTTATCTAGCCCTTGAACTTCAATATTTTGTTTCCGTACACCCCATTTTGAATGACACACTATGCTTACTGGCACTAGTTTTTGATTACTGAATAAGATACAAACCCTAACTGGATGAAACACTTATTCATATGGGATCAAGTCATGTTTGATAAAGATGGCCAACTTATTAGCTAATAATTCCACAATCTTTAGATCTCAATACTCAAGAGGAAAATCTCGAAACTCTAACCAATACAGAAATAAATTTACATCACCCAAATTTGGGGAAAATTTCAAAGTAATAGGACAAGTTGAAATGCCAAATCCTTTACAAAACCACCCTTTAAATTTGTGAATGCAATCCCTATACATAGTTGAATTAAATAATACTGTAAAACAATTTAAAACATTCTCATGAAATAGTACCTCTCTCATACCTTTCTAGTTATTCTTGATCCAGTCTTGAATATCTTTCCTTTGCAATTTATTTTCTTGGATTTGAATCTGTAAAGCTATATTTCTCAAAAACTCCACATGCAATGTCAATAGGCTTTTTGAGATAGTGATTTCCAATTCTTCCTGACAACCAAGTGCATTAACCTCCAAATTTTCCTAATCTTGGTAATTTGTTGCAAACCCTTGTTCTTTTCCTTCAATAGATTTGGTTTGAAAGCACCTTGATTCAAATCCTCTATTTCCATTTTAAATTTCTTATCACAATAAGAATAGTCACCTTCATCCTGGGCCTTAGATCTCTACACCTCTATAGTTCCCTTGCTAATTGACACCTAGTCTGCAAATTTTACAATCTTATCACCATTAAAAGGTGTATCTCTCACACAAATATCAAATGGAATTTGGTGTTTCACCTTTCCTTGGTGCTTGAACTAAAATCTTGGATTCACAAAGAATGGCTTCGTCAATTACTCCATAGTTTTTTTGAAAAAATAAATCATCCTAAGACTTACCTTTCCCATCTGCAGAACCCTGTTTACCCCCAAATTTACTGAGACCAAAACTACCTCTAATCTTCTCTACAAATTTGACCACCTAAAATGTCTTTCCTACTCCTCTTGTCGATTTTCCATTGCCATTTTAAAAATTATTTTATGTTAATCGTTACAATATTTGAATTATCTTATCTAATGTATTCTTTAGTTATTAAATGATCTAGTGTATTGTTTATGTTCTTATGTATGTTTTATGACCTCCCCTTAAGACATGCAATTTTATAGTTTGGTAAAGTTAGATTAAGACATCCCCGAAATAGACCCCCTTAAGGCATGTGATTTGATGATGACATGCACATTATCATATGTGCTTTAATGAAAATATGAACATGAACATCAATAATATATACATGACATGAACAAAATATGAATATAAATATGAATATTGAAAACATACATACATTCAATATGAACATGTAACATCTCAACTTAAACATGAACATAAGACATAAACATAACATACAACTACCAAATAAAACATCTAAGAAATAACATGTACATTTATATAATGAAATGTCTCTAGAGAATAATGTACCCATGATATAAAATGTCTCCTAAATATTGTATAAAATGTCTCCAAAATACCATATAAAATGTCTCCATATCAAATGTATCCAAAATAACATATAAAATATCTCCATAGCAATAATAATTACAGATCTAAACTAAGACAAACACTACATATACATGTAGATCAACTGCATCCCCCTCTTGATCCATGACCCCAAAAGGCTTTATGATCTATCTCTGAACTTTGTGTCAAATGAAAGAAATACACACATACATGTTAAATTGAATCTGTTTTAAATAGAGTTATAAAATTACATGCATTATATATGTATATCAAATATATAAATTACGTACATATGGCCCATGTAATATGGGATCTGTCAGCATCTGAGGAGCACCAAAATGTAATATATTGTCACTAAGACCCTATAGCACATGTATTTACACATATTTAAGCTAGATTTCATTAATAATATGTGTGTCTTTGTGTATGTATTTAAACTCAAGTATGTGTAAACTTATAATTGTAAATTACATTAAAAAATAAATTTAATTTCATAAATATATTTACCATACCAACATGCAATGGTCTAGGGATCTAACTGGTATCAAAATCGTGTTGTGACAAAGTAGGATAAGTGTCTAAATCGATCATCTCATCTCTAAGCATAGTGGTAAATAGACATTGGCATACTATGGGGGACTAAGAAAGGGGGGATGTTGTAGGAGGTTTTGTAGGTGCTTCACTAGGGGTGGAGGGGATGTTGTAGGAGGTGATGTACGATTTGAGTAGGTTTAGGTGTTGTATAACATACATGGATGTCCTCCTATCTTTGTGAACCTTGTGATCATGTTGAGCGTGACAGAATGTGGATGATGTGACCATCGAGCTATTTCTTCTATCCCACATGCATCATTAAGTCCTATGCTAGAGGATGTAGTTGTCCAAATGGTACTAAGAGACTATAACATATATCTCTCACATTGATTGGATGACATATGTTGCAGCTATAGTGATGCTAGAGTATATTTGAGTCCTTACTATATGTTTTGGAACACTCAAACCTACAACACTCATCTCTAGACCTCTCGACATAACCAAAAGGTTTAGAAACACCATTTCCCACTTATTAGTAGGTGCAGGGATGTTTGCAAGTCTAAACCTCTCTAATAATCTTCCTATGCCCTTCCCAACCTGACTTGGAAAATCTATATAATCTACATCATATTATAAATGAAACTATGCAAACAATTGTTTGCAAAAATAGAGAGGAGACTTATCCTTATGTAGCCATCTGTGATGTGTAGCTAGCTAGTGAGGATACATAAACAGGGTAACAAAATGATTTGTGCACTTTGTAGCCAAGGAAATTATAACCCTAGGCATATCTATATAAAATGGAAACATGGTCTTCACCATAGAGGTGGAGACATTTGTATCAACCTATCTATAGTTCACAGTGCCATGGATACCATGAGAAAGAGAAGAATAAAATGTTTCAACACTGATAACATCATATGGGTTGTATGTCCTATTACAGAGGGTGGTAGAAGTCAGAAGTGTATAATCTAGGACCTCGATAGCACGAGATAGCCTACCAACAATATCTCTAAATAACTATTGTCTCTCCTCAGTCAATGATGTTGCTTTATCTCATGTACCAAACTCAACATATCACCCCCTCTCTAAACACTACTATCCCCAGAGGATGTAGGTAAACCTCAAATACCAGATGTCACAATTTATGATGTACATAGATTGTATATATCTATAAATTGAGGTAAGATACAAGTATATGATAAAGATCTAAATCTGTACATGCATATATACACATATATAAACATACTTGTGTAAATAAAGATAATCAAGTTTTTTAATTAAAACATATATGTAGAACATTATAGAACATTATATACATGCATTAATACTAACATAAACTAACTAATAAAACTTAACAAGTACCATTTTGTCTGAATGTGTTTCAGTCATAACCTTGGCAGGCATGTTGACCCCATGTCTATACTACTATAAGTGTTATAGTCGAAATCCTTTTGGTTGTATTATGTTTAGTCATAACTCTTGTAGATATCCTAAAGGATAGCACAAATTTTTGCTTTTACCCCTTTGTATTTGTATGAAACCCCATCTTCCATGCAATTTTTTGATCTAGGGATATTCCTTGCAAAAATTAGTAATTTTAAGAAAATTATGTACAAATAGAATCCTAACTATGTACTAAATAGGAAAACACTCATTATTTTATTGATTACATAGTGGATGGACCTTTACATGACTCGAAGGCTCATAAAGAAGAAGAGGATAACAAGAGCTAAGACTTTGAATAATCTGGGAGTCTTTGGTATTTCTCTAGATGTAAACTTAGGTTTCATTGTGTGCCTCTATCAATTAAACTACCCTCAAAATTTATTTTTATTGCATAAAATTCTCAAAAAAAAGAACAAGCATTTAAAACTTAGCACCACCATAAGTAATCTAAAAAATACACAAACATCCGTACCTTGAACAATAGTGCACCGACTTTCCTTTAGTTGTTATAGGTTTAAAACTATTAGGATCTTTCTAACTCCCAATATTTTAGTCTCTAGCATCTAGGTCTTCTTGACATTTTACAAAGCCAATATCTAGATGTGCCACTAGAAACTTCTTTATGGTTGTGGCAATATTCTAGCACTCCATTATTCCAAGTTCTTGATACTTTCAACTTACTTCTTTATGAAAATTGTGGACTATTGCCTTACCTTGAAAAAATCCCCAATCTTCAAATATAGTTCTTTAAGGTAACTCCATCTTGAAGATGCCTAGAGCTTTTATACCAATATTTCCATTGAACATAGATGTTCCTAGATTCATCTTGGAAAATTTCTAGACCAACTATACTATAATACTTATCAGCTTCCAAAATATGGGCCTGAGTTCTAGCCACTATCTCCTAAATATCCTCATATAAGGTTAGCATGACCTTGTTTCCTAATTCAATATCCTTGATCTTATCATCGATCTTATCTAACTCTTCATTTGAATAGATATTCAATAACATTTGATCTTTTTGAACTTTTATGGTCTTCAAAAGTTCTAGGTCATTCATCTAGGTGCAAACTTTGTCTATTAGCTAACAATCCTTGTTGACCACTATTTTTAAGCTTGTTTCATTCTTTTGTATACTATGCAATATATGCATGTTAGTTTCTCTAATCTCTACTCCTTGTTCCTCAAAACTATGGTGTCATCTCTTGTACGCATCAAAAAATGAGTCACTACATTTGAGGACCAGAGCTTCTTTCTTTAGGGAAATTATGTAACCTTACAGTAATCTAGGTAAATGTAATGCACCACCTCTTTCACAAAACCCTTCAAAACTTCATTCTTCTTGCTCAAAATTTGGAGCTCTTCTTCTCTACTTTTAAATGTTTAGAGAAACTTCTTTAGACCCAAAGTCATTAATACTTTGGTTATGTCTTTGGTAGGCATTCACAATATGACCTCTTGTATTTTAAAGTATTGAGTTTGGTGTTGGAAAATTAGTCAGCACTCACCTCATGATTCGGGATAAGGTCTTACCTACCTCCTCTATACTATAAGTTGAGTGGTTCTACTAGGAATTAATATACCAATCTTTTGGTGAGTTAGAAACTCCTCTCTAAAACGTGGATTTAGAGCTTGGTCACAAGTTCAAATCCTTAGACCCTTGGGTAACACTAAGGGAGAGGATTTTGTAAAAAATGGCCAAAACCCACCTTGGTATTCATGACAGCGGCTTAATTACCTCCTATTTACTATAAGTTTAGTAGTTGTATCAGACATTGATAGATTAGTCTTTTGGTGAAATGAAAACCCCCACTCTAATAGTTGGATGGTTTTTGAATCAACATGGAAAAGAGGATCATCATGCCTATTTTTTAAATAAAATCCATTTAATGTGACTCCTTTAAAGGGGACACTTTAATCCATATAAATTATGTTAGAATTGATATCCCTTCCACCTTTGTCTATATGTGTCTCCTTTTTCATGTCTCTACTACCTACATTAACCATGTCAGAGTGGTACCAGTCAAAGATAAATACTAATTGGAGGATTAAAGTGTTGTAACTACTTAGCCATTTCCTTTATATTTCCTCCTTCGGGTCATTTCTACCCTTTATCAAGTTCCATAGTCAAGATGACCATAATTATAGTAGGAACAAAGGAAGATGGTTGTGGTGTCAAGGGAGCTTGTTCTATCATCTCAAATTTTTTATGCTCTGCCTAAGTTTCCTCTACATGAATCATATGTATCTCCTTTTGCAATGTTTAGGCTCGGCTCTTTTGGCAATAGAGGGGTTTCTTAGATACTTATGTATTCTAGAATAGATGGAGAAGGTGTTTCTAGTTCTCCATGAGGAGGTATGCCAATTGGGCTTTATGGAGAGGAGGTATTGAGTTATAGCCATCACCTAATAACACTTGGCATGGTGTGTCCCTTATCTCTCCTTCCTCTAAGTGTCTCCCAATAGGAATCCACTAAAATTTGATAGATCAAATATGTTTGATCTAATTTCTAATGTCAACTTAGTACATCCTATTGGAATTATGATATATTTGTCATTAGTCACAACACTTATTCGATTTTGAATGCTTATCGAGCTCATCACCTAGTCTACAGTTCACACCGAGCATTCAGTGGTTACCTTATAAATTCCCCAGGTAAACAGTTGATACCAAGCATTCCTTTGGAAATTGAGCATATGGGCAGTTCAATAGTATCTACAAGGTTCATAGTGGTTAACAGTGGTTACTGAGTAGAACAGTGTTCTCCAAGAAGTTAGTGGTTATCGAGAAAAACAATGTTCCCCAAGCAGTCAGTGCTCACCGAGTCACCAGAAGAACATAGTGTTTACCAAGTGATCAAGGTAAACAAAGAACTTAGTGTTTATTGAGTGATTAAGGTAAACAAAGAACTTAGTGTTTACTGAGTGACCAAGGTAAACAAAGGAATCAGTGATTACTGAGTAAACAAGGTAAATTAAGGAGTCAGTGTTTACCAAGTGAAGAAGGTTATCAATGGATTAAGTTTTTATCAAGTGACACAATATTCACCGAGTCACCAATGGTTACCAAGTTCCAAGCTACTTAGAATGATTAGTATGGACCCTGCCTTTACTCTTACCAAGTGCATGATGATGCAGTGTATTGTAGTGGATGCCGAGTATCAGAAGGTCACCGAGTCAGTTTGTGGAACCCAAGTTTTCTACCACCTGGCCGACTCAGTAATGCTTGTTCACTTGTGTTTGGCCAACCTTGCTAGTGTAAATATTGGAATGGTATATATCATTTAAAATGATGAGATGTTGAATATCATTGGTTGTGTTGTGTTGCAATAATTTGAAAAGAGGAAAAGCGAATCACTAGCAGAATAGAGGAATACAACAAGGTCAACATTGATACAGAAAAGATATATCCATCACATCAGGTGATTAGAGCACAAAGGATCTTATTAGCAATCAGTTGTAACCAGATCCACTACTTCATCCTAATAGGTGAATCAGTTTGTAAATACTTTAACAGGGTAGACTTGACAGTCTTTTGTAAATCTCCTAACAGAGTGCATACTTCATTGTATGTTTGTAAATATTTTAACAAGGTGGATCTAGCAATCCTACTTGCTCCTGATAGGGTAGATTAGATAATTGTAAGCCTTAACCGGCCAACTTTATACTGTAGTATTGAAGTTTTGTGGGTATCATCCCCACCCCAATTTTACTTTCTAATTGGAAGGTTTCTGGGTCACCAAATCTATGTGTTCATGTGTTACAAATGTTTATCTTTTCATGCATACAGTAGATTAGATGGATGAATGGTAAAAATATTATTATGCAAAATTGAATTAAAGTTTTAGAGTTACTGATTCACCTCTCCCTCTCAGTAACCTTGTTAGTCTTGATTATTTCCAACAATTGGTATCAGAGCATTGTGGTTCTCAGGATAAAAGTTTGACATCTTGAGAAAAGATCAAGGACAATGGAGAAACTTAGACTTGACAAATCTATTGAAAATGAAAAACTAGATCTGGAAATGGCCATGACTCACCTCAAAGAGGCAAAGGAGAATCTTTCTCAATCTCTGAAAAGAAGGAAGGAACTTGCAAGACAAATGAATGATCATCATTATATTGAAGAAAGGATTGAAGACCTTTTACCATCAAGCAGTTCAAATGAAGCTAATGAAGCAATCAAGGAACTCCTAGCAAAGAATGGTTCTCTATAGGAAGAAGTAAGAAAGCTCAAAAGAGAACAAGAAATCCAATCTATCAAGCTAGGTGAAGTTTTGGAACAGAGAAACAAGGCAAATGAAGACTTAGAGGTAAGAAATAATCTATCCCTTCAGCATGAAGATCTTATAGGACAACTATCTAATGCAAATGAAGAAATTATGAATCTAAGATCTGAGAATGAAAGTTTGAGAAATGATTTAATCACTGAAAGACAAATCAATGCAAGCTTACAAAGTGATCTAAGATCTGAAAGACAAATCAATGAAAGTTTGGAAAATGACTTAAATATTGAAAAACAAGTCAATGAAAGGATGATAAAATCTCAAGCAGATATGGATCAATTGAATTAGCAAAATGAGCAGAATCTTCATAGACAAAAAGGTAAAGCAAGCCTTGGTTACAATGAAGAAAGTGAATCTTCCAAATAGGGTACCCAAAAGAATCAAAAACCTATTTGCAATCACTATGGTAAGTTAGGTCATACATCTAACAGATGTTGGAGCAATTGTAAAAGAAAATTCAATGGTAAATGCTACAATTGCAATCAACATGGTCACAAAGCAAATGAATGCAAAGAGAAACCAAAGTTTGAGGGAAAATGTCACAAATGGAAGAAACAAGTTCACAAGGCATCTGAATGTAGATCCAAAGCATTCAATCCAGCAGAATAGGTTATCAAAGCAATATTTGGTTGGGACTACAATACTTGGAGCAGATGTCACTATTGTGGAGAATATGGACACATTGGAATAAACTATGCAAGGCATCACCTAAGAAAAAAGGATACTACTATAAGATGTTATACATGTACCAAACATGGTCATATATCCAAGAATTGCATGAGTATAGAAAGAATTGAAGATGAAAAGAAAGCCAAAGCTAACAACATTCGAAAATAGATGAGACAACAGTGGATTCCAAAATCTACCAAGCCAAAAAAATTCAAATAATGGCAATGTCACTCAAGAAGTGGGTGACTCCACTTCTAATTAGACTCATCAAAAGGGGATCAGGGACTACATCTTCAAGCAATATCCTAAAGCAGTTCCACAATGTAGAAGTGCAAATGACAAATCAGTATTTCAAATACAAGACATAGTTCACTGTGGTGCATCTACCGAGCAAGGTTGGTTTCAGACCTAATCGAGCTAGGTTGGTAATGTGAAAGGTTTTATTTGTTCACCGAGTTGCAAGGTTTACCAAGTAAGTCAGTGACTATCTAAAAAACCCTAGGTCATCTCAGCTACCTTTGTACTCGAGCATTAATGGAAAAATTTTCATCAAAAAGGCAGAAGTTGATCTCATTTTTCATCGTGAATTTAGAATATACAGAGCGAAGAAGTTTCCAAGAGAGTGAAAGTGAGTTCAAGCAATTTGAAGCAATTTTCCAGCAAAGAATTTGTTTAATGAAATCATTCACTCACTGAGCAGCAATGGCATCTTTAAGCACCAGCAACAGCAAGGCAGAGAGAGGTTCTGAAATGCTTGTGAAGGGAGCAGAATGGAAAGCACCCAGCTTCAAGCTCATTCCCGCCAGAGCTGAATCACTTGATCCACATGGAGCCCAATCGAAAATTCCACCAAAGGTACTACTTATAAATGACATTCGTACTAATTTCAAATGCACTATTCAAGAAATAGGGACACTAGATATGGATAATACCCTAGCCGAGTTGTGTGTGGATGGAACCCTTAAACTCGAGTTCAAACATCTTGAAACCAAAGGTTTGACCCATATCTCGCACCTGCCAAGGAACTTTCAAATGAAATGGATAAGATACATTTTAAGCCGTGTGCATAATGGTTAGTTGTGGTTAGAGCAACCTGTCCTGATAAAAAAGAAGATGATTAATAAGATCATGGGTTTGCTAATGTTAAGCAAATAAAAAACAACTAAAACCCTAAGTCGAGATGAACTTCAGAAGTTAACCCTTGCCAAATGGTATGGTAGAGGATTGAAACTTAACAATGTATCTAATGTAGAGTTAAGATTCAGAATTTATTTAATTGCATATAAGATGTATAGTTCTAGCAGATTGAACAACATGCCTTGTGAGGCTGTAGACGTAGCCTACAAGTTCGTGAAGAAAAACATGGAGTTTGACGTAGCAGATGTGCTGCTAAAATAACTTAATAAAAATATGGACAGTATAAGGACCTCAAAAACCAACTCTTGTAAATTTGGTTCTTTGTTAGTTTTTCTATTTTTCTATGTACAAAAGTTTTTCCCTTCAAAAGGTACAATTGTTTGGAGAAAAGACATTCTAGTTTTATATCAAATAAATGAATTTGTAGCAAAGATGGGTGAAAATTTTGATAGTATTATGGATAATTATTTTGAAGACTTCAAAGAAAGGATGAATAACAGATTTAGAATCCCTCCTAAGCTTGTTGAGGACTACAAAGATGATGTGTGCTTCATGGTTGACTGTGACAAGGTATACATTCAGGCAGTCAGACCTCGAGTTGCATGGGTAAAACCTCTTCCTTATGAGGTAAATATTGATGAAGCTAGAGATATCATAGAGGCATTGGTAAATGAGCCAGTAGACCCAAGGCAACAAATTTTTGGAACCTATGAAGAAGCTAAGGCTAGAATTGAGATTGAAATCAAGCTACAATAGGCCATAAGCAAGGGCAAGAGGAAAACAGTCAAATTAAAAAATTCTACCAGTTCTCTTATGCTCACCGAGTGAAAAGGTGAAGAAAGTGAAGAAGAAGGAGGAGGAGAAGAAGAAGAAGGTGAACAAGAAGGAGAAGAAGAAACTGCAGAAGAACAGCCAAAGAAGAAAGGTAAGGTAATCATTACCAAACCCAAGAAGAAGCCTGTTGCAGTATTCACTAGAAGAACCAGAAAAGGTAAGCAGGAACCTATACTAGTTAGGCCTGCACCCACATTTGAGCAAAGGCTCAAACAATTGGAGAAAGGAGCTGGAATCACAAATTTCAAAGCATTGAAATTTGAAACTAGAACTGATGCTGAGAAAATGCAGATTGAGGAACTGGTACTTAGCAAGATGGGTAAATGGAAATACTCCCCAAACTAGATTGCCCCTCAAATCTCAAAAGAACTACTAGAGAGATTGCAACTGAGATGAGAGTCAGCCACCCAAACGGTGAAAGATATTTATGAGCAATCTCTGAAGAATCTCTAACCAAGTCTCACTGGAGCAGAAATAAAAACTAAAATGAAAAGCCATGAAGGTAAAATGATGATCAAATTCCACACCTGTTTGATTTTGATTAAAGATATTGAACACATTGTAAATGATGCTACAAATATGTGGAAAAATATCTATCATCTACATAAGCCCAGTATAGACCTAGTAGAAATCAAGGATGATGACAGTGATGATGAGCAAGGTAATGATTCCATCTCCATGGATGTAACTGATGAAGATCTTCAAGATCTGACAAAGGAGAAGGAGGCAGAAGACAAGGAGGAAGAAGCTGAAGAGGTAGATAAAGAAGAGGATGACCCTATGAAAATTGCAGTGGCAGTCATGGCATCCCTTCCTCACTCTCCTCCTAAAACTGTGACATCATCAAGGTTGGAGTCAGCTTCAGTAAGTTTGGTCACATCTACATTAGATATATCATCTGCACCTGACACATCTCAGCTCCAGGTATCATCAATTGAAGCACTTCATCTACCAAGCTGCATACCTCCACTTCATCTACCAAACTGCAGGCAACTTCTTCAGTCACCAAGTCATCCACTACAGCAGTCACCGCATTAGAAGTATTTATTCCTCCTGTAGTATGTACAGTAAGTTTTCCAGTTTGCTCTCCAATTTTGTCAACTTCAGCTACATTAGCACCAATTTTTGCACTGGTAAGCTCTTCAATTGTAAATATTCTGGTATGCACATCAATTCTGGGAAGTATATCAATTTTGGATACATTTAGCCCCTCTCCCAGCCTTCCTTTAGTTGGTCCTATTCCAGTTTTGACAGCCAGTCCAACCTCATCAACCATTGTCTCTGTTTTCAAAGACAAAGATGTTAGTATAGTAGAAAAAATAAAGACTCCATTAAAACTTCTACTTACAGGCAAGACAATTGATGAGGATGTAGACTTGGATACTGAAATTGTCATTCCAAAGATAGATACAGATACTGCTTCAGTTGATGAACTAAGATTGCTCAGTCAATGCATAGAACTGAAGGCAAAGCAGAAACAACTAAGGAATGAGAGAGATAGAGAGTTTAAAATTATTGATGAAGCAAAAAATATAATTACAGAGGCTATAGGTGTTGATGTTGATACTTCTCAACACATTTTACTACAATTAGAAGAGGCAATCAATAAATTCAATGAGGATACCTCTGGTCAAGAAAAATTGATGGAGAAGGCAAAAAAGAAGTTTGATAATAAGGTGCTTGAGCACATTGCTCAACACATAGCAATAAAATAGGTTGAATTAACCATAGTTTTGGCCAATATTAAAAATTCTTTTAATAATGTAACATCTCTTTTTGCTAAGCTCTATGATGTTACTGAGTATACTAAGGAGATAAGAGAGCAATTGAATAAGATAGATGAGGATCTGAACGCAAGCACACAAAACCTGAAGCTTGACCCCAGTTCAACCTCATCTCATCACCTCAAGATAAAATTTTTGTTAGAAAAACAAGTAGAATTGCTGAGAGAAGAGTCAAGGATCTGATCTACATTGTTAGATACTCAAAATATGATCCTTCCCATCATGGACACAATGCAGAAGCACATTACCCATTCAAAAACATTGATCCATGACAACAATTTCTCCATTGCAGACCATGTGATTGAACTCACTACAGAAGTTCAAATAGCTCTATCCACATGCAAAATCCTACAAGAGAATTGGGACAAAACTCTACAACTCATTTTTTAGGTACATTCAGAGTTTATCTCACATTTTGGTGTTTCTATGTAAATACATTTTTTTTATTCTTTGGCATTGTTGCCAAAAAGGGGGAGAAAGAGATACTTAGAAAGAGTTATTGGTGAGATAAATGTACAAAAAAAAAAAGAGATACTATAAATAAAAGTCATATAACTCATGTAAATACCTTGTGTATATTGTATGGGGGAGTCATATGTAAGGAAGCCATGTATATTCAGCATAATCAGTTGTCAGTATGTCAGATATTGTATATAAGTTTTGGCTCATTGTGTTTTTGTCACTAATGCCAAAGGGGGAGATTGTTGGAATTATGATATATTTGTCATTAGTCACAACACTTATTCAATTCTGAATGCTTACTGAGCTCATCACCTAGTCTACAGTTCACACCGAGCATTCAGTGGTTAGCTTATAAATTCCACAGGTAAACAGTTGATACCGAGCATTCCTTTGGAAATCGAGCATATGGGCAGTTCAACAGTATTTACCAAGTTCATAGTGGTTACCGTGCAAAACAGTGGTTACCGAGCAAAATAATGTTCTCCAAGCAGTTAGTGGTTACCAAGCAGAACAGTGTTCCCCAAGCAGTCAGTGCTCACCGAGTCATCAGAAGAACTTAGTGTTTACCGAGTGATCAAGGTAAAAAAAGAACTTAGTGTTTACCAAGTGATTAAGGTAAACAAAGAACTTAGTGTTTACCGAGTGACCAAGGTAAACAAAGGAATCAGTGATTACCAAGTAAATAAGGTAAATGAAGGAATCACTATTTACCAAGTGAAGAAGGTTATCAATGGATTCAGTTTTTACCGAGTGACACAATATTCACCGAGTCACCAATGGTTACCGAGTTCCAAGCTACTTAGAATGATTAGTATGGACCGTGCCTCTACTCTTGCCAAGTGCATGATGATGCAGTGTATTGTAGTGGATGTCGAGTATCAAAAGGTCACCGAGTCAGTTTGTGGAACCCGAGTTTTCTACCACCTGGCCGACTCAAGAATGCTTGTTCACTTTTTTTTGGCCGACCTTGCCAGTGTAAATATTGGAATGGTATCTATCATTTGAAATGATGAGATGTTGAATATCGTTGGTTGTGTTGTGTTGCAATAATTTGAGAAGAGGAAAAGTGAATCACTAGTAGAACAGAGGAATACAGCAAGGTCAACATTGATACAGGAAAAATATATCCATCACATCAGGTGATCAGAGCACAAAGGATCTTATCAGCAATCAGTTGTAACCAGATCCACTGCTTCAACCTAACAGGTGAATCAGTTTGTAAATCCTTTAACAGGGTAGACTTGATAGTCTTTTGTAAATCTCCTAACAGAGTGCATACTTCATTGTATGTTTGTAAATCTTTTAACAAGGTGGATCTAGCAATCCTACTTGCTCCTGATAGGGCAGATTAGATAATTGTAAGCCTTAACCGGCCAACTTTATACTGTAGTATTGAAGTTTTGTGGGTATCATCCCCACCCCAATTTTACTTTCTAATTGGAAGGTTTCTGGGTCACCAAATCTATGTGTTCATGTGTTACAAATGTTTATCTTTTCATGCATACAGTAGATTAGATGGATGAATGGTAAAAATATTATTATGCAAAATTGAATTAAAGTTTTAGAGTTACTGATTCACCTCTCCCTCTCAGTAACCTTGTTAGTCTTGATTATTTCCAACAATTGGTATCAGAGCATTGTGGTGCTCAGGATAAAAGTTTGACAGCTTGAGCAAAGATCAAGAACAATGGAGATATTCAAACTTGACAAATCTATTAAAAATGAAAAACTAGATATGGAAATGGCCATAACACAACTCAAAGAAGCAAAGGAGCATCTTTCTCAATCTCTAAAAAGAAGGAAGGAACTTGCAAGACAAATGAATGATCATCAGTATATTGAAGAAAGGATTGAAGACCTTTTAACATCAAGCAGTTCAAATAAAGCTAATGAAGCAATCAAGGAACTCCTAGCAAAGAATGGTTCTCTGCAAGAAGAAGTAAGAAAGCTCAAAAGAGAAAAAGAAATCCAATCCATCAGGCTATGTGAAGTTTTGAAATAGAGAAACAAGGAAAATGAAGACTTAGAGGTAATAAATAATCTATCCCTTCAGCATGAAGATCGTATAGGACAACTATCTAATGCAAATGAAGAAATTATGAATCTAAGATCTGAGAATGAAATTTTGAGAAATGATTTAATCACTGAAAGACAAATCAATGCAAGCTTACAAAGTGATCTGAGATCTGAAAGAAAAATCAATGAAAGTTTAGAAAATGACTTAAATATTGAAAAACAAGTCAATGAAAGGATGATAAAATCTCAAGCAGATATGGATCAATTGAATCAGCAAAATGAGCAGAATCTTCATAGACAAAAAGGTAAAGCAGGCCTTGGTTACAATGAAGAAAGTGAATCTTCCAAACAGGGTACCCAAAAGAATCAAAAACCTATTTACAATCGTTGTGGTAAGTTAGGTCATAGATCTAACAGATGTTGGAGCAATGTTAAAAGAAAATTCAATGGTAAATGCTACAATTGCAATCAACATGGTCACAAAGCAAATGAATGCAAAGAGAAACCAAAGTTTGAGGGAAAATTACACAAATTCAAGAAACAAGGTCACAAGGCACCTGAATGTAAATCCAAAGCATTCAATCTGGCAGAATAGGTTATCAAAGCAATATTTGGTTGGGACTGCAATACTTGGAGTAGATGTCACTATTGTGGAGAATATGGACACATTGGAATAAACTGTGCAAGGCATCACCTAAGAAAAAAGGATACTACTATAAGATGTTATACATGTACTGAACATGGTCATATATCCAAGAATTGCATGAATATAAAAAGAATTGAAGATGAAAAGAAAGCTAGAGGTGATAACAAATTTGAAAATAGATGAGACAACAGTGGATTCCAAAATCTACCAAGCAAAAAAATTCAAATGATGGCTATGTCACTCAAGAAGTGGGTGACTCCACTTCTAATTAGACTCATCAAAAGGGGATCAGGGACTGTATCTTCAAGCAATATCCTAAAGTAGTTCCAAAATGTAGAAGTGCAAATGACAAATCAGTATTTCAGATACAAGACATAGTTCACTGTGGTGCATCTACCGAGCAAGGTTGGTTTCAGACTTAACTGAGCTAGGTCGGTAATGTGAAAGGTTTTATTTGGTCACCGAGTTGCAAGGCTTACCAAGTAAGTTGGTGACTATTTGACAAGCCTTAGGTCATTGTAGCTACCTTTGTACCCGAGCATTAATGCCAAAATTTTCATCGAAAAGGCAGAATTTGATCTCATTTTTCACTGCGAATTTAGAATATACAGAGCAAAGAAGTTTC
This sequence comes from Cupressus sempervirens, assembly GCA_028749045.1. Lineage (NCBI taxonomy): Eukaryota > Viridiplantae > Streptophyta > Pinopsida > Cupressales > Cupressaceae > Cupressus > Cupressus sempervirens. The sequence goes on from CM053790.1 coordinate 495,508,097, forward strand.
CAAGAGTGCAAAAGTGAGTTCAAGTGATTTGAAGCAATTTTCTATCAAAGAATTTGTTTAACAAAATCATTCACCCACTGAGCACCTCTTCTTCTTCTTCACCCTAACCTTATCATCCCTTTTTATGTATAACACATATATTTCATGTGTGTACATAGTCCTAGGCCTGACTAGGGACTTCTCCTAGTAAGTAGGGATAGTGACTTTGGTCTCTTTACCCTTCTTTCTCCTAGTTGGTGCTTTTAGGGTGGGCACACTTGGGACTACATCTAGATGGAAAGTCCTCTTCACCCATTCTTTTGTTAGCTCAATGACATGTCATTACTAGTGTTAAATGTCATCATTCTCCTCTTTGGTCACCTCTACATTCAAGATCTAGGATGATCAAAAAAAATTTCTCTATTATACAGGGGGTTAAGGACATTTATGTTATCCTTGTTCCATACCTTTAGATGAATGTGTAGATTACATTCCCTTTCCACTAATGATAGACATGTCCTACAATAGTTCTTTATTTATACTTCTTAGTCATCTTTACAATTTAACCAATGATCCTTAATAGCCATATTTGGTATGAGCTTCATCCTTATAATCTTTTGGATCATCCAAATATTATCAAATTAGGGGCAAGTTATAGGATAACCCTCTAAAGGATACATGTCCCACTATATCTCAGAAGTAGAAATTTATTATTTTGGTTGTACCTCATAAGGCCTTATGGATATTGGTCATACCCATGTCATCTTGTGAAACTTCTTAACGCTCTCCTATGCTAGGGAAAATTTCTTAGAGATCTCAAAAACCACAAACCTCTTAGAAGGATATTAGGGCATCTTCTTAAGAAGTAATAGAGTCTAGCTACTCAGATGTATGTGAAGGTTTTGCATTGGATTATGTACCCACCTACTTGTGTTATCCTTGCCACCTCTTTCATTTATAGCCTCTTTGCATAATTACTCTCAATGGATTGGATTATCATATAGATAAAGGCATAATTTATGAGTCAATACTCTAGGATCTTTTATGGAAGCTTCTTTTCTACCAACTGTGGATACACAATATATGACCATGTCTTGGGTTCTTGCAAACATCCCCTCTTGGATAGACCTGAATGGTTCGTCACTCTAGGAGCCAATACGTAGACCACATATGAGGTCATTTAGAACTAAGGGTATGCCTAACCTCAAGTAAGTTTTTCATATAAGAAACAACTTATTATGGTGCCCCAATAAATATTAAGGTTCCTTCTCTTGGTGGTCTCTATGAAATGGACCATCCAAATTTCCATAAGACTTTTTGAGGGGAGCACCATCACTCTATTCAATAGGAAAATGTAGTAGCCTATATCATCAATCATGTATCCATAGGTCATGTCTACTTTTCCCATTCTTTGATTGGGATGGGGTTTAGTAGTAAGTTACTTCTCTTTTTACAAGGTCCTTTTCCTTTCACGCATGCTTCCTATACCATTTATCTATCGTGTCATATGTGTTATCTTCTAATTTTTGCCAATGATAGGAAGGTGGAAGACCATTTCAATATTATCTTGCCTTATGTCCAATATAATCTCTATAGTCACACTCTTAACTACCTTCTCCTTTGGCACATAATGTTGAGACAATGTCATGATTAACTTGGAAGACTGCAATGATAGTGGGTGGGATGTTGTATTCACCAAACCACTTACAATGAGGAAATATATCATCTTTGATCTCTCATGTGGTTTATTGTACAACATGAGGAATGTATTCATTCATATATGTTTAAGATCTATATAATGAATCTTGGAGTGTTCATTTATAAATTTGGACTTTCTAGAGACACCCTAGAACTTGAAATTTATTAGCTTCATGATAATCTTAGCTACGACAAATGATGAGGATGTCATTATAATATCCAAGAAGGTTAAGTATTAGTATACTATTTCTAAAAAACCAAAATGACTCTTGATGACAAGATGAAATTGATGAAAAATTAACAAAGTAAGTGAAAATTTGACAAAAAGGCACTAACTGTGTACTATTACACCTAGCACACTTGGCACACCTATGTAGGTGCACAAAGTGAACCTAGTTCACAAGAAGGTAACAAATTGGTGGTCTACATACTTGGTGGAATTGTGAACATGTGTAAGTGTGCTATGTGTGCAATTGTGCAACTAAATTAAGCATAGTTGTGGACTAAGTCAAGGTTTAAGTTTGAGTACAAGTATCACACATGTGCATCATGTAACATTATTCACCTTGGTATACTTGTAGAGGAGTAGATTCATCAAAGTTATACAATTAGAAGGGTGTGAAGGTGCATACAATAGGAGCTCACAAGTTGCATATAATCCATATTAGTGCACCTTGCACACCATTTTAATGAGTGCAACTGCACTGTGTTGGCAAGTGTACCTCTTGAAAATGTGCACACAATAGGAACAAGGGTAATGTTGCAAATATGTGCAGGTGTGCATGTGCACTAGGTATAAGCACACCCTTTTTCCTTAATGTAAAAAGTGATTTTGTAGCTGTCAGACTTTGAATAATGATGAACAATGGAAACCCTAGACTTAAACTATAGTAACCCTACTCCCTAAGGTGTCTTGAGAGGTTCCCTTATTTGGAGATCATGTACCTCAAACCTAAATTAACAAAAGGGGTCCCCATTTTTTACTTGAAAATGGGGTGTGTGTTGTGAAGCCGCAATAGTTACCTAGTAGAAGAAGAAGACATCGAGTATGAAACTAGTGATCAAGATGATGGTAAGGAAGCTGTTTGTGTTCCAATAAAAGATGATTACAAAGAAGATGAAATGTAATAATATAAAAAAATTTGTATCTTTCAATTTACTACGAATGATACATGGATTATTGATAGTAGTTTTTCATATCATATGACTGCTAATATTGGAACATTTGATAATATGGAACATTATGATGAAGAATTTTTTTAACATGGAAATGATATTCCATGTCTCATAAGAGTGAAAGGTTCTACTATGTTAAATGAGATGATTATATGTGACAATATATGTTGCATTGATGGTTTTAAAGATAACTTTTAAGGGTGGCTCAGATGAATAACATGTCACTAACTATAAATTAAAAATTAAAAAGTGGACTATGAGAATGCTAGAAATATGACTAGTACTACTAAACCAACAATAGGTAACATATTCTTTATAAACTCTACTAAGAATACATGTTTTATTTCAAGAAGTGGGGATGTTTTGTTATGGTACAAAAGCTTATGTCATGTGCATTTTGATAACATAATCAAGGTTAGTATGAAGAAAAGAGAGATAGTTTTATAGAACTTAAGAAATCCTGATAAAGTGATGTACAAGTGATGTGAGATTGCTAAATGATAGAGCCATCTTTAAAATAAAGTATTACTCATCTAATGATGTACTTCAATTAGTTATTACTGATTTTTATGGTCCTATGGAAGTATCAATCTATTATGGTTGTTTGTATTTCTTTTTATTTGTTGATGATTACTCGTGAATAATGTATTTGGTGTTTCTAAAAGAAAATTTGATGCATTTAAAATATTCAAATGGTAGAAGGAAAGACTTGAGAAATAAAATGGTAAGAAATTACAATTATTACAATTTGATAAAGGAGGTGAATTAATCTTTAATGATTTTACTATCTTTTTTAGTGAGAATGGAATTAAAAAGGCAACTCCCTACATTGAGGACTTCACAATAGAATGACATATCTTAAAGAAGAAATAGATCAATAGTATATTGTGCTAGAACATTGTTGATTAAGAAGGAGGTTGTAAAAATATACTAGAGAGACGCAATAAATACTTCTATCTATACCCTTAATTGAGTACAACTCAAGAAAGGTACAAATAGAATTGCTTATGAACCGTCGTATGTGCATCAACCAAATGTTAGCTACTTTAAAATCTTTGGAAGTAAGTTTTATATTCAAAAAGATGATAAGAATGAAAAATATGATTCTATAGGTGATGAAGATATACTCCTAAGTTAATTCAATAGGATAAAATCATATAAATTTTTGAACAATATTACTAACAAAATGGCGGAAAGTGCAAATGTGAGATTCAATGAGTTTGTAGAGAAGAATAGTGAAGAAGGAAATAAATAACCTAAAGACTAATAAAGATCTATATATGTACAATAAGGTGCATTGATTACCCTATCTAAAAAATAGAAAGAAGTAACTAAGTGGAAACACATAGTAGCTAAGCAACAACCAAATATAACGGAGCACCATGTTGAGCCCTGATTGAGTGAACAAAATTATACACAATATAGAACAAAGATTTTTTTAGAAAAGTACATTAGAAGGAAACATTCACTGAAACAAATTATTGGAAATAAATATTTTGGAGAGATGATAAGAGGTAAGTTGAGAGAAAATATATTTCTTTTTAATTTCTAAATTTGAGCATAGAACAATCCAAGTTGCATTAGAAAATGAAGATTTGATTAATGCATTGAATGAAAAGATTGAGTGAATTGAGAAGAAGAAAAATTGGTCATAGGTATTGAGACCCAATGATAAGAATTTTATTGGTAAAAAGTGCATTTTCATGAACAAGTTAAATGAAATCAAAGATGTGATAAGAAACAAACAATCACTAGTATGTAAAGGATATGCTCAGGAAGAAGGAATTGATTATGGTTAGATATTTTATGCTATTTCTAGATTAGAAGCTCTTAGAATACTACTTGGCATGTTGATTGATAGGGATGTAAGGTTTATCAAATGGATGTGAAGTATGCATTTGTGAATGGAATTATTAAAGAGGAATTCTATATTGAGTACCTAGAAGGACTTGTGGACAAGAACTAGAAAAACATAGTATGAAACTACACATGTGGCTTAATATGGATTGAAGTAGGCACCCCAAGAATGGTATGAAAAGTTACTATCTTACCTAATGCAAATTGGTTTATAAGAGCTAGTGAGAACAATAATTGTTACCTGAAAAGTGAATCAAAAGATAAGGTCCTAATAGCTACAATATTTTTTCATGATATCATATCTGGAGGAAATAAAATGATTTGTATGTAACATTTTCTAATTAAATGAGAAATTAATTTGAAATTTCAATGTCTGGAGAGATTATTATTTATTGGATTACAATTTCAAGAATTCAAGGATGTGATATATGTAACACAACTCAAATATATCAAGGAGATTTTAAAGACTTTTGGCTTGAAAGAATCAAGACCATTTGGTACACCAATGATTATAGGATGTAAACTATCAGAGGATGATGATTCAACCAAGGTGAATGAAACACTTTATAGATCAATGTTTTTTAAGGTACACTATGATGTCTATAGAAGACCTAATATTACTCATGTTGTAGGTATATAGTGGCAATACTTCCTTCTAATATGAAAGAAATGTATATGGCTATTGTAAAGAGGATTTTTAGATTTTTAAAAAGAATTGGGCACTATGGTTTATGGTACAAGAAGAATGGAGATTTTGAGTTGAAATGTAATGCCCTGCCTTGAGATCCTTGGAAAAAAGATCACAAAGATTGCAATGGAAGACTTCACCAACAATCTAAGCAACCAATGAATCTCCAAACGCCACTACCAAACAAAAGACTAACAATGAGAGATGCATAGTTGAATTCAAATCAAACATTTTGAATTCAAAGTGTGACACCAAAGGATTGAGGAACACCTAAGAGGGTACCCATAACACTTCTCAAAAAGTTTGAGTCTTACTAAAAAATGCCAACTATCCACCCAAATAGGTTTTTGTAAATACTAGGTGATACTTCAAATCAGCATTGGGTGATACTTTCTAGTATCATGTGATATTTCTAAAAAAACCAAGTAACACTTTTAGGGATTGGGCAACACTCCTCTCAAGGGTATGTGATACCTCTCAAGTATCGTATGAAGATTCTTCAATGAAGGTGGGATACTTTCTAGTATCACATGACATTTCTTCCTAAGGGGTGCGATACTTTCCAGCATTGCATGATAGAACTTTAATGGACATGTGACACATTATTTTATCACCTCATGCTAACACATGGTCACCGAAGAAAACAAGGAAAACTCTTAAAGGGAAAACCCAAGAGGCGAAACAAGATCAAAACCTGGGGGAGTATCGGATCCACATAAATTGAGGAATAAACACTCAAGTACATAAAACAAAAAAATGATATTAAAAAAGAAAGAGGAAGATCTATCCATGTAAACCATAGTAGTAAAAGAACATATTGAAAGCAACATCACAGTGTACAAAAGCAACATTGCAATGTACAAAAATAACATTACAATAAACAAAACCACTAACTAATAGTTCCTCCCAACATAGTTCCTCCCAACCATTAATAACATCATTAGACTATCATGGATCCTAGCCATCCCTTGCATGTATCATCCCAAGTAACTGATCAAATCACCAATACTATTGTAATAAGGACGTCACTATTAAACATACTACAACATAAGCATAAAGAAATCTAACATCCTAGTAGTAAAGCATAAGATAATCCTACAAGTAGATAACACCACCTAATACATGCTAATCATCATAATAAGGAAATGAATTAATAAATAACATCATCTAAACATGATATACAAGCATTCTAATGAAAGCATAAATCACAAGAAAGCATACTTTAAAACCCAAAGTACCAAGTGAAAACATCTAGTAACGATCACACTAGGATAAAAGATCATCTCTATACACTAGTCCCTAGTAGTGGTGAAGGTAGCTATGCCTCCCAACCATGTGGCACCTGTAGGTCCACACCCACCTTGCTGATGGAGATAATGATCCAACCACAAACACACACACAACGATCATCCATGGCTAACACTCATGCCAGAGAGTATGATGGTTGTAACTAGGAACCTAAGACAATGCAAGTAGTATGGGTCCTAGTTAGACACTCATAAGGCTACTAAGTGGGGGTTGACATCATGGAGAATCTCTTGGCATCAACAAGCCTAAGCTTGGATCATGTGTCCTCAATCTTAAATGGGTGCTCACACATTTTATTAACTTAAGTTTTATTACCATTCATACATTTTATTTAGTTATCACTTATATAAAACTTCCTCACCTTTGCCATACCTCTAGTGTCATGATTGCCAAGCTATGAGATAGAAGTCCCTTCCATATGCTACCCTACCCTACCCATGCTCATCTTATGACAAGTGCCCATGGGCATGCATATTCCCAACCCAATCCTAATGATCATAACTTCTAGAAGTACCACAAAAGATCAGGCCTCACAAGTCACTTGATAAATATACATGCATGTACTTGTGTGTGGTGCACCACCATCATGAAGATCACAAAACAAGGACTTGATGAGAACATAATGCAAATTATCACTCAACTGAAAATAACTTGGCAGGATGAATTCTACACAAATTCCAAAGCCATTAAAACCATAAATCATGAAATCACTCAACCGGCCTCAATTTAGGAGTATGGATTCTACATGAATCCCAATTATGCAACAAGACCAAACATCATGAACTCACTCAATTGGCCTCAATCTAGAAGTATGGATTCTACACAAATCCTAGTATCCATGAAACAATAACAAAGGTCCAAGAGAAACAATAACATTAGGTATAAAATCACTCAACCAAACACAAAGTCAAGAGTATGGATGTGACACACATCCCAATGCAAACACAAAAGTGCAACAAAGGTCTAACTGATATCCAAATAGATAATCTAGGTCCACAATCGAACTCATGGTAAGAAAACTCAAGAAAATAGGGTGGCATACAAAACGAGGTAAAAACCTCAAAAAAGGCATTATCTTTTTCTGAAAGATTTTGTAGACTATATTGGTAACCAAGCCTTGATTTTTTTCAATACACAAGAGTAAATATCTCTTAGACACATCAAATGGATGGAGTGTATACAAGCTTATACATCAACCATCAAGCAAAAAAATAGGTAACAAGATGGTAGATGCATTGTGTAGAATGCTACTCATAGTCCAAGAGATTCAATCAAAAAGAATTAGAATAGAAGGGTTTAAAGACCTCCATGAAGGAGATGGAAATTTTTTAGAGTCCTATAAGGTATTCTCTAGGTTTAAGAATAATTTTCATGGTAATTTCGCTAACTATACATTGAAAAATGGTTTACTATTTATGGATAATCAATTATGTGTGCCAACAAGTTTTATGAGGGAAAACCTCATTGAAGAGAAGCACAATGGTAGTTAGAATGGAAATTTTTGTTTGAATAAGATATTGGAATTTGTGACAAGGTACTACTATTGGCCCAAAATACAAATAGGCATCAGAAGGTATGCAAAGCAATGTGTTATTTGTTAGCAAGCTAAAGACACATCTTCTAATGTTGGATTGTGTCAACCTTTTCCAACTCCTAATAGACCTTGGTAGTGTTTAAGAATGAATTTTATAGTGTTTTTTTCAATCACAACCACTTATTTTGATAGTGTGTTTTTAGTAGTAGACATGTTCATTGAAATTAGCCATTTTATACCTTGCAAAACTACAGAAGATGCTAGTTATGCAACCCACCTTTTCTTGAAGGAAGTGGTGAGAATTCATGGTTTATCAATGAGCATTTCCCCAGATAAGGATGTCAATTGTATAGGGAATTTTTGGAAGACTCTATGGAAGAGACTTGGAAAAATCTTAGCTTTAGGATCATCCTACCATCTCCAAATATATTGTTAGCCCAAATCAATCAATAGGGTCATGAAAACATTGACAATGTTGGGGCAACTTACATAAAACCAGTTGGAGGGTCATAACAATGATTTCTACTCATGCACCAAAGCTATGTAATCCCATTCCAAACCAGTGCAATGGGTTGAAGTTCATATTGTATGGTCTTATTGTTTGAAGCAATCAGTTATAATAGAGTTTTTGTCCTCAGTCTGTTTGCAAGCCAAGCATCTACATGCCAATGGATTGACATGAAAATATTTTTTGCATGATTAGATAACATTTCATTTCTAGTTTCTCAATCTATCATTTGATCTTCAATTTTTTTAATTTTTATAGGTGTTTGGTAAATTTCTTCATAGTGACCTGTTTATTGTCCTATATAGGGTAGTTAAGAAAGAAATGGCTCTTACATGAATTCTAATAGTTGAATCACCATGGACACTTTAAATCAAGTAGAGTACTATAAATACATTCTAAATATGTATTTTAAGGTCAATTTGAGTTCATTTTCTTATTTTTTAAATGGCTCATTTTACTAAACTTGTCAACTACTACAAAGACACTATCAAAACCAATGGTTCTCCTTGGCAAACCTACTTAGATGTTTGCCTAAGGAGTGTGTGAAAGTGTGAGATCAAGTCATTCATCAAGAAGAATTTTCTTACAATAAAAATGTGAATACGACTATTATAAAAATCCCATTTGAAGTGGAATATGGTATCCATCCTATAAGAGTTTGTGGTCTTATGTAGTCAAAGAAAAAGGAAGTGATTAGTGGACATGCATATGATTTTTCACAATCAATGAAAGAGGTACATGAACAAGTTAAAAAGATATTAATGGAAGCTAACTAGAAGCTCGAGTTAAAATTAGATGAGATGAGAAATGAACTTTAGTTGGAAGTGGGTGATTGGTTTATGGTACATCTCAATAGTTCTAGACTCAAAAAAGGTGGGCCAAGAAAGTTGTAGATAACAAGAGTGGGGCCATGCAAAATCCTAGCCAAATATGGGAAAAATGCATACAAGGTGGACCTTTCAAAGGAGTTGTCCATCTCTCCTATTTTCACTATCCAAGATCTCATCAAATACAATAGACTTAAGATCAAGGAAGGAGAGAAAAATATAGAGATAGAAGAGGATATGAAGAATCTCAAAGTACCTACAATAACAAAACCCAAAGATGAGAAGAACCTAGATTTTTGAGTGCAGAAGTAAACTAGACATGGTATTTATATAAAACATTTAGTTAAATGGAAGAACCAACTAGAATATAAATCTACATAGGTATAAGAAAGTGATTTAAGGAATATGGGAATTGGTAAGGAACTCTTAAACCTATATGCAACTTGACTTCTTTATTGCAAGAGGAGAATAGTGCAGGAGCACCTCAAGACTTGGTCAAACTCTAGTTAAATTTTTGCATGTAGTGGTCCTAGCTAGACCACAAGTGAATAAAGACTCTTTGATAGTCCCAAATTTATTTTATTAGGTTTTTTAGGAGTTCCATAGGTCATTTGCACAAGGTTTCCTAAAGAGTTGCTACAATAAGCTTGTTATTTAAATAGTTGTCTAGATAGGTCAAAGGTGGTCAAACATTGACTTTGACTCCAAAATGAGTGAAAATATGATCCAAGGTGTTCAATAGTTGATTTTGACCAAATTTAGTTCATTGGGAGTGAACATAATTTTGAAATGTCTTAGAATGCAAAAAAGATGTAAAAGTTGCTCATGACAACTTTGCAAAGTTGTCATGACATCATTGACAACATTGGAGAAACTTAACTAAAATCAGTTGCAAGTTCATAAAAATGGTTTCCACACATGTGCTATAGCTATCTAATCTCATCTCAGACTAGTGTAAAGGGTTGGAGACCAAATTGTACAATCTTACTGTTTGAAGAAATCAATTATAGAAGATTTTTTATCCTTGGACTATTTGCAAGCCAAGCATCCACATGCCGACAGATTGACCTAAAAATATTTGTAAATTGATTAGATATAATTTTCTTTCTAGTTTCTCAATCTTCCCTTTTATCTTCTAGTTGTATAATTTTGATATGTGTTTGGTAAATTTCTTCACAGTGACTTGTCCATTGTCATGTACAGGGTAATTTAGCAAGAAATGACTCTTAATTAAATTCTAATGGTCAAATTATCATGGACACTTGGAATCAAGTAGAGAACTATAAATAAATTTTAAATATATCTCTTTATGTTAGTTTGAGTTGGCTTTCTATTTTTAAGATGAAGTCATAACCAAGTTTGTTGTAACCAGTGTTGAAACAATTGATTAATTGTGTATTGTCTTTGATGTTACACAAAATATCATATCATTACTAGTCAAGTTGACGTCAAGCTGTAATGTCCTCGATAGGACATTAGCTTATTTTTAAATTTTCTTAAAGTAATTTTTTATAATATCCTCCTATCATATCCTTGACATTATATTTATAAGTGCATTACATAGAGTCATGTCGTTTCATTAATATTAATTATATTAATGATAATATAAATTATATTTTTACATCAATAAGCTTAGTTAAATTAATATCATAATGTATATTGTATTATATTGTAACATAAATAATATATCAATTATATATTATCATATTATAATTCTATACATATTTCCTTATTAAAACTTTAGTTTATATCATATTGTATGATAATAACATTATTAGATTATTATTATTATTTCATTTATTAATAATGACTTAACCTTTTCCAATATTATTAAATCAATAATATATTATTATTTATTCTTTAATAATATATTATACTATTAATAATATATCAATATTTCTTTCAATATATTATAATATTAAGAAATTATTTATTTATTTATTTATAATAATTTAATTATATTATCATAATTAGGGGACATGATAGTCCACCCTTCCTCAAATTGCTTGTCCACAAGCAATGATTGTTTACACTAAACCTTTCTTGTGAATTCAATATACAAGTTATACACTAGGATGAAAGAATACATAAGGTATGCATGTATTTAATGTCATAATGCATAAAGTGAATATATGAGTACTTGTAGACACAAAGCATACACGAAGAAGACACATTAATGCATGAAGACATGAAGTATACACGATGAAGACACATAATACACATGTTATGCAATTTACTTGATCGTGAACCTGCAACCACCAAGTTATTAATACACATTCATATACCTGTACCAAGGTTAGTACATATAAATATATTTTCAAAAGAACCTAACATATTTAAAAAAATAATTCTTCATTCTTGTCTTTTTTATTATATTGTATGTATATTTTCTTATTCCAAATTATATTTACACATATAGGTTAGGTTATCTGAAAATTGGACTAGGACACCACATTAAAGGCTTGACAAGACCTTGGTCTCTGCCTTTCAAATGTGATCCTTCCATCTCTTACCATGCTTGATTCATTATGTATGTATATTTTCCCTTCCCAAACTATTACATTGTATGTATAGGCGAGGTCATCCAGAGATTGGGCCAGGACAATACATTAAAGGCTTGACAAGACCCTAGGTCCCCGCCTTTCAAATGTGAGCCTCCCATCTTTGCCATGCCTAGTTGCTATACCATACCTCAGTCCTCGAACATTGTGGTGGGGTTCCATGGCTCGACAATCCTAAACCCAAGAACGCATTTTCCCCTCCTCTTGCCTTAGGATTCAGCTTCTACCTTCTTACCCACCTCTGCTCTTACTGATTGTAATTCTTTGGATTATTTCAAGTTATCATCATTTCTTAATCACTTATATCGATTATATGTTCATCTTTTTAAAATGAAAATATTCATCTTTGTTTCTTTATATAGTTATGTGGTATCTTTAATTATCATCTAAACAATCATATTTTTAAACATTGATAAGATCAACACATAAATATGTTTTGTAAAATTCTATTTATAAATATATTCATATATAAATGTATATAATAATCTAAAAGAAAAATCCTATAATAAACTATAAATATATATAATAATATAAAAGAAATATCCTATAATAAAGAAAACATTTTTAAAATATTCTTGTTATTTTATAGAAAACTTGAGAATTGAAGATAGTTTTCCATGGCTACCAAGCATTCCTGAGTTTTCCTAGTTTAGAAGGCAATATCTATCAAGTTCACTCAGTCACCAACAAAAAGTTTGTAGAAGACAAGTGTTAACTGACCTCACAAGGTTAATAAAGGAAATGTTGGATAGAACTAGTGTTAACCGAGCTCACTTGATTACCAAAAAAACTTTGCAAGTATGTAGTATTGACTAAGTTCACTTGGTTAATATAGAAAAAATGTTTCTAAGTTAGTGTCTATCAAGCAAGGTTGGCTAACGAAGGATTTTCTTATTTTGGCATATTGAGTTTATTTGATTTATCTATTGGTTCTAGCCGACTGAGAAGATGAATATTAGTTATTCTAAGTTTTATTCTAGCTGATTTGAAAATATAAAAGATATAAGTATAAGGTCAAGTTGAGATTTAGAAGTGTGTGGAAGCTTTGATGATGCTAAAAGGAAGTGAATCAAAAGGATAAGAAGAATACCATTGCAAAGCATAAAAGATATATTCAATTAGGAAGGATCAAGTATAAGCCAGAACTGAGATCTATATAAGTAATTCAATTGCATCCAAATAGGTCATATCATTGTTACTCTCTAACCATTGTAGTAGTGATCTAAATCTCTTAACAAAGTTGGCTTAAAAGCCATTTGTAAATCCTCTAACAAGGTGGCATTTCTATTGAAGTGCCTAAAGACATCTAACAAGGCCACTCCTAATATGTGACTAAATCCTCTAACAGGGTCACACCTAAAAGTGTGTTTTTTAACCTTTAATATGGTTGGCTCGTAATAGGGCTCACTTCAAAAGACTGAAAAATAGTAACTAGTCGCAATTGGTGGTTTTTCTCAAATTGGGTTTTCACGTTAAATCTTGGTGTCAAATATGTTCATGTTATTTATTTTATGTATTTGTAACTAATTTAAAGTAATGATAATCATAGATAACATATAAAGATTTTCATATTTAGTATTTATTGAGTTACAATATTTCTTTATTTTTTGGGCATCAACAAAATTAAGTTTTGATAGAATTGTTTTGTTCTGATATCTAAGGGATCTGGGATTTATTTTTATAGTAATTAATTCACACTTTCCCTCTTAGTTACTCTTGTTATATTTCTAGCAATTGGTATCAGAGATTTTGGTGCTTGTAGAGAAGTTTTTAAGGACCTAAGCTAAAGATCGGGATGTCTTATAGAAGAGAGATTCTCTGGTTGAATAGAGACAACTTTGCAACATGACAAGAACCTATGAGGTTACATCTGGAAACCATCAGTGATTCAAGTTGTAAATATCTTGATCCTAAATACAATACTCCCACTAGAACATTATCAGTTCAGGATATTGTTGTAAAGAAGAAACATAACATCATGATGATTGATATTGCATCTGCTCTCAACTATGCTGAACTTTGTGAAGTAAAAGATTGCAAAATAGCTCATGCAATGTGGACCAAATTGAAAGATATTTATGGAGGAGATGATAATGAAACAAGAGCTAAAGTAGAAATTCTTAAAGGTTAATTTGATCAAATGAAAATGAGAGAAGATGAAAACATTGCAAAATATGTGGAAAGAATCAAAGCAAGTGTAAGCGCAATCAAAGCATCTAGAGGAGACATTGTTGACAAAACAATTGTAAGCAAGATACTCAGAACTCTTCTTCCTATTTATACAAGTAGAGTTTCTTAAATTCAAGAGATGAGATGTGATCCAAATAACAAAATAACTTTGGATGCTCTAGTTGGAAGATTGAAAACTTTTTATTTGAATAACTATGATAATTATGTTCCTAGCTCAAAAGTTATTGAGTCTGCATTTCAAGCCAAACTCTCACTCAAGGAAAAGAGCAAGAAATCAAAGTCCAATCAATCAAGAAGTGAAGAAGAGATAGAAGAAAGTTTAGAAATGATATTGAAGTTGTTGAAGCCCTAATTACAAGGAAATAATCCAAAGGCAGAAGAAATTACAAAGGCAAGATTACTCTAATATGCTTTTCTTGTGAAGAAGTTGGTCACATTGCTGCTAGGTGCCCAAGTAGAGAAAATAAGGATGAAAAGGAAAGTAAAAAATACAAAGGCAAGAAGTAATTCAAGAACTACAAGGACTAAAAGGACAAAGGTAAGAAATTATATTTTATGGCTAAAGATTCTGATAACAATGAAGATGAAATGATATATATTGCTGTGAGAGATGAGTTTGATGTTGAAGGAGATAAGATGGCACTCATCTCTCATGTTAGCAAAAATGATACTTGGATTGTTGACAATGGCTACTCACATCATATGATTGGAGATAAAACAAAATTTTACCATGTGGAATACTATGATGGTGGTAGTGTGAGATTTGGAAATAATGAACCTTATAACATAAAAGGAAGATGATGTATCTCTTTGACTAATGAACTTGTATGTGATAATGCTTATTGAGCTGAAGGATTAAAGCATAATCTACTAAGTGTGGCATAGTTGAATAACATTAGATTCAAGGTAGAATTCATGAATGGGAAGGCCGAACTACTCGATGGAAAAGGAAATATGGTTTGATCTGGAAAGGAAATGAATGGTAACCTATTCTATCTTGATCTCAGTGAAAGTTCATGTTTTATTGCTCAAGGAGAAGAAAGCTGGTTATGGCACACAAGACTATGTCATGTAAACTTTGATAATCTAGTTAAGATAAGAAAACACAAAAGAGTAAGAGGTATTCCTAGTTTGAAGAAACCAGATATGGGTCTATGCAAAAATTGCTAAATTGGTAAAATGAGAAAGACTAGTTTGAAAAGAAAAAACTATCATTCTGAATAAGTATTAGAGTTTGTGCATACAAACTTATGTAGACCTATTGGAATAGAGGGTTACAGTGGAGAAATTTTTTTCATTCTTTTTTTTTATGATTATTCTAGAATGATGACTATAATATATGTAAAAGAAAAATCAAAAGCTTTTCAAAAATTCAAATGGTACTTGGCAAGAGTAGAATTTCTTTTTTGGAAAAATATAAAAATGATTGAGATCAGACAGAGGGGGTGAATTCTTTTCTAATGAATTCAATGAATTCTGCATTGAAAAATTAATTAAAAGACAAGTATCAACCCCTGATACACCTCAGCAAAATTGTATGGCTAAAAGAAGAAATAGATCCATCATGAATCTTTCTTCAGATATACTTCATTCAAATCAAACTCTTTATGAACTATGGTATGGCTACAAACCTAATGTAAGTTACTATTGATAATTGGCTAATAATGATATGTAATTATTGTTGTTTATGGAAACACATGATGTACATGTTCACAGGAAACCTTGGAAATAAAGATACTTAGTGTTTGGTAATCAAAAAATTATCGAAGAATAGAATTTGGTTTACAATAGTAATTTTTTTTGTTTATAACCTATTAATAAAATCATATTATGACTAGCAAAGTTACATGTAGATAGTATACATGTTGGTGATGACATGTATAACCTCAGAAGTTAGTACAAACTATACAGAACATATATATTTGTGTTTTGATGGAACAAGATAGTGGAATTGAAGGAAATAATTATTTTATTTACAAGATAATTACTTGTCCAATTAGGGGTGACATCCTAGATGTTTACTCCACATTGGAAAAGTGGTTTGTGGTCTTAGTGAACCGAATATAAATTTGTGAAAAGACATGGTATTTATGCAAAGGACATTTTGCGATATGAAAGTGGAAAGAAAAAGTGTAAAGTGTTATATGCAAACTTCTATGAAAGTGATATATGCAAAGTTTTATATGAGCTATTTGATGATCTAAGATTGAGCTAAAGATCAGAGATCAGTCAAGGAAGAAGATACAGTACCTATTCTAGAAATCTGATTACTTGTTTTGGCAGTGAGCTCTTCTTGTTATTGGAAATGCATGTTTGGGCAGTGGGCTCATCTTGCATCTACTGTACCACAACTCCTAATAGGGTTGGAATCTCCTAATAGGGATTTTAAGTCTCCTAAAAGAGACTCCTTATACTAAATTTTCTCATTGACTCCTAACAAGGTCCATCTTCTAACAAGGAACTTATATATCAATATATTATCTAGTGGGTATCATCCCTACTAGGGTTTTCGCTTGGCCAAGGTTTCCCTAGTTAACAAAATATGGTTTTATGAGTTGTCATTATGCATCAAGCTACTATTATTGTTCAATATTACTTTATTTATTTTTTATGCAAGGTTTAAAGTAAAGAATAATATCCAGGTGGTGACTAAACTTTGTAGATTACTGATTCACAACCCCCCCCCCCCCCCCCCCCCCCCCCACCACCCACCAGCAATTCCTATTTCTAATAATTTGTTCAGAGCAGAATTACTTTGAAGAGATTTAATAGCTTAAGTAAGATCCCTATGGATATGGAATAGTTGATGAAGAACCTCAAAGAAGCTCTTGAACAAATTGATCTCTTTCCTAAAGAAAGAGATAAGATGAAGGATAGATATGAAGACTCCAAAGTATGCATTGGTCAATTGAAAGAAAAAGATTGAACATGTCAAATCTAGGCCTGAATCTACTAAATTTGGAACTAGTGATGATGATTATTCAAAGTTGAAAATAGAGTACAAGATCTTGAAACATGAATTGAAAATTACAAATCTAAAATTGACTTTGGGTAATGATCTTGGCAAAATTGAATATGACTTGAAGACTAAAAATGCAAATCTGAGAGAAAGTTTGGCAAAGAAAACATCTGAATTTGAAACATTGAAAGAAGGCCATGAAGAACACCATAAGTACAATGCTATTGTGAAAGGTGAATTAACATAGTGCAATTAATAGCTTGAGAAGCTTTATTTTCGCAAAGAAAATCTTGATGATTCAATGTCAATATAGAGACCTACTTATGATAAGATTAGGCTTGGTTAACTAGTTAACATGTCTATGAAGAAACCTAAGACTAGATCAAGTCCAAAAGAAAAAGACAAATATGATGATTAGATTGAATCCAGTTAATTTTCTAATAAACCTAAGGAAGTTAAAAGCTTGGATGAACCAAACAAAGTGGAATCTCCTAAGGAAAACAAGTATGAATTTAGAGGTAAGTGTTTCTTATGTAATGAAATAGGTCATATGAAAAGAGATTGTACTAATAAGTCATTTAATCATGTTAAGGAATTTTACTATTATAATTTTCATGGTATGGGTCATAATGCAATTGATTGTAGGAAACCTAAGTATGATAATGATAGAAGAAAAAGTAGAATGTCTAAAAATACTAACCCTACAGATAGAAAAAGATCTATTGAAAGGACATCAAGAGAAGGAAGATCTTATGAAGATGGAAGATAGATTGTATGTTACAAGTGTAACAACTTAGGACACATTGCTCAAAAGTTTCATGCGACTGATGCTTAACAGAATCTTAGAAGAAGAGTACTTGTGCGTCAGTTATCCAACAACTTTAGACACACAACTAAGTACTGCAGAATGGAAGAAACTTTGAGAATGAAAGGAATGATGGAAATAATAGAAGGAACCAGGAAAAGAACTCTAGAACTAACAAAAACAATGAGGAACATAGAAACATTGTTAGTGAACTTTGAGAATAACTTAATGAAGCATTTGTGAAAGGAGTATATATCTCAAAAGAAAAGCTAGATGATGATGAGACAAAAAGATCAAAGTTAGCTATTGAGTTTGATTCAATTAAGTTGAATTAAGCTTGTTCATAGTATCAAAATTTGAGAACTTCATTCACAGATCAAATTAGAGGTAATGAAGTTGGGAAAAGGTGTATCCAATTATGTTTAGATGGTACCTAAGCTCACTTGTAATTTGGAGCTCATCTAAACAAGTATGAAGGAATTCAAAGTTACTAGTATTACAGTAAAGGCTAATTCTATAGCAGAAGATGGAAAGTATGTTTTTGTAGAGAATTTTGTGATGTGGAGTCTTGAAGAGGTTTTTCATGATGAAAGGAAGCTATAGTAAACCTTAGGTGAAATCTAAAGATCAGATAGATGATCTTGAGTAGTTATTTAATTATAGAACATAAAGGACAACTTTTTTGTGTTTGCAAAGTACATAATTAATGCAAGTTCAAGTTGATGGAATAAATAAATTATAGAATTGATTTTCACTTCATTGCGAGCACATCCAAAGCAAAGAGCACTCAAAAGTGACTTGTCAGAGTAATTTCAAAGAAAACCCTATTTTCAAAAAGAGGTATTTTATCATTTTTCTCAAATTAGTTTGGTAAAAAGTTCATAATTGATAGAATCATGGATATTTTAGTAGTGCAAATTGTTTACAATAAAGATGGATACAAGTTAAAGATTGTTTCTATAAAAGCTACTAAAAGAAACCCTAACTCAACATTGTCTATCACTCCGAACAATGTAGTATATCTTGAAGATGTAGGAAGTTATTTGAATAGTAAGTTTGAATCGATTGGTAGTGAATACATGAACAAAGATATGGATTTAGTTTTCAATCACGACATGAGTGTGAAGCTTGGATTTGAATATCTAAGGGAATTAGACTTGTTTAAATATCACTTCTATCATGACTTAGACATAGATGAGTGGACACATATCATATTAAGTAGGATACATAATGGTAAATTGTGGCTACAAGAAAATGTAGTTGATATGTTTGCCAATCTTATTCATGAGGTAAGTGGTATTAATAAACAAGGTAATGTACCTATAGGTGAGAAATTGGTCAAGAAGAAAGTTAAAAGTTATACTAAAGTAGTGTATTCTGGAAAGGCTATGGTGATCAACACCATCAAGCAAGATGATGTAAGATTTTTAAGTAGAATTATTGCTTATTTTGTTTGTGCAAGTTCTAAGATTGATGAGCTTTTTATGGGATTCATTTATGTAGCATATAAGATATGTGTAGAGAAAGAACAAGTGAATCTTAGTGAAATACTGAGAATGCAACTCTTAGAGAACCTTGAAAAGATCCAGAGGACAAAGAATGGTTTGTTTAGATTCCAGTCACTGATCAACCACATATTCTTTCATGTACTTAAAATATTTCCTTATCTATCAATCACATAAATCATGAGTAGTGATAGATGCACAATGGAGAAGATTAAAAAGGTATGTAGAAGGAATCTTGCAGATAAAATATTAGACAGTGGCAACTTGATAATGAGGATAGTTCAGAATGAATTGAAGGAAAAATTTAGAATTGCACCTGCAATTGTGGATATATTTAAGGAAGACATTTGTATTTTGGTTTTTATAGATCATACTTATATTTAAGAAATGAAACATTTATTGATCACTTAAGCTATGAATTAAATGATGACATAACAGTTGGTTATATTGATTTTTTTTTGAATTCTAATAGAGGTAAAGAAAGGTATAGATTTGGCACATATGATGAGATCAAACAATTAGCTCATCAAGAAACCTTAGAGAAGGCATCACACAAGAAGGTAGAGTCTATATTGAAGAAGACACTATTAGAGGCTAGAATGACAAAGAGTGAATCTTAGGCTACAAGACAAAAAAATGAACCAAGGAATACTGAACATTAAACCTTTTTTAGTATCAATTGTTAAGAAATCTTCAAAATAGAGAATTCCATATATAGCAGTGTCCAAAATTCAGCCTAGTGAGCCAAAGAGAAAATATGAAATACTAGTGGAAGTAGTGTCTACTAAGACAAAGACAATCAAACAACAGGCCACAAGAATAGGAAAAAGACAAAAAACATTGTTGACAATTGATTCTAATGATGAAGAATATGAGAAACATTAGACCAAAAAAACAGAAAAAGTGACTCCATCTAAGAAAGAAACAAGAAAAGCTTGACAACCTTGAAAGCTAAAGATAGGAAAGATCAATATTTCTATTGCTAATGAAGGTAATTTTGTTTAGATGAACAAGTTTTATGATTTGTATAATAGTTTCGAGAAAGATCATATTGATATATCTGCTATGAGATATATTTAAGAAAACAATCTAAAATCAATGGATCTTGAGAGCATAATAAACCAGAAAGTCTATGAGAGACTCATTCAGAAGAAGGCTCCTACAAGAGAAGAAGATCTAGATCTTTGGAAGTCTATCCTTAGAACTATTCGTAAGACTGATAATGAAGAAGAAATCAAAATACTATTGTTCAAATAACCTCATACCATACTTGAGGAATAAATTGAGACCATTTTTATTCATGGTTGTTGAAAAGGATAAGCTAAGAAGTGAAAATATAGCAACAATTAGTCAAATGATGACAGAGTCAAAGGAAACATCTCCTCCAGCTCCTAAAACCTCAAAAGTGTTAGTGAGTAGTGACACCATGCAAATTGATCAAACCAATGTTACCATTAACATTCAAGATACCAATCCATTTGGTGGTTCCAAACCTATTGAACCAAACACTAAGGATATTGAGGATAAGTTGAGACAAACTAAAGAAGAGAAAAGACTACTTGAAGAAGAAAAGAAGAAAATAGAGGAAGCCAAGTAGAAATTGCTTGAGGAAGAAAAGAGAAGAATTGCAGAAGAAAATATGAAAAAGAAAACTAAGGAAGATGAAAAGAAGAGATTGGAAGAGAAAGAAGAAGAAGAGAGAAGAACAAATGAAGAAGAAAATAAATAGAGGGAGGATGATACTAAACCATCTAGTTCATCCACTCTGCTCTCTCCTGCCAATTTAGCTATTGATGATGATGATCAAACAGATCTAATCTCATTCCTATCCAAACTTCAAAAATGCTTACAGGATGGGAAAGCTTTGTATATTAAGTGTACCTTATCATACAAAATAACTGAAGACATTGATAGTTAGAAGTAAAGATCAGTTAGTTAGAGGCTTTATCCAACCAAATGTAGTATCCATCTTACAAAGTAGATGATTTTGAAAGACAAGTGTCCATTAGTCAGTGTGACATTAGGAAACTAGAACTTCAGAAGGAACACATCTTGAAAAGGATATTAGATTTCAAAGAAACTATTGCTCTAAAATTATCTTTTGTTGAGAAACAGTTAGAGGAACATGTCACGGCCAAAGACACATATTCTAAATTTGTGTATTTAGATCTTAATGCAATTGAGATTGCATTATATGCTTTATGTGCAATTCTCACCTCAGGTGAGTCCACCAAGGAGAAATGGACTAAGGATATGGATAGTCTGAAAGCTAATTTGGATGTTTGCATGAAGATCATATCAGCATAAGGAAGGACAACATTTTTGGACTTCTTTGGATAGATCTTCACATTTTGACCTTTGTCATTGATGTCAAAGGGGGAGAAATACATATGAAAATTATGAATCAGGTTTAGAAGATAAAAGTGTTAAGTTTATTGTAAGGGGGGGCATATTTAAAGATGCATAAATTGTACCAAATGTTATATAAGGTGTTATTTATTCTTGTGGTGTTAAGTTTTTGTCACTTATCCAATTTTACCTATTTTGTTGCCATCAATGCCAAGGGCGGAGGTTGTTGAAAATTGGATAATAGTAATATGTAATTGTTGTCATTTATGGAAACACATGATGTACATGTTCATAGAAAACCTCTGAAATAAAGATACTTAGTGTTTGGTAATAAAAAAATAGTATAAGTATAGAATTTTATTTGCAGCAATGTATTATTTTGTTTATAACCTATTACTGCCATAATATTATGACTAGAAGAGTTACATGGAGATAGTATATATGTTAGTGATGATGTGTATAATCTTGGAAGTCAGTATTGTTAGAATTCTTTAGAATAACTGAGGGGGGGGGAGGTGAGTCAGTTATCCAAGGTCCAAATGCCCTAATAATACTTTTTCTCAAATTATAGTGAATCGTTAAACTTTTCATCCATCCAAGCTTAAAATAATCATCCTAGCAAATTATAGGAAATCAATATGTAGGAATAAAACATGTAAGATCAACACATGACACAATGATTTACGTGGAAACCTAATTTGGGAAAAACCACCACTAACATGCTACTTGATTTTCACTCTTTTGAAGTGATGCCATGTTGAAGGCCTGCCCTGTTAAAGGCTTACAACACACTGTTAAATGTGACCTTGTTAGAGGATTTAACCATACTGTTAGGAATGGGCCTGATCAAAGGACTTTAGAACATTCTCTTGCAATGTCACCCTGTCAAAGGATTTACAGCAT
The DNA here is from genome assembly GCA_028749045.1 of Cupressus sempervirens. Taxonomy (NCBI): domain Eukaryota; kingdom Viridiplantae; phylum Streptophyta; class Pinopsida; order Cupressales; family Cupressaceae; genus Cupressus; species Cupressus sempervirens. Next base: position 495,530,944 of record CM053790.1, read on the forward strand.
GGCTATTAAACCAACCTAAGTCCATAGGATTTAAATTATCTGTTACAATTGCTAGAAAGTAACAATAATGGCTTTTTGATTTGATATAAATTATAACATAATTTGCAAATTTCAGATCACTCTTCAGTTCAATCCTTTTGCTTGGCTTTGATCACTTCAACTCTGACATCTTGTCATGTCAAGCTTTGTCTCCTTGAGTCTTCTTACTCATCAAACCAATGCGATCATATCTGTGGTCATCTGTTGAAGTAGAGTAACTGTGCTTTCTTACTCCTTAGTACCTCCTTCAGCACTTTATGCTTTCATGCTTGACCTCCTCTCCTTTTTCTTCGTGACCTTGTGACTCCTTAAATAGAAATCTGGTTTGCCTTTGTCACTCGATTCTTCCTCTCCAACTTTAGGGTTTCAAATAGATTAGGTAAGATACAATGTATCTACCCCAAATCTTGCTCTTATCTAGAAACTTAATCTAGAGTCCAGTTGTATTCTCCAAAAATGTTCTACATGGTGTTCTGTGCCACCAACTCATTACTCTTATCTTCTATTTGATTCACAGAATTCAAAATAACAACCTTGTCAGCTTAGGTCTGACGAATCTTGGATTTTTGAAATAATGTAGCAACTTGGCACTATTGGTTTACTGATGCTTGGCACCTCTATGTTACTCAGCACTTGTTTCTACTTGGCATGTGTATCTACTCGACACTTGATTTTGCTTGGCACTTACTGAAGTTGAACTTGGTCGGCTTCAACTAGGAATTTGTTCAGCACTTACTAGCTTGCTTGGCTCCCTCTCTCTAATGAACTTAGTTAGGCTTTCACAAATGACTTAGCTAAAACTTTACAGCTTTGATATGTTTCAATGTGTCCATTCTCTGTGTTATGTCATCAATACACTTTTTCATCAATGGCTTAGCTAATCCTTGTACTTCATTACAACATCATAACTTCAACCTTTCTCTAGATGTTCTAGTTACATCTTTATTGATTGCCTCCTCCTTTTCAATCAACCAATTGATAGTATTTGGATCACTAAAGCAATTGTCATTCCTGCAAGTAGAAATTTTGACATCAATGACAAAACAATGATTCAGAACATTCTTTACTAGTTCTATATGATCATTTCCAACAATCTCCCTCGTGATCTTTTCAATCATTTCCAACAATCTCCCTCTTTGGCATTGATGGCAAACCAAACTGATCAATTGATTAACTTAGTTACCCCAAATATTGTATACGTTGTCTGCTACTTTTCTTGGTTGCTTCATCCTTACTACTGATCTCATATATCTCCCTCTTTCATATATATCTCCCTCTTACTTTGTATTGATCAGTTTCCTGCATATTTCTCCCTCTTTGACATAAATGCCAAAGATGTAGCATCTTTAACATGCAAAGTATAAGCTTTGCATCTCATGTTTTCTCCCTCTATCACCATGCTTGTGACTAATTTGGAGTTTCTGCTCCTACTGTCATCCTCTACATCATTCTTCTGATATTTCAATAATTTGTTCCTGTTGATGCAGGACAACATCCTTGTTATGTTATACTGCTTGAGTTAGGAGTATTACCCTCAACTTGCCTCTAAAATATTCATAAGCATCCTTGGGCAATGGTTTGGTGAAGATATCTGCAGTTTTTTCCTTTAGGTGAATGTATTCCAACTTCACTTGTTTGTCTTCTGCCAGTTCTTTGACATAGTGATACTTGATTGCAATATGCTTGATTTTTGCATGCATTACTGGATTTTTGGATATGTTTATAGCACTTGTATTATCACAATACAATATCACAGATTTTGTTACCTCTTCTTTCATTCCTTTCAATAGATGTGTGAGCCACATAATGTTTGTGCAATTGACTACTGCTGCCACATATTCTGATTTTCCAGTGGACTGGGATGTGCATGTTTGTTTCTTGCTAGTCCAAGTAACTAGCCTTTTACCTAAAAATAATGCACCTCCACTTGTGCTTTTTTTGTCATCAATGTTGCCTCCCCAATCTACATCTGTATATGCATTGAGCTCAAACTCTCCATTCTTTTTGTAGTATAGACCAAAGTTATCAGTTCCTTTGAGATACCTCATTATTCTTTTTACTGCTATGAATTTATTTTCTTTGGGATTAGCAGAGAATCTAGCCACTATCCCAACTGCTAATGCTAGTTCTGGTTTGCTATGTACAACATATTGTAGTTTTCCAATCATGGATCTGTAGATTGTTTGATTGACTTCAACTGATTCATCATTTTTGGATAGCTTATTTCCTATTACCTTTGTTGTGTTGACTTGTTTGGAGTCCTCCAATCTAAACATTTTAAGTATCTCTTTGATGTACTTTGATTGTGTCACAAATATACCATGTTTTAGTTGATGTACTTGCAATCCAACAAAAAATTTGATCTCTCCAAACATAGACATCTCAAACTCATGTTTCATTTTGTCAGCAAAGCCTTTGCAAAGCACTTCCTTTCCTCCAAAAACTATGTCATCCACAAAGATCTCAAATACAATAATATCCTTACCTTCTTTTGATTTGATGTACATGTTGTTATCATCAGTTCTTTCAAATCTTATTTGCACTAGATATTTGTGAAGTCTCTCATACCATGCTCTGGGTGCTTGTTTCAAACCATAGAGTGCTTTATGTAATTTACAAACCATATCCCTATTATTCTCATCAACAAATCCCTCTGGTTGTTTAATATAGACTTCCTCTTCTATTATACCATTTAAAAAAGTAGACTTTACAGCCATATGATAGACTTTAAAACCTTTATATGCAACATATGCACGTAAAGTTCTTACTCCTTCTATTCTAGCAATAGGAGCGAATGTTTTCCCATAGTCTAATCCTTCTTATTGAGCATAACCCTTGCATACTAGTCTAGCTTTATTTCTAGTAATCTCACCATTCTCATCTAGCTTGTTTCTAAGTACCCACTTGGTGCCAATCACATTCTTGTCAACTGGTCTGGGAACTAAACTCCAGGTTTTGTTCTTCTTTATTTGATCAATCTCTTCTTCCATAGCTTTATACCAATCATCATCTTGTAATGCACCATATACTATCTTAGGTTCAAGTTTGTTGATCAGAAATGATTCATGTCTTAGTCTATTCCTTGTCATTGGTCTTGCATCTTTGTCACCAATTATCTGTTCAGCAAGGTGATGTCTTCTTACGTATTTGGATAATCTTGGTTCTATCTTTGTTTCCATGTTTGATCTTTCAGATTCAGGGTCACTATGCACTAAGTTTTCAGGTTGTTCTTCATCTCTTTCATGTGTACTGACTTCAGAATCAGATTGTGCATTTTCTTCATTTTCTAACTCAGCTTCTGAATGTAACTCAGCATTCACTGGTTGTGACTCGGTTGGAACTAAAATTTTTTGTTGAGTTTCAATTTGATTGACAACATCCTTTTCAACAGGCATTCCTTCATATGAATATACAAAGGTTCTATATTCATCCATTTTCTTTGGTTCTTCAACTTGAACTTATGTATGCTCATCAAAGTTTACATTTACGCTTTCCACAATTTTGTTAGTGTTAGTATTCAAACACTTATATGCTTTACTTCTAGTGGAGTAACCAAGGAATATACCTTCATCACTTTTTGCATCAAATTTTCCATTTCTAGCATCTTTAAGGATAAAGCATTTGCAACCAAATACTTTGAAATGTTTTACATTGGGTGAGTGACCATACCATAATTCAAAAGGTGTTGTGTTTGTACCTTTCTTGACTTGTACTTGGTTTAGTGTATGAACAGCTACACTTACAGCTTCTCTCCAGTATTTTAGAGCAATAGTCTTTTCCATTATTAATGTTTTGTTACAATCAATCACAGATCTATTTCTTCTTTTAGCAATTCTATTCTGTGGAGGAGTTCTAGGAGCTGACATTTGTCTTTTGATTCCTTTGTCATTACAAAATATCTCAAATTCTTTTGATATGAATTCACCACCTCTTTCTGATCTCAGGCATTTCAAAATCTTTCCTGTTTCTTTTTCAACTCTAGCCACATACCACTTAAACATTTGAAAAGCATCATATTTTGTTTTTTGAACATAACAGTCATCATCCTGGAATAGTCATCAACAAACAACATTATGTATTTATCTCCTCTATAGCTTTGTACTTCCATTGGACCACATAAGTCAGTATGAACTAACTCAAGTACTTCTTTAGATGTATAGTTCTTACTTTTGAAACTTGACTTTGTCATCTTTCCTAGCTGACATTGTTTGCACATGATATTGTTAGGTTTTTTTAATTTAGGTAAACCTCTAACTTTCTTCATTTTACTAATACTGACCAGATTGTCAAAGTTGACATGACATAGCCTTTTGTGCCATAACCATTCATCATCAAATTTTGCAACAAAACAAGAGACATCATCCATATCAAGGTAAAACAGATTACTTCTTGTTTGATCTCCTTTTCCTATCAATTTACCATCAATATCATAGATTTTTGCAGTTTTGTTTCCAAATTCTACTTTGCATCCTATATTGCCTAACTGTGAGACACTTAGCAAATTGTAGTTTAATCCTTCAACATAGTATGCATTAGCACATGAAATTTTTTCTGTGAGCTTAATGGAGCCTTTTTCTTTTATTTGACATGGAGCATCATTACCAAATCTAACACTATTTCCATCATACTGAGTAAAGTAAACAAACTTTTGTCTCCTGTCATGTGATGTGAGCATCCACTGTCTATGATCCATCTGTCATTTTTGTTCATACATGTTACTAGTGTTGTAGGTTCTTCTTCATCAGATTGGTCCTTCATGGCTACATAAACAACTTCATCATCATTATCATCAGAATTCTCTTCAGCAATGTAACACTTATTACCTTTGTCTTTGTAATCTCTCTTATCATCTTCTCTTCTATATTTGTATTTTTTGCTTTCCTTGTAATCCTTTTTCTATGTACACCTTGCAGCAATATGTCCTACTTCATTGCAATTAAAACAAATGATAGGCATCTTACCTTTGAATTTTCCTTTGCCTTTGTAAAATCTTCTAGCTAGCAATGCTTCCAATTGTTCCACATCTTCCTCATCAATGCTACTATCACTAGATACATATTTCATTTTTCTTCCTTTCTTTGATTTCACCTATTCAACATCTTTCAGTGATAGCTTGGCCTTGAAAGCAGATTCAACATTCTCAAGTCCGTAATTGTCAAACTTAGATAACTCAAATGCAGTGAGTCTACCCACTATTCCTTCAAAACTTAGATTGTTTCCTGGTACACATCTTAGTTCTTGTATTGCTGATGCTCTAATAGCATAGATAGGGAGCAACGTTCTTAAGAACTTACTATTAACAGTATCTTCATCCAATTGACCACTCAAACATCTTATTGCACTTACCACTTCCTTTATTCTTGCGCCATACTAAGCAGCATTCTCACTTTCCTCCATTTTCATATCATCAAACTTTCCTCTGAGGCTTTCTCTTTTTGCTCTTTGGACATTCTGATCTCCTCCATATATGTATGATAGGGCTTTCCTAATTTTGAATGCAGTGTCACATCCTTTGATATCATCAAATTCAGCATAGTTGAGTGCAGAAGCAATTTTCAGCATTGTCTGATTGTGTTCCTATTTATTTTTCAAATCTTCTGCATTAAGAGTACCAGTTGGATCAACATGTTCAGTAACAATTGAATTTTGGGCATAATCTCCTATGGATCCAAGATGTAGCTTCATCAAACTTCACCATGCAACAAAGTTGTCTTTGTTGAGCTTGGGGACTTCTCTCTTAAGCATTTTGATCTTTTCTGCTTATAGTCCCTTCAAACTGAATTAGTAGTGAAGGCTCTGATACCAATTGTTAGAATTTTTTAGAATAATTAAGAGGGGGGGGGGGTGAATCAGTTATCCAAGGTCCAAATGCTGTAATAATACTTTTTATCAAATTACAGTGAATCCATAAACTTTTCATCCATCCAAGCTTAAAATAATAATCCTAGCAAATCACAGTAAATCAATATGCAGGAATAAAACATGCAAGATCAACACATGACACAGTGGTTTACGTGGAAACCCAATTTGGGAAAAACCACCAGTAACATGATACTGAATTTTTACTCTTCTAAAGTAATGCCCCGTTAAAGGCTTAAAACACACTGTTAAATGTGACCTTATTAGAGGATTTCACCATACTATTAGGAATGGGCTTGATCAAAAGAATTTAGAACATTCACTTGGAATGTCACCCTGTTAAAGGATTTACAACATGGCTATTAAACCAACCTAAGTCCATAGGATTTAAATTATCTGTTACAATTGCTAGAGAGTAACAATAATGGCTTTTTGATCAGATACAACTTAGAACATACTTTTCAGATTTCATATCACTCTTCAGTTCAGTCATTTTTCTTGGCTTTGATCACTTCAGCTCTGATAGCTTGTCATCTCAAGCTTCATCTCCTTGAGTCTTCTTACTCATCATACCAATGCAATCATATATGTGATCATCTGTTGAATCAAAATAACTGTGCTTTCTTACTCCTTAGCACCTCCTTTAGCACTTTATGCTTTCATGCTTGACCTTCTCTCTTTTTGCTTCATGACCTTGTGACTCCTTAAATAAAAATTGGGTTTGCCTTTGCTACTCGATTCTCCCTCTCCAACTTTAGGTTTTCAAATGGATTAGGTAAGATACAATGTATCTACCCCATATCTTGGTCTTATCTACAAACTTTGTCTAGAGTCCAGTTGTATTCTCCAAAAATGTTCTACATGGTGTTCTGTGCTACCAACTCATTACTCTTATCTTCTATTTGATTCATAGAATTCAAGATAACAACCTTGTCGGCTTAGATTAGATGAATCTTGGATTTTTGAAATAATGTAGCAACTCGGCACTATTGGTTTACTAATGCTTGGCACCTCTATGCTACTCGATACTTGTTTCTTCTCGGCACTTGTATCTGCTCGGCACTTGTATCTACTCAGCACTTATATTTGCTCGACACATGATTCTACTCAGCACTTGATTCTCTTTGGCACTTGATTCTGCTCGACACTTGAAGTTCACTCGGCACTTACTGAAGTTAAACTTGCTTGGCTTCAACTAGGAATCTATTCAACACTTACTAGCTTGCTCGGCTCCCTCTCTCTGATGAACTTAGTTAGGCTTTCACAAATGACTTAGCTAAAACCTTATAGCTTTGATATGTTTTAGTGTGTCCATTCTCTGTGTTATGTCATCAATACACTTTTTCATCAATGGCTTAGTTGATCATTGTACTTCATTACAACATCATAAATTCAACCTTTCTCTAGGTGTTCTAGTTACATCTTTATTGATTACCTCCTCCTTGTCAATCAACCAATTGATAGTATTTGGATCACTAAAACAATTCTCATTCCTGCAAGTAGCAAGTTTGACATCAATGACAAAATAATGATTGAGAACATTCTTTACTAGTTCCATATGATCATTTCCAACAATCTCCCTCATGATCTTTTCTATCATTTCCAACAAGTATGGACTATATAGAACAAATATATTTGTGCTTTGATGGAACAAGATATCAGAATTGAAGGAAAGAATTATTTTGTTTACAAGATAATAACTTGTCCAATTAGGGCCAACATCCTAGATGTTTACTCTAAGTTGGAAAAGTGGTTTGTGGTCTTAGCCAACCCAACAATTTTTTTTGAAAAGGCATGGTATTTATGCAAAGGACATTTTGTGATAAGAAAATTGAAAGAAAAAGTGCAAAGTGCTATATGAAAGCTTCTGTGAAAGCAATATATGAAAAGTTTTATATGAGCTATGTGATGATCCAAGATCAACCCAAAGATCAAAGATTAGTCAAGGAAGAAGATACGATACCTATTCTAGAAGTCTGATTACTTGTTTGGTCAGTGAGCTCTTCTTGTAATTGGAAATGCATGTTTGGGTAGTGGGTTCATCTTGCATCTACTGTAACACAACTCCTAACAAGGTTGGAATCTCCTAATAGGGATTCAAAGTCCCCTAATAGGGACTCCTTGTACTGAATTTTTTCATTGACTCCTAACAAGGTCTATCCTCTAACAAAAAAACTTATATACCATTATATTCTCTAGTGGGTATCATCCCCACCAAGGTTTTCACTTGGCCAGGGTTTTCTTAGTTAACAAAATATTGTGTTTGAGTTATCATTGTGCATTATTACTATTACTATTTAGCATTACTTTATTTCTTTGTTATGCATAGTTTAAAGTAAGTAATCATATCTCGTTGGCAACTAAATTTTTTAGATTACTGATTCAACCCTGCTCTTAGTAATCCCTATTTCTAATAGTTATTTGAAAGTATTTGGTAGAAAATGTTATATCTTGAAACAATCTAGAAAAAGAAATTCTGATTTCAAAGGTGATGAAGGCATATTTCTAGGATACTCTTGCAGAAGTAAAGCATACAAATGTTTGAATTTGTCTACTCATGAAATCATAGATAGTGCACATGTGAGAATTGATGAGTTTGCATAAAAGAGTGAAGAAGAAAGCAACAAAGAGTGAGAGGATTGCAAAACATTTTTTTTCTATGAACCTGATACATTACCAAATCTATCTGAGAGAAAGGAGGCTTCACCTCTCGAGTCCCCAAAATCTCCAATAGCTACCAAGTTACATACAATGTAACCCATGTCATAGTCTGAAGGACCCGAGTCACAGTCAAAGGCTACCAAAGAAAGTTCACATGTGAGAATTGATGAGTTTGCATAAAAGAGTGAAGAAGAAAGCAATAAAGAGTGAGAGGATTACAAAAGATTTTTTTTCTATGAACCTGATACATTACCAAATATATCTAAGAGAAAGGAGACTTCACCTCTCAAGTCCCCAAATTCTCCAATAGCTGCCGAGTTACATACAATGTAACCCATGTCATAGTTTGAAGGACCCGAGTCATAGTCAGAGGCTACCAAGCTAGAGAAAACTGAGTCTGATCAACTCGAGTCACAAATAATGGGACCTGAGCTTGATATTGAAGTTCATGATGAAATGAGTGAAACTTATTCCAAATCTAAAGAACCTGTGTTAGCAAGATATGTCAAGAGGCATCATGCACCTGATCGGATCATTGGAGAAAAAAAAAATGGAACAATGACAAGAAGAAAATTGAAAGGTACATGTTTACTTGCTAAATTTGAACCTAGAAACATTAAAGATGCATTGGATAATGAAATTTGGATTGAAGCAATGAATGAAGAAATAGAACATATAGAGAAGAAAGAAACTTGGACTTATGTTCCTAGATCCAAGGATAAAGATGTAATTGGCACAAAGTGGGTATTCAAAAACAAGTTGAATGAAGATGGAAAGGTTTCCAGAAACAAAGCAAGGTTAGTATGTAAAGGCTATTCTCAAGAAGAAGGTATTGATTATGGTGAAACTTTTACTTCTATTGCAAGATTTGAAGGTGTTCGAACATTACTAGCATATGTAGCTCACAGAGGATTTAAAGTGTATCAAATGGATGTAAAATATGCATTCTTGAATGGAATTCTTGATGAGGAAGTCTACATTGAAAAACCTAAAGTTTTTGTAGATCCTAGAAAAAACGACATAGTGTACCAATTACACAATGTATTGTATAGACTCAAGCAAGCTCCTAAAGCTTGGTATGAAAGACTTCATAACTACTTGATATAGATTATTTTCAAGGAAAAATGAAAATAGTAGTTTGTACATGAAAAAAGGACTAGCTAAGAGCATTGTGTTGGCAAAAATATTTGTTGATGATACTTTATTCATAGGAAATGATGACTTGTGCAAGGCATTTTCAGAAGAAATGAATAAAGAATTTGAGATGTCTATGTTTGGTGAGATAAAATTCTTTATTGAATAGCAGATTCAGTAGAACAACAATGGTATTTACATTACTTAATCTAAATATATCAAGAAAATTCTAAAGAAATTTGGAATGGAAGATTCAAGACCAGTTGGAACCCCTGTGTGTATGGGACATAAGCTTTCCATAAATGATGACATACTGGAAAATAATAGTATGTAGTGCATATAAGACCTAATATTACATTAGCAATTGGTATGGTGACAAGATTCTCAGCAAATCCCAAAGAAAATCACATGATGGAAATCAAGAGAATCATGATATATCTAAAAAGTACTGAAGACTATGGTTTATGGCACAAAATATGAGACAATTTGGACTTAAAAGTATTTACTAGGCAGGAATTATTGATGACAAAAAAAGAAATATTGGTGGAGCATTCTTCCTTGGTAAAAGACTAGTGTATTGGACAAGCAAGAAACAAAATTATATCTCTCAGTCCACAACAAAGGTAGAAAATGTGGCAGCAGTAGTCAATTATTCTAATATTGTTTCGTACAAACAACTGATGGCAAGTATGAAGATAGAGATCAAGGATCCAGTAGTCATATACTATGATAACACCAGAGTAATCAATAAATCAAAGAATCTAGTGATGCATACCAAAAGAAAACATATTCCTATAAAATACCATTTCTTAAGAGAACTGGTGCAAGATAAAGAAGTTAGATTGGAATATGTAAATACAAAAGAGCAAATTATAGACAAATTCATGAAGCCATTACCTAAGGATGTATTTATGTATCTAAGAGGTAAGCTATGGTTCATTCCCCTATCCAAAGCTTACTAAATGAAGTTTAGTGATGCATCAACTAGAGAATTACTAAAGATTAATCAGTTGATGCAAAATTGACAAGGGCTTATTGCGAATGAATTAGTACTTGAGGCACATTGATATTCACCATTTATTGTCTTTGGCATGTGTTGTAAAAGAGGGAAAAGTTTACTATCATATCTCGTAGATTTTATTTTTTGAAAAGAGAGAGAAGTTTGTTGTCATAGAAAGGATTATCAAAGAGGAAGAATGAACTTGGCAAATGCTCTAGCAAATAGAAGCTTTTTGACAGAGGGAGAGACTGGAGACAAAGTTCACATAGAAAAAGGGAGTTATCATAGATGAGAATTAGAATGAAACTAAGGATATGTTTCTAACATTACTCTTGCTCTAAAATTTCATTGTGCTATGACATTTTGTGTTGCCATCAATGCCAAAGAGGGAGATTGTTGAAACAATTGATTAATTGTGTATTGTCTTTGATGTTACACAAAATGTCATATCATTATCAGTCAAGTGGATGATGACCTCACTTGGGCATTGAAGATAGTTTTTTGTGGCTACCAAGCATTCTTGAGTTTGAATAGTTCAAAATGAAATATCTGTTGAGTTCACTCAGGTGTTTTGTGTTGCCATCAATGCCAAAGAGGGAGATTGTTGAAACAATTGATTAATTGTGTATTGTCTTTGATGTTACACAGAATGTCATATCATTATCAGTCAAGTGGATGATGACCTCACTTGGGCATTGAAGATAGTTTTTTGTGGCTACCAAGCATTCTTGAGTTTGAATAGTTCAAAAGGAAATATCTGCTGAGTTCACTCAGGTGCCAAAGGAAAGTTTGTAGAAGATGAGTGTTAACCAAGCTCAATTGGTTAATGAAGGAAATGTTTGATAGAACCAGTGTTAACCAAGCTCACTTGGTTACCAAAGGAACTTTGCAAGTATGCAATATTGACTGAGTTCAATTGATTAACATAGGAAAATCATTTCTAAGTTAGTGTCTACCGAGTAGGGTTGGTTAACGAAAGATTTTCTTATTTTGGCATATTGAGTTTAATTGATTTATCTATTAGTTCTAGGTGACTGAGAAGATGAATATTAGTTATTCTAAGTTGTATTATAGCTGACTTGACAATATGAAAGATAGAATTATAAGGTCAAATTGATATTTAGAAGTGTGTGAGTGTGTGGAAGATTTGATGATGCTAAAAGTAAGTGAATCAGAAGGATAAGAAGAATATCCTCCTAGAGCATAAAAGATATATTTGATAAAAAAGGATCAAGTATAAGCTAGAATTAAGAACTATAATCTACAATTCAGCTGCATCCAAATTAGGTCATGCAATTGTGACTCTCTAACACCATTGTAGCTATTATCTAAATCTCTTAACAAAGTTTTCTTAATAGCTATTTGTAAAACCTCTAACAAGGTGGAATTTCTATTGAAGTGTCTAAAGACCTCTAACAAGGCCACTCCTAATAGGGTGATTAAATCTTCCAATAGGGTCACACCTAACAATGTGTTTTGTACCCTTTATCAGGGTTGGATCCTAATAGGACTCACTTCAAAAGACTAAAAAATAGTAACTAGTTAGAATTGGTAGTTTTTCCCAAATTGGGTTTCCACATTAAATCTTGGTGTCAAATGTGCTCATGCTATTTATTTTATGTGTTTGCAACTAATTTAAAGTAATTATTATCATAGATAACATCTAAATATTTTCATATTCAGTATTTATTGAGTTACACTATTTCTTTGTTTGTCTAGCATTAGTAGAATTAATTTTTGACAGAATTGTTTTGTTCTAACATCTAAGGGATCTAGGATTTATTTTTGTAGTCATTGATTCACCCCTCCCCTCTCAATTACTCCTCTTATATTTCCAACACCTAGGTACGTCGTGGAAGGAATCATAAAGGTTAAATCAAGGGGCAAATGGATTGGTTTGTGCAAATCAAGAGTGGAAATGTGTCAAGAATTTAATGAAGGTCCTCAATTTAGGATTTGGTTGGAAGGTTGGACCATTTTAATTTCATTTGCTCACTTGTAAAGGAAGACTAATAAAAAACTCTTAAACCCCTTAAAAATAGGGATATTTTGGAAAATTAGGTGTACATATGATTTGAAGACTTGAAACCTTTAAAATATAAATGGTCTTGGAAAGGGGTATCTGGAACCTTAGTTTTTCTGGGGCCTCATTAAGGAGTTTTGGAAGGTATTGTAGAAAAATTCAATTAGGAGACTTGGGCATAAAGGCTACTAGCCCTATAGAGAGGACTTGATGAGATGAGTAGAAAAATAATAAAATCCTTAATAAAGAACACACCTAACCTAATAAAATTGTCCAAGGAAGAAGCCTTGCACCCTATCATGTGTTCTAAATATAAGGTAGGCAAGGTTACTAAGAGGGGAGGGGTGAATCAGAAACCAATAAATTTTTATCTTACTTCACCAATTCATCCATAATATAATATTTTGATCTAATTGCATGCAAGAATGAAACAAATAAAAATTCATAACACTTCGACACAAGATATGGTGACCCAAAAACCTTCCAAATAGAAAGTAAAACTAGGGTGGGGATGAGACCCACAAGCTTTAGTACTACAATATAAAGTTAACCTGTTAAGGCTTACAATTGACTACTTCTGGTGATCTACCCTATTAGGAGCAATAAAGACTGTGAGGTCTACCTTGTTAAAGGATTTTACAAACATACAATGAAGTATGCACTTGGTAAAGAGATTTAGAAAAGACTGTGAAGTCTACCCTATTAAAAGATTTGATTGATGCACATTTTAGGATGAACCAGTGGCTCATCTTTGATTTGCAACTCTAATTTTTTAGTTGAGATTCCTTGTATTGTAATTATCACCTAACTATAATAGATAAATCTTGGTTGTCCCTTATAATGATTGTAGCCTTCTTTAATTCACACTTATGCTCATTATATATTCTTCACAATTATATATGGATATGATAAATTGTATTAATTATATACCAATCCAAACCATAACTTACTGGAGTCTACTACAATACCAATCTTATCATATTCACAAAGTCAACTCAATTGTTGTAACTCGAGTTTTGAAGAAAAACTCAATGGTGTTCTAATACATAGCAAAAATTGTCAATACTACTAAAACTTTGGAACTCAATTGAACTTGTATCTTAGTCCATACTAATCACTTCTAAGTAGGTTGAACTCGGTCAACACTATCTGACTCAGTGATTATTGAGAAACTCGGTAGCAACTGAATCACTTGGATGACACTACATGACTCGATCAACACTAGATTCACATTGTTAACATTGTGAGCTCAGTAGACATAGTATAACTTGGCTACCATACCATAGCTTAGTTAACACTACAATCTTCTTCACTTCCACTGAATAGCTCAGTAGCCTCTACTACACTTGATTTTCATTGTACATTATTTATGAAGATTGGTAAACACTTTGTAGCTCCAAAAACATTACAGAGTAACTTAGGTTCTTAGTACATGGTGTATTATGACTACTTGGCTTGGGAGAAACTTAATCACTTGATTAACACTACAAACTAAATGATAAGCTCAATAGAAATTGTAGATCTTGGTAGCAATGTAACCAATTGACTAAGTGTTGAGTCACTAATAGACAAATTGACGCTAATGTCAACAATATCCTTCTTTGGCATTAGTGACAAAAACACTTATCAAAACTAAAATATGATCATTCAAAATTATAAGTGAAAACTTCCTTTGCCATTATTTAGTGTCTTCAACTTGGTTTTGACTTCCATCTGTTGTTGCTCAGTAAGACACTCTATTTTTCTAATTTTTCAAAATTACTTTTATAAAGGTATTTTATGCTTTCATATGACTATACTACTCCCCCATACATATATCTCTCCTATATACATACAAATAGAGTATAGTATAATTTTCCTCCTTTATACAAAACATATTCCTTTCTCCCCATTTTGACATAATGTCAAAGGTGCATAATATCTATATGTTAATACCAAAATGTGACAATAATTTAGAATGTACCTTCAAAATAATCACCATTGTCTTGTTTTAATTCTCCTATAATACCTCACTTGCATGCAATGCAATCTAAACTTTTGTTGATAATTTCATCATGTGATTAGCTATGGAGACGTTGTTATCATGGATGAGTGTATTTTCATGTACAATGTGTTTCTACAATTCATCCATGTCTGGAAGAATCATGCCCTAAATTTCTTCTAGTGTGCCCCTAATTTTTCAGATATCTAATCTTTGGATAATTTACACAACTATGACTCGCGTCAAGTGACAGTTGGTGTGCACTTGGCTTTATATCTTCATCTATTTTGGAAAATTTTTCCTTGATCTCCTTTGTAAAGATAGATGTTTCACTTAACTTGACAAATAGTGAAACAACATTATTAACAGAGGTTTCCAGAGAACTAAGAATAGTTGTTAACTCTACTTGATCTATTGCAATGCCCTGTGTAACTTGTTCCAACACTCTATTCTCAAATTTTCTTTCAAATCTTTGTAGTCGTTTATCTTGTCCATTCAAGTCTTCATTATATTTTTGGACAATTTATGCTAGCTGGTTTAGAATGAGTTGTTTTGCATCAACCTCAATACTCAGAGCATCAATAAATATGCTTATTTTGTCTTCAAGAACTAGATTTTCTTTATTCTTTTCTTCTTTAAGATTTTGCTTGTTATCTCTCTTCTTTAGTAGTTCACCCATGGTATTCATTTCATTAAGAGTGAGGGTAGAGATATCCCAATTTGGAATAACTATATCCTCATCCAGATCAATAGCTTCTACTTATTTTTCCTTTTCCTTCAAAATGGTGGAAACAATTTGCTCTCCCTTGTCTAGAACTTTGATACTCGGTTGAGACTAGTTCTCATCTATAATTATGCTATCTATAGATGTTCTTTGAATAGAAATAATTGTAGAAATCGATGGCTTAGCAACACATGTTTAAATGGCACTAACAATAGGAATATCTTATTGTTTCTCAATAAAGCTTGATGATATAGGACCTTGCTACTTGATAGATGAAGTGTTGGGAACTTCATTGGAACTTTAGTCAATGTAACTTTTAGCTAAACAAATTCAGAGCTTGGTTGGGTGCTTGGTATAGTAGTGGTATCCACAACTAACTCTATAGAAGATATCTCTAAGCTAGATTGTGCTAAGGCTATGCTCGAAGAGTGAGGAAATGAGACTATGAATATCACTACAATTTTCTTTGCATCAATTTCCTCAATTCTTTGAACCTTTGGAAGGCTTCCTCCAGTAGCTTCCTATTCTTCTTCCTCATTATCTAGATTGAAATCATCTATCTCATCATCCTTACCATTAACATGTACAAAAAAGTGACTAGGTTGATGCAATTTATAGATGTTCTTCCATGCATTTGTAGTTGCCTTCACCACATAATCAATTTCTTTAAGCAATATCATATAGATGTTTAACCTGAGAGTGAACTTCTTCTCATTTTTCTTCAAGGATTCCTTTACCTCCTTCTCACTAAGATTTGGCATGAGTTGCTTCAAGGTCTATTCAAAGATGTCCTTGATAGTCTTATGTGCATTTTCCCATCTAGGCTTTATTGCTCACATATACTAATTGGGTAAAAGCACAGATCTATGTCACCATTTACGATACCAAAACCTATTTTAGTCAAATCTCATTTCTCTATCAAAACTCAATTTTTTTCAAAAACTAAAAATAGCCTTTTATAGATCTTAGATTCAATATCATCATTATATAAAATTTTGAGTGTTTTGATTAGTTATAATATGTTATAATCTCAAAATATTATAAGTCGATATTTCAACATTTCAGAAGATGCTCCCTCAAAAAAGGGGGAAAAAAAAGTAAATCAGATCAAAAAAAATTAAATAATCATATTTATCTCTAGAGGAGAAAATCTTCTTTGCGATTATGTAATTTTTTTTCAAGAAGGTATAGATTTGATAGGGAAGTTTTGACAGGAGGAAAAAACTGTTGGATTTTGAGTACTTCTAATAAAGAAAATATACATCAAAAATAATTTTTATTTTTTTCCCTAGCTATACATGTCATCTATAAGATATTTTCAAATCAAAACAAAAAATGATGATTTTCACATACTTGTTTGACAGGAACTACACCTTATATTTTTTACAATTAAAAAAAGGACTTCAAAATAAAATTAAATGAATAAATTCTTACTAAAAAAAATAATAAAAATTATAGGCATAAAATTCATCCAATTCTCCACATTTCATTAGTTTACATCATCTTTATATTCTAAACACAAATACCATTTTTTTTGTCATTAATGTTGAATTGTCACATTCTGATATCTCATCTCTTTATAAAAGGTGACACAAGTTTGTGCTTTTACCCCATCGAGAATTTGTTAAGCAAGCTCATCTGGTGAATACTTCCATTTGCCCAATTTGGTCATAATAGTATCCTCAATCTGCCTCTTCTCTTCTGCATTCCTTATCTCATACTTGACAAATTTGAAACATGCCATGCTAGTTCTTTCTTCCATCTTCTTCAATCTTTCTTGAAGTCTAGGTACAAATCTCTTGAAAATAACCTGCTCAGCTTCATTTTCTCCTAACTTCAATTTCTTCCTAGACTTGGCTGCCCTTATTATGAATACAATAGGGGATGACATAGTAAGTTTGGTTATAATAACCCTACCTTTATTTCCTAGAGGCTCTTCTTCCTAATATTTAGCTTCTTCTTCTTCATCCTCTTCATCATCATCTTCCACATCATCACCTTTTCCCTTAGTAATCATTAAAGGGGAACTTTCTTTCTTATTTCTTTTTAATAGTTTCTCAATTCTTTTCCTTCCTTTATTTAGTGCTTGAGGTAGCTTGATCTCAAGTTCAATTATTTCCTTTGCCTCATCATATGGTCCAAAATATGTGGCTTTAGGATCCACATGCTCATTTAGTAGAGCCTTTATGATATCGTTATTGTCATCAATGTGAACCTCATACTCTAGAGGCTTAACCCATGCCACTCTAGGTCTGATTGCTTGAATATATACTTTTTCACAGTCCACCATGAAACAAATATCATCCTTGTAATCTTCTACATTTTTCTTAGGGATCCTAAATCTATTATGCATCTTCTCTTTGAATGACTTAAAATAGTTATCCATAATGCTATCAAATTTTTGACCCATTTCTACTATATATTCATTGATCTAATATAAAAGAGGAACATCCTTCCTTCATACTAATGAACCTTTGGAAGGGAAAAAATTATAAACAAAGAAGAATAAAATATTGGAAATATAAGAGGAATAACTGAGAGGGGAGGCATGAATCAATTACTACTAAAATATATCCCAGATTCCTTAGATGTCAGTACAAAAAATAAAGTCTGAAAATTGAACTCTGTTGATGCTTAGTAAAAACATTAAAAATGTTGTAACTCGGTAAATATTGAGAGCACTTAAAATGGAATTATTTAAAATGTTATATATGATTACTTATTACTTTAACTTTGCTAACATATAAAAGAAATAGCATGAACACATTTGACACCAAGATTTAACATGGAACCCCAATTTGGAAAAAACCACCAATTGCAAATAGTTATTGTTTTTCACTCTTCTAAAGTGAGCCTTGTTAGGAGCAAACCCTATTAAAGGTTTCAAAACACACTATTAGGTGTGACCCTATTAGAGGATTTGATCACCCTTTTAGGAGTGGCCTTGTTAGAGGTTTTTAGACACCTCAATAGAAATGCCACCTTGTTAGAGGATTTACAAATAGTTGTTAGGCCAACTTTGTTAAGAGATTTAGATCACTGCTACAATGGCTAGAGAGTTACAATGACATGACCTAATTTGGATGCAACTAAATTGCTGATTACGAATCTTAACTCTAGCTTATACTTGATCCTTCTTGATTGAATGTATCTTTTCAATATCTCAAGGATATTCTACTTATCCTTCTTGATTTGCTTCCTTTTAGCATCATCATATTTTCAATTATCTTCCATGTTCTCAAACTTCATACTTTACACACTTTCTAACCCTCAACATGACCGTTTTCTTATATCTTTCATATTTTCAAATCGGCTCAAATACAACTTAGAATAATTAATATTCATCTTCTCAGTCAACTAGAACTAACAAATAAATCAATTCAACTCAATATGCCAAAACAAGAAAATCCTTCATTAGTCGACCCTACTCCATAGACACTAACTAAAAAATGATTTTCCTATGTTAACCAAGTGCTCTTGGTTAGCACTACATATTTTCATAGTTCCTTTGGTAATCAAGTGAGCTCAATTAACACTGGTTCCATCCAACATTTCCTTCATTAACCAAGTGAGCTTGGTTAACACTCCTCTTTTGTAGACTTTCCTTTGGCACCTAAGTGAACTCAGTAGATACTATCTTCTAAACTAAACAAACCCTAGAATGCTTGGCAGCCACAAAAAATTATCTTCAATGCCCAATTAAGCTTGGTATTTACTAAGTGAAAATGATATGACATTTTGCGTAACATCAAAGACAATATACAATTAATCAATTCTTTCAAAATAAATATGTCAAAATAGCTCTGAACTTACGTGGGTTATTCTTTGATCCTCTAATTCTCTCCATCTTTTTGTTGAAATGGTTCAACAAAAATTTAGGAAGCCCAAAGGATAGATTATTCTTCACAACCTTGTATGCAAGATCAATAACTTCACATGACACATTGTTTAACTGAGTAGAGCTATATATCTTGTGTGCAATTACATGTATGCAAAAATTTAGCTCTATGTTTGTTACTCCATTAAGCTCCATACCTCTTTCATCCCACTTAGAAAGGGTCTTCTTGGTTAGTTTTTCTTGACCTAGGGTTTTGATTATCTTAGCATTCTTTAGCATTGGAAGCCTAGTGATTCTGTGAATCATTTTCTTCATAATCTGAATGAGTTTGTCCAACCATAACTGTCCACTATGTACATGGCTTATAATATATCTAATCCATTTGAACTGAAATTCTCTTGGAATATGAGGGATATACATCAAGCCATTGGTTTCCAAATGTTGATGTTTGCACTGTAATGAACCATCCATGCACAATTCCTTGAATGCCTCATTCATCTCTAGGATTACGAGTTCCTGAATATAACAGTGGTAAAAAGAATGAATGTCATGCATGAGTAATACCTTAGGCAGCAGTTGAGACTATGCACCATTTGGGTTGAGTGCCTCTACAATCACTAGACTCAACTTGAAATTAGGTGCCTTGAATTCAACTCCATGAACTAACATTTCATAACCTTTCTTCACTTTGGTTCTTGAAGATGCCATGCTTGGTAGGGTTTCTGAACTTCTCTTCACAAATAGCTTAGGAAATTCATGGTAAAATAATGCCTTTGATTTCTTCCTTTTAATGAATTTCCTTTGTCCAATCACCATTAATGCTTTGTACTCCATACTCAATTGGTGACAAGTTGTCCTCCAGTTCACATATTCTTTAATGCTTGGGAGATATCTACAACTCGGTAGACTCACCAACGCTCAATAGGAACTAAAATTTTGTGTCTACAACAATATGCAACCCAACCTTGCTCAGTAAGGTCTTGTGACCCAATCTTTCTTTTCAAGGTCTCCTTCTTTCCATCATGCTCAGTGATCCTTGTGCATCTTGAATACAGATGTGGGTCTTTCTACTTGTGATCTGAAATTGATGTTGGATGACTTTTTCTAAATCATAGTATTAGTGATCTCCATAAGGAACTAGGCTGAAATGATTGAAGCACCCAACTCATTGACTTGGGTGTCATTCACTTCATGATCTTGGTCAGCATCCTTTGGAGATTTTGCTACCCATGGCTACCTCATTTGTTTTTTGATATTGTCAGCTTTGGCTTTCTTTTCATCTTCAATCTACTTTTGTTCATATAGTTGATGGAAAGACGTCCAATTTTTGAACAAATAAAACATCTCTTTGTAGTATCTCTCTCCCTCATGTCAAGTTTCAAATAGTTTTCTCCAATGTGCTCAAATTCACCATAATAGTGACATCT
Organism: Cupressus sempervirens; assembly: GCA_028749045.1. NCBI lineage: Eukaryota > Viridiplantae > Streptophyta > Pinopsida > Cupressales > Cupressaceae > Cupressus > Cupressus sempervirens. The sequence continues at coordinate 495,551,630 of CM053790.1, forward strand.
ATACCATGTATTGTAATCCCATCCAAATATTGCTTTCAAAATTTGTTCTACTAAGTTCCATTGCTTGGTTTTGCGCTTTGAAGATTTTTGTCCTTGTTTCTTGCAATTGTGACACTTACCTTCAAATTTAGGTTTCTCTTTGCATTCATTTTTTTCTATGACCATGCTTATTGCAATTGTAACACTTTCCATTAAATTTATCTTTACCATTACTCTAGCATTTTTTTTATGTATGACCTATCTTACCACAATGATTGTAATTTGGCCTTTCATTATTTTAAGCTCATTGCTAAGATGATTCACCTTATTCTATGTATCCTATTTCAACTTTTCCTTTGTGTCTATACTGACTCTTTTCATGTAATTAATTCATGCTTTCCTAAGATTTCATGATTCTTTCATAGGTTTTTTCTTCAATGTTGAGATCATTTTGTAGTCTTTCATTCTCAATATTAGATTCATAAGCTCTTCATTTTCATTAGTGACCTGATCAATGAAGTCTTCTTGTTGAAGGGATAGTTGTTGAGAATTTGTTCTTTTCTTCTATGTATTTTTCTTCTTTGACTTCACATAATCTGACTGAATGGATTCCATGTTCTCTTTTTAGCTTTTTGAATTCTTCTTGAAGATTAGAATTTTTTTCTAATAGGTCTTGGATTGCTTCATTATCTTTATTTGAATTTCTTTTTGGAATAATGTCTTTAATTCTTTCTTTAGTGTAGAGATTGTCATTCATTTGTACTACAAGATCTTTCCTTATTTTTAATAACTGAGAAAGTTGCTCCTTTTCTTTTTTGAGTTGTCGAATCACCAATTCAAGATCCAACTTTTCATTGTCAATAGCCTTCCCTAGCTTGTATACCTCCATTGCCTTTGATGTTGTTTCAAGTTATTAAAATTTTGATGTCAGAAACTAAATTCTCTTATACCAATTGTTGGAAATATAAGGTAGGCAACGTTACTAAGAGGGAAGGGGTGAAACAAGAACTAATAAAACTTTATCTTCACCAATTAATCCATCATATAATATTATGATATAATTGCATGCATGAAAGAATGAAAATAAATAAACATTCATAACACTTTCACACAAGATATGGTGACCCAAAAAACATTCCAAATAGAAAGTAAAACTACTAGGATAGGGATGAAACCCACAAGCTTTAGTACTGCAGTATAAAGTTAACCTATTAAGGCTTGTACAATTGACTACTTTGGTGATCTACCCTATTAAGACCTATAAGGACTATGAGGTCCACCTTGTTAATGAATTTACAAACATACAATGAAGTATGTACTCGGTTAAGAGATTTATCAAAGACTGTTAAGTCTACCTTATTAAGGAATTTGACTAATGCACCTATTAGGATGAACCAGTGACTGATCTTTGATCTACAACTCTAATTTGTTGGTTCAGATTCATTGTATTGTAATGAGCACATGACTATAATAGATAAATCTTTGTTGTCCCTTATATTGCTTGTAGCCTTCTTTGATTCACACTTTTTCTCATTATATATTCCTCACATTTATTTATGGATATGATACATTGTATTACATATATACCAATCTAAACATTACTAGAGTTAGCTACAATACCAATTCACCTAGTTTTCATATTGACAACATAGTTATCTGCACTCCTTATTTAGCACATGTTATCTACACCATTGTAGGCTTATCCTCATGTCATCACACTTAATATTGTGCTCAATGGAGGATAAACCATATCTTGTGGACATGTGCCTAGTTGTATGACATATCATGATGTTGAATTCTATACATTCTAGAAGCTCTCCTAAGGCCTTTATATTCAGGCACTCCTAGTGTACTCTCATCCAGTTATTGAATGAATATCATCATTCTGATCATACTCTATCTATTTTGGTCTATTGTGTGCTTGTGTTGAGTTCTTTAGTTCTTGGGTGAATTTTGGCCTAAGCCAAATTCTTACATGGTAGTAGAGCTGAGGGAGATTCTCATCATGTAGCCATTCAAGACCGTTCATGCTTCAACACCTCGACACGAATCTAGAGTATCCGCAAAAATTGGGAGTGTCTAGAGCCAAATCTGACCTCACCGTTGTGTCTAGAGCATCAATTCAGGAAGATTGACTATAAATTTTCCTGTGTTGGGTGAAAGTTTATTGTGAGGCAAAAAAAAAATTGCAAATCGAAACCCAGAGGCCCCAATTTGCATTTCGGGTATGATCATTTCATTGATCTGATTATTGTATTTTCAAATCTACATTATAGTTATCTCTAAAATTCTGGTCATTTTTCAAATTTCATTTTTACAATTATTTTTTGTCCAGTCAGAGAAATTTTTTTTTAGCCAAATTGGGCAGTGACACCCCAGCTTGGCTCTATATATTTTTGGTGGATTTTATTATTTATTCGCAGGTTCATACTTTATATCTACGGGCTATATAACTATCAAATTAGGTTATATAATATATTACCATAGGCTACCAAATCCCCCCAAAATCTGTCTTAAAACTGCTTGATCAATAGTCCACGACATTCAAACCTCGATGGTCGGAGCAACATAACCGGTGACAATCCCATCACCAACCGGGTCTTTCCTTCACCAATGAGCTAATTCAATAAGCACTTTGTGCATTGTGAGTTTTACATAGTTTGTAAAACCCATGTCCCACGCATGTGGGATATTTCCATAGGATTCTGGCACCGCTGCTCAAATCCTCTGGCATTGTGAGTTTTTGACACGACTCAAAATTCCCATGCCCACCTCACTTGTATGCTTAACACATGGTGATTTATAAAATTGACAGCGAAAAAGCTTTTTCTGATAGCCGGCAAATAATTCAAGGTTGCACAAAATCCTCTGGTAGCACAACAGCATTTTGGCATCCATCCTATGACAAAGGACATGTGGTACCATATTACTCCCTGGCCTGGTATATCACCTGCAGATAGTGACTCTACACAATAGTACACATCTCAGCCCAATCACCATTAGCAATCAATAGCTTCTTGACATGTGGCAGATTATCGCCCAGCTGTTATCTAGTCAGCATTGACTGTACACGCCAGCTGCACAGAATAGTCAGCAAACTGTACACCTACCTAGAGGGCACATAGACTTTTCATACATTTTGTATGGTACAGCATTGCCACACACACAGCTAACGTAATCTCAGGGGCAAGTTTTTCTAACATCATTAGATTCATTGTTTTTAATTTGATGTCCATCTAGAAATTATTCTTGGGCTAATTACAACTGTTACGATAGTCGTATGACCATCAAATTTAACCTTTTGATTCACTGATGCAACCCCTTTCCAGATCTATTTTGGATTTTGCAGTTCGACTTTGGGAAGCCATAACTTGGACATCCGAACTCCAAATTAGATGCTTTTTTTTTCAAAATCGGGTTGAATTTTCTAAATTTTTCAATGGTGCGGCTATTTTTTGGTTTTGGTGTAAGAATTTTTTAGAAATTTCATTTTTTGGTGGCTATACCTAGATAATCCTACATTTTGCAACTTCAAACGCTCTGTACAGGCACATATAGAGTCAAAAATAGGTTCTATTTTATTTGAAAGTGCATTAATTTTTGTCTACTTTCTAGATCTGGCATTAGATTATGGGTTGTGTGGACAAAATTGTCACTTTCAACAAGGCCTTTCTTTGCTTTGTAATGCTTCAAAATTGTAGCACATTGTAAAGCTTCAGATTTGTAGTGCATTAAGAAGTTGTAAACAAGAAAAATCAGAAGTCCATGAAGGTCAAAATTGGTAAGTGGCCCATTGGAATCCCACTACTCATAAAGTGCCCAAAGCATCTATTTTGGGGGAGTTTCTTGATTTAGTGAAAAGGGGGGGTGTTCTTGGTGTTGTGTTCTCCCTTTTCTGCACTTTTCTTTCATTTTTTGCATTATAAGAAACTTTAAGTTTCCTAAATTAACTCCTCATAACTATGCTTCATGTTCAATCAAAATATTATATCACTTAATTCATAATTGAGTTTCACAATATGTAGATGGTACTCTTCCTAAACCAACAGGTGATAATATTTTTGCAAGTGATATTTCAAATTGGGTAGCAATGGATAGGAAAGCCCTAGGTGATATATGTGTGGGGATAGATGATAAGATCATGTATCAAATCAATAAATTTACTACATCCAAGGAAGCTTGGGATACCCTCGAAAGCCTTTATGGGAAAGTGTCTGAAGAGGATGTGTTCAAAATTGAAGATGAGCTTGTATCCTTAGATCCTAAGTCATATGACTCAATACAAGACTTCATCATCAAAGTGAATGAATTAAGGATGAAGATTACTAATTGTGGAAGATCAATCAAAGATGACAAACTAATCTATCTCATATATAACAAGCTGCCATCAGATTATTCCACATTTGTATCTTCTTTTAACACCTCAAAGACTACCTTAGGGTCTGCCTACAAGAAAGTCACTTTCGATGAATATGCTAAACTACTGGATGATGAAGAAAAGAAGTTGAAATCAATGGGGATTCTCAAATCACCTCAGTCCAAAGCATTGGTGGCTAATGAGGGTTCTCAACATTCAGCTAGATAGTCTTCAAATAAAGGAAAGGGTAAGAAGAAGTGGAAGAAGGACAAATCTGAGGATGCAAAAAAGACAACACCACAATCCAATCAACAAGGAAAGTCCTCAAATTCCAACAAGAAAGGGGAAAACAACAATAAGGAGTAGAAGAAGTGTACTTATTGCAATAAATTGGGTCATGAAGAGCATGAGTGTTATCTCAAAAAGATTGATGAGTTGACTCACATCATGAAGAAACATAATGTTCCATTGCCTAATGCTTATAAGGATAAAGGGTCATCTTCAGATTCAAAGGGCAAAGGGAAAGCATTCATGGAAAATGAAAACTCTTCAAAGAAATGGATATTTGACTCAGGTGCCTCATATCATATGGGTTCTTACAGAGAGGATTTTTCTTCATTGAATCACTCAAAGGTACCGCACATCTTCATGGGGAATGATAGCAAAATGGAAGTTGAAGGAAAAGGAAATGTGGAAATGGAAAATGGAGAGTTTCAAAATGTTCTCTATGTTCCAAACCTAAGTTCAAATCTCCTCTCAATCTACCAAATCACTCACCTTGGAGATGGACATAGAGTTGAGTTCCTTCCAGACTCAGTTCAAGTGCACAGTCTTAGAGACAATTCCTTGGTTGCAATGGGGAAAGTGAATCATAACAAAAGGTTATACTCTTTCTCTCATTTTGTACCCAAGTCTCCTTCAAAGGCCTTTTTATCACAATCTAATTCAAACATGCAATTATGGCATGAGTGGTATGGTTATCTTGACTACAGCTATCTTTAGCAACTTTGCACATGCCACATGATGAAAGGTCTACCTCAAATCAACTTTTCTAAAGGTGAATGTTCAATAGATTTAGTGGATATGCATCCAGAGGGGAAGTTATAGAGAGGGAATTCTTTTAGAGCAATAGGTGTTCTTCAAATGGTTCACATGTTATTAGCAGTTTCTTTTGCATCTAGACAGGGTCACTACATACTCACCTTAGTTGATGACTTTTCAAGGTTCACTTGGGTCTACTTTTTACATAACAAGAATATAGTGTTGGGAAAATTTCAAGACTTCAAGGCTCATGTAGAATGGATTTCTAGAGAGGCCATCAAAGTACTCTGCATGGACAATGGAAGCATGTATGTGAATAGAAGACTTATGGACTTTTGTAGACACAAGGGCATTGATCTTTTGACTCCACCAGCATTCAGTCCACATAAGATAGAAGTTGTACCTCTGAGGATAAGGACACTCAAATCTATGGCAAGTTGCATGATTCATGCGAAGTCTCTAGATCCATCATTAGAATTCGAAGCAATCTCAAGTGCCACTCACATTCTTAATCATTCTCCTCATCCAGCCTTAGATGGAAAAACTCCTTTTGAGGCATGGTGCAGAAGAAAAACCTATTGTGACACACTTTAGAGTCTTTAGTTGTCCTGCGTGGGCAAAGATATCTTCCAGGCATTGCAAGGCACAATCACCTCGGCCTTGTATTTTCATTGGTTATGAAGATGGTGTGAAGGCATACAGACTTCTAGATCATGAGACATATCAAATATTTGTGGAGAAGGATGTACATTTTGAGAAAAGTTCTCCAAGCTTGTCCTCTACTCCTCTTTGCACATTATATAGTGTGGAAACTGATAGTGATTTCAGCGATAGTGCTTCAACAAATTTAGAAACGTGGGGTTCTATCGATAGTTCCAGTGAGGGGTCACTTCATCAGTTCAACCCACATGCATACATCACCACAATGATAGGTCTAGAATAGGAGGGTACATTCAGTCTTCCAAATACAGGTTCAATGACAAATATTGGGGATAGTGTTGATGATCCATTTCTTCTTCTTGATGTAGAAATACCTTCTTCATTTGTCATGAGGGTTCCATCTATTAGGATAAACCATGGACAGAAATAAAAACTACATGCAAATATAACCAATAACAAAAAATAATAGATCACACAGAAATGAACACAAGGCACCAATATTTAACGTGGTTCACCGAATACCTAGGCTATATCCACCAAACTACAAGTCCAACATTATTACAATCTAGTGATTACAATCTGTAATCCCTTATAGCTCAATACTACCACAGGAAGAAATTTTGCATCACAACATAATGAAAAATACCTAACCCTAAACCCTTTTATACAAGTATTTTATGTCATTTTAAGGTTACAACATGTTAGCCATATGTCGGCCATATGTCGGCTACAACGTCGACCATGGCCCAAAAATTATGAAGTATGTACAGTACTTTCCTGATCAGTCACCATAATATAACAATCTCCCACTTGGGGACTGATCAAGCTCCACACTAAACAACAATCTCGCACTTGGAGACTGATCCTATAGAAATACCACTACCACATGGGGCTCCCATTGGGTCAAACAACCCTAGACTCTGCTATTCTTTGATTCATGTTTAGTCTAAAAGATCAACTGAAGATGAAGAGGAGTTCAGCTTCTCCCTTGTTACAACCTTTGTCAACATATCTGTTGGATTGTCATTTGTATGGATCTTCTCCAACTTTAGTTGTCCATCCTCCAAAACTGACCAAATGAAATGGTACCGCAACTGTATGTGTTTGGTCTTAGAATGTAGAGCTGAATTATTTGCAAGATGAATGGTACTCTGACTATTTTTGAACACATAATTATCCTTCTGAGGATGTCTCAATTCTTCCAAGAAGAACTAAAGCCATATCATCTCCTTGGCTGCCTCTGTAGCAGCAACATACTCTGCCTCTATAGTGGATAGAGCATTAATCTTCTGTAACCTAGAAACCGAGCTCACAGCTACCCCACCAATAGGAAAGATGTAACCTATAGTACTCTGCTTGGTATCAATATCCCCTACCAAATCTGAGTCAACATAGCCCTGTAAATCAATAGTAGAGCCCCCAAAGTGTAAACACTTATTGGATGTTCCTCTCAAATATCTAAGAATCCACTTGACAACATTCCAATGCTCAAATCTTGGATGACTCATATACATGCTAACGACTCCCATTGCATGTGCAATATATGGCCTAGTACATACCATAGCATACATCAAGCTTCCTACAACTGAAGCATAGGGTACCTTAGACATCTTATCCTCCTCTTCTTGTGTCTTAGGACACATCTCCTTAGTCAATTTCAAATGACAAAGTAACGGTGTGTTGATAGCTTTAGCATTCTCCATAGAGAAACATTGCAACACCTTCTCAACATAATTAGCCTGAGATAGCATTAATGTTCTATTCTTCCTATCTCTGCAGATCTTCATACCAAGGATTTGTTTTGCTGCCCCCTAATCCTTCATAGCAAATGCATGTGCTAACTAGCATTTTAGCCCCTTAATATGATCCATGTTAGACCTAGCTACAAGCATATCATCAACATATAAACATAAAATAATGTAGCTATCATCATCCAACCTCTTAAAATAAATACAGTAATCTGAATGACACCTATTTTATCCATGCTCATGCATAAAACTGTCAAATTTTAGATACCATTGCCGAGGTGCTTGCTTCAAGCCATATAAAATTTTCTTCAATTTGTACACTAAGTTCTCCTTACCTTTGACCTCAAAACCCTATGGCTGAGCCATATATATTTCTTCATCCAAATCACCATGAAGAAAGGTTCTTTTAACATCCAACTACTCTAAATACAAATCTTCAGTAGCCACAAGACTTAAAACAATACGAATAGAAGTCATTTTAACAACAAGAGAAAATATCTCATTAAAATAAATTCCCTTTTTCTGTGTAAGTCCTTTTATAACTAACCTGACCTTAAATATTTTCTAACCTCCTTCCTCTTCTTTCAACCTATAAACCCACTTATTTTGTAAAGCCTTTTTTACCAATAGGCAACTTACATAGATCCCATGTCTTATTCTTTAGCAAAGAGTCCATTTCATCTTTCATTGCAAACTCCCACTGAATCTTAGTATGCACCTACATAGCTTCATCATAACTTTCAGGTTCACTAGCATCAGTAAGTAAAATAGAATACAAAGAGGGAGAAAATCTTTATGGAGGTCTAATTTTCCTCATTGACCGTCTAACATTCACCAGTGTGTGTGGTATTTTTTGTTGCAGTTGTTGCACATCATGAGGAATAGCTGGAACATCAGCTTTTGGAGTATCATCCAGCACTACATAATCATCTTCTTTCTTCTGATGTTGCTACAATAGATCTTTTTACAACACTTTCTCATTGAATATGACATCTCGACTTCTAACAATTTCAAGATTTTCAAAATCCCAAAGCCTATAACCAAATTCATTAATGCCATATCCAGCAAAGACACTTTTCTTTGATTTAGCTTCTAGCTTGGTTCTATTTTCAGAGTCTATATGAGCAAAAGCTTCACAATTGAAGGTCTTGAGAAAAGAATAACTCACCTTTTTACCAGTCCATGCCTCCTCTGGAATACCACAGCCCAAAGGAGTAGACGGACCTTTATTAATCAAATATATTTCAGTATTGATAGCCTCTACCCACATGTGTAAGGGCAATGCAACATGCAACCTCATGCTCCTTGTGTGCTCTATTATAGTCCTATTCATGCATTCAGCCACTCCATTTTCCTGCGGAGTCCTTGGAATAGTTTTTTGTCTACAAAAACCATTAGTGGAGCAATAATCTTCCAATTCATGACTACAATACTCACCACCATTATAAGATCTGAGACATTTTAATTTCTTACCAGTCTCATTTCCAACCAAGCATTTCCATTTCTTAAAAGTTTGAAATACATCAGATTTCTGTCTAAGGAAATAAACCCATACTTTTCTAGTTGCGTCATCAATAAATGTAACATAATAATGAAAGCCACCAAGGGAAGATACTTGAGCTGGTCCCCATACATTTGTATTCACAAGCTCTAATTTCTCCTTTTTGTTTTCCTTCCTAGTCTTTACAAAACTCACACTCTTTTGTTTTTCATACACACAACTTTCACAAAAATCCATATTAACACATTTCAGACCTGGTAAATCTTTCTTTGAGTGAAGTACTTTCATACCTTTCTCACTCATCTGCCCAAGTCTATTGTGCCACAGTGCTATATCAAAATTTACAACAGTTATTTGTTCTCCCTGCTCAACTACAACAATTGTTCCTGAACATTCATTTTTCTCTAAAAAAATCAAAGTAGAAGGAACAATATGACCTGTACAAAGATATAAGGTGCCTACTTTCACACCTTTTGCTAATATAAGGGAACCTTTTGAAACCTTCCAATTTTTATCATTAAAAGTAACTACACAACCCTCATCACCGAGTTGCCCCACTGAAATTAAATTTCTACTCAGCCTTGGAACATGTCTTACCTCATGTAGTAGCCAATGATTTCCATTCTGCAACTTAATCTTAATTTTTCCCTTTCCAACAATCTAACAGGGTTCATTATCCCCCAAATAAACAAGCCCAAAATCCCCTTGGACATAATCAATGAAATAACCTCTATGAGGTGTAGCATGAAATGAAGCTCCAGAATCTAAAGCCCACGAATCATCAACACTTTCTAAAGATAGAAGCAAAGCATCATATTCGGATTTTTTACTTACCACATTTTCCTCCTTGTCTCCATTTGATTTTTCTCCTTCATTTTTCTTTCAATTCCAGCAATCTTTCTTTTTGTTCCCTGGTTTTCCACAGTACCAGCAATCATTTGGTCCTCTCGATTGAGACCTCTTCCCCTTTGATTTTCCTCTTGATTTCCCACGATTTCCAAAGTTACTTCCTCTGTCAATCATTCTGCCCCTACTTTGTGCATTCAAAGCACTTCCTGATGTAGATCCACCTAAGGATTTCCTACGAGTTTCCTCACTCAAAATAGCACTGATCACATCATCATATTTTAGGGTACTAGATCTAGGAATAGAATTACTCACTGCCATTACCAAGCCATTCCAGCTTTCAGGCAAAGAACACAAAATCAAGAGACCCCTAATTTCTTCATCAAAATTTATACCCATAGAAGATAACTGACTAGTAATACTATTAAACTCATTTAAATGATCTGCAACAGATCCACCTTCTGCCATTTTCATATTAAATAAATGCTTCATGAGAAATACCTTGTTTGAAGCAGAGGGCTTTTCATATAGTGTCGCTACCGTTTTCATCAAATCTTCTATCATCTTTTCTTTTGTAATATTAAATGCCACTGATGGTGCCAAGCATAAACAAATGCTTTCAAGTGCCTTTCTATCCAAAAGATCTCATTCAACATCTGACATAGATCCTTGATTCTTGGCTTTGCCTTCCAATGGCTTCCATAAATCCTTATGATACATAGAGTCTTCCATTTGCATCTTCTATAATTGGAAGTTCTACCCATTAAACCTATCAACCCTCAGTTTACACTCATCTGCCATTGCTCCCACTTAACCATAAGACTCCCACTCAACTGTGAAACTTTCCTACAGAGGATAACTAAAAAAAACTAGGCTCTGATACCACTTGTTAGGATAAGCCACAGATAGAAATAAAAACTGCATGCAAATATAACCATTAACAGAAAATAATAGATCACACAGAAATGAACACAAGGCACCAAGATTTAACATGGTTCACCCAATCCCTAGGCTACGTCCACCAAACTGCAAGTCCAATATTATTACAATCCAGTGATTACAACCTTGTTACAATCCATAATCCCTTAAAGCTCAATACCGCCACAAGAAGCAATTTTGCATCACAACATAATGAAAAATACTTAACCCTAAACCCTTTTATACAAGTATTTTATGCTGTTTTAGGGTTACAACATGTCGGCCATATGTCGGCTACAATTTCAAACATGGCCCAAAAAAATTTTTAATTATGAAGTATGTACAGTACTTTCTTGATCAGTCACCATAATCTAATACCATCCGACTCTCTTTTTCATTCTCTACATGATCGATCCTCACAAGTTGAAGTGATTGTGGATACTTATGATTAGTAGTTGCAATAGGGTTCTTCATCAGTTGCAGAGACAAACAGCTCTTTGGGATAGGTTCTTCACTCAGTTGAGCAAGTTTTAGAGACATCACTTATCCATGGGATTCTTTCCACACACAATAGAAGTGTCTCATTTGTACCCTTGGCATTGTTTCTTCCTAAGGGGAGGAACACCATTCTGCAATCTTGAATCAGCTTCTTCATCAGAGCAGTCATTATTCAGCATTCTTCTTTAGGGAGGGGAGCCCATCCTATCTCTCTTCCTCTTCTCATCATTCTCTTATTATACACTGAATGTATGTCATAATGGGGAGGTATTGATTACTCCATCCATCGATGCATCCCTATTTATCTCTCTTTTGGGGGAGGGTTTTTTCCATGAGGTTTTCCCTCTTTCCCCACTTTATGGGAGATTGCATTTTCATTATGTACATGGGTACCTAACATGGCCTAGTAGCCAAGATCCATATTGCATTGCATCCTAGATTTCATAAGCTTAAGGGCATTCCCCTAAGTTGCATTTAAGGGGGGGTGTTGGTGTAAATAAGTATTTACTTACTACACTTACTTAAGTTTACTTAGGTTAATGCATTATTTTATTATTATTTTAGGTGAGACACTTAGGATTTTGTGTACTCTCATTGAGTTATGCAACTCTAATTATGCACATGGTGTCTACAACACATAAGTATGCATCATTCACTGAGTTGTCATATTGACAACATAATTATCTTCACTCCTTATTTAGCACATGTTGTTGACACCACTGATTTGTGTGCTACACCATTTTAAGCTTATCCTCACATCATCGGACTTAATGTTGTGCTCAATCGAGGATAAACCATATCTAGTGGACATGTGCCTAGTTGTATGACATATCATGATGCTGACTTCTATGCATTCTACAAGCTCTCCTGAGGCCTTTATATTTAGGAACTCCTAGTGTACTCTCATCCAGTTATTGAATGAATATCATCATTCTGATCATACTCTACCTATTTTGGTCTACTGTGTGCTTGTGTTGAGTTCTTTAGTTCTTGTGTGAATTTTTTCCTAAGCCAAATTCTTACACTAGTTAATATTACAATCTTCTTCACTTCCACTAAATAGCTCGGTAGCTTATGCTATGCTCAGTTTGTACTATACATTGTTTATGAAGCTTGGTAAACACTATGTAGCTCAAAAAACACTGCAAACTGACTCAGGTGCTTGATAGACACTATATTCCAACTACTTGGCTTGAGAGAAACTAAATCACTTGGCTAACATTGCAAACTGAATGATAAGCTCACTAAAACCTATAGAACTTGGTAACAATGTATCTAATTAACTAAGTATTGAGTCACTGATAGACAAATTGACCTTAACATCAACAATCAGGGCCATGAGAAAGTCTTAAGTGATTGGAATGAGGAGTTAGAACCTCAAGTTATGGATTTAGTTTCCAAGAAGTAAGTTGGTAGGAAAATCCTTAGAAAGGAACGAAAATTGAGATAGAAATTTTCCTAGTAGGGGGGTCATGGAGTGAACCCTAAGAAGGCTTAGATAGAACCTTTTCAATTTGTAGAAGAGAGAGGAACTTTTTAGAAATAGGAAATACTAAGAGGGGGGCAAATCAATATTCTACAAACTTTTGCCCAAAACTAGATATTATTAGTTGCCTTATACCTTGAATATGAAAGTAAATGAACAATAATTAACAATAAAAATAACCATATGAAAAGAGAACTCACAACACCATTTTTTTAAACTAGAGACACCTTGGCCAAGGGAAAACCCTTCTGCAGATGGTACCAACAAAATGATCCACTAATCAAAAGTATCTAGCTAAGGATATTGATCTCATTAAGAGTATATTATATACATAAAGTGTGTATGTCCTTATTATAGGAATAGGCCCTATTAAACTCCATAACCCTATTAATATCTATTTTATACAATTACAAAATTTATGCAAGATGAGTCCACTACCCAAACATGAAATATAAAATATAGTTCCTTGATATAAAAAGATAGATACAAAAACCCTTTTCTTGCTACTAATATCTTCAATATCTAGTATTTCATTGTTCCTTATCACAAAAATTTGCAATCCTTTCTTCATACATCATAATTTGCATCACACAAAGTTTGCACAGTCTTTGTAACAAGCACTCTCTACTTGGTATATTGTAATCTTCCTTTATACCTTTGCAATTCATAAATCCTTATCCAATTGACCTTGAAGCTTTCATACACTTGGAAAAATACAAAACTAACTCTTTACTTCTTAGGGTTAACATCTACGATGTCATCCCTAGTTAGTCAAGTAAATCCTTAGCCCATAATTCACACTTTTTTCTCATACTCTATCATGCTCATACATTATCTTTACCGATATTTAATCATAACTTATTCCATAGTAATCATGTGGAGATGAGCTCTAGCATACTTCATTTTGACTCTTTGTACCATTCACACCTAACTACGCACATGCCAATAATGCCTTTGTAAACCATACACATCAAAACTATATTTGTTCTGCTAGAAATATTGTCTCATACTTACACAATATTCCATGTCTAACTATGAAATCTTCATCTATATATAATGCCTTCTTGATAAAAAAGTATATGTTTCCATAAATGATAACTCTTAATTTATTTCAACTTATCCTACTTATCCAAATTGCCAACAATCTCCTCCTTTGGTATTGATGACAACATATGGAAAAATTCAATGAGTCCCAAAATATTGTTTAAAATTTTTTACAAAACTTGCCCTTTATAAAATTTACAAAACTTTAATATTTTTGGATCATTACATTTATATCCATCTTTCCTTATATTTCCTATTATAATATTGTGCATAAATACTTATCTCCCTTTCTATATACATCATAACCTTATCCTACTACTCCCCCTTACATTATACTTTATAAAAATTTCCTATGTTACTCTCCCTTTGATATCAATGGCAAAGGTGTCAAAATTTATATACAATTCAAAATTATGGATCTATACCTTTGCTTTTAGGTGGATAGGCATGAAATATAGTCACCAAAAGTTGTCTTTAGTCTCTCAAAGTTCTTTTTACATGAGTCTCTAACTCGCTCTGATATGCTAAGAAGAGTGCAAAGTACATAGGATGCTACTTATATTGCATTTAGATCTAAGTAGATAAACTTCTCAAAATGTCTTTTCCTTGATACATTCTTCAATATTCCTCTCCATAGTTTCTATCTTCAGAGATAAATGTTCTCTGAGACATGAAAACCTCTTGGTTGTTCTTTCTCTATTCATTTTAGTATGACTTTATTTCATCATAAGTCTTCCCAATATTTGCTTCAATGTCTTCATTATTTTGTTTTGGAAACTAAAGTTGATCTACTAATACCTTTATATCTTCATGTGTTATCTACAACTCATCATCTATATCCTTGGTGAATGTAAATGTCACTGGGCACTTAGCATTGAATTTTTTACCTTCTTGTTCACATCTTTTTTAGCTCATTGATGCATGTATCAAGAGCTCCAAGGTCACCTCTAATATTTTAACAAATAGTTTCAAAAATCTATGCATCATGATTTGTTTGATCTTGAATTGATGCTACATTAGATAGACTAGTGATTTCAGCATCAAAATATTGAATCACAGATGTTTTTGTATCTTCTAGATCATGATCTGTTAACTCTACAACAAAGGTGCACTGCAACTTCTCTATCAGGTCCATTAGAGATTTTTCTAGGCTCTTTACCTTTCGACTTTTATCAATTATTTTTCTCAAATATGAGATCAGTTTAGTCTTCTCATCATTGTTTGATCCTATCAAGCTTGTTAGAGTTAGGGGTGTCCTAGATGAGCTAGGTACATGGACCTTATTTTCTTCTTCCTCCTTTTTTGTCCTTCTCCTCTTCTTCTCTTATCTTCTTCTATTCCTCTTCTTTTCTTTTATTTTCTTCTTCTTCTTCCTTTTTCTTCTCTTCTTCTTCCTTCTTCATCTTCTCTTCTTCTTCCTTATTCTTCCTTTCTCCTTCTTTCTTATTTTTATTTTCCTCTTCTTCTTTCTTCTTATTCTCCCCATTCTCCTTTGTATTCCATTCTTCGTCCTTTTTCTTTTCTTATTCTTCTTTTCTCCTTTTCTCTTCCTTGTCCTTTTATTTCTTCTTATTTGCCTCATCCTCTTGTTCTTCTCTATTATTAGATCTGGTGTAGTCAACCAAATTATCAATAGTATTTGTGTCATAATCCTTAAAAAGGATCTTCCTTATTGGTGAATGCACCAAGTTGTGGTGCCAAAAATATGACACCCATTTTATTTTTGAAAATCTCCTATAGCACAAATGTGCTATGTTATTTCACATAGCATGTATGCCCTATGTAAAATCATATTAAATCTTAGCAACTTGTGAACAATTCCATTTTTGTCACCTAGTTTGCTAGTTTTTCCTTCTCTTCTCACAAAAATGTGCACATCTTTTGTAGAAGGTGAATCTCTCTCTCTCTCTCTCTCTCTCTCTCTCTCTCTCTCTCTCTCTCTCTCTCTCTCTCTCTCTCCTCCTTAAAATTCCTCTTCATCACTAGAGACCAAGATTAGGTTCATCAAGTATGTTTTCTAACCTTTATCTTGCATTGTTTTGTATGTTTTAGCATTGTTTTGTATGGTTTTTTTAGTTTTTCTTCAATTTTGTTGAGTTTTTTAAAATGTAATTGGTTTCTTATCAAGAAATGTGAATAATCAGCCACCACCCTACACTATCAAATGATCCAAGTCCCTAGCCTAATCAACAAAATCCTCCAAGAAATCAAAATGGAAACCCTCGTGAGTAAGAGAAATAAGATCCATGACCTCCACCATTCCAAGACCTCCTCCTAGCACCCAAGACAATATAATGAATGAAATAGAAAGAGGGAAAACAATTGTAAGCAATCATTGGTAGGTTAAAATCTTACCAAAAAAATAATCCTACAAGAGCACAATTGGCATCCTCACTTGAGTCCATTGTTATCCAGGTAGCTTCTATTAGTGGTTAGTTTGATATTTGGCTTGTTAATAGAGAACAAGGAAGATATTATGCAAAAAAAAATCCTATGAAGATGTAAAAAGAAAAGGCATAATTAAAGATGATATTATGATGATATTAGAAATAATGTTTTTGGATTGATGGTGGATGGTCCTTGATGCCCCTCCCTATAATAATCACGAGGCTCCAATATTTTTTTTAAGGAAATTATATTTTTAATTTTTACTCAAGGAGATGCCCAATTATTTTGACATATTAGATTTCCAAGGTAGAGGTGGGGGGTTGGCATTTGAGAGGTTGGGAGCACATCATGACACTAACACAATTAGGACACTTATTGCCAAGCCACAAGGTGAACATGTCATTATTCCTTTAGTTGTAAAGGAACATGTAGAGCCCAATATTCTAGGTATTATCAATGCTTTGACATAGACCCTCATTCATTGTGACAATCCATTAGTTATGGAAAAGCCTTATTTGTGCCACTATCACATGTGCATGTCATGTGATTCCTTATGCACATTTGATAGTCACATTGGAGAAACCATCAATGATGGGTTAGTCAGTAATGACTTCTTCAATGAGATAACTAGCATTGACACACAAGTAAATATTTACAATTATAATAAACTAATTTGATTGCATTCTGTATGTACAATGAATGACTAATAAATTAACATGTCTTGACATTGTTCAAAATTTTAGGGTGAGAGTGTTGACAGACCTAGTATAGATTCTGCAGCCCCCATTTTACATCTTTTTGAAAAGTCAAAAAGTATGTATTGATTTCATCATTACAATTAATACATCTATTTTTTAATTAATTGTATGAATGACTAACAAAATAAAAATTATTCATGTACATTAGTTCTCTACTGGACCATTGAAATCCATAACAAAATCTGAGCCTAGGCATCATATGAGCTTCAGAGCAGTACATTTGTTTCATATTAATTTGATTATATTATATCCTATAAAAAAATATGTAAATTGTATTATATAATTTTTAGTTTTCGACATCTGAGGCTACTCCTTATCTTTGCTAGTCCATCGATTGTGGAGTTGCTACGATGATGGCTAGTTTAGAGCCACTGACTAAGGTATGCAAGAGTTTTCATAGATTATTTGTTATTTATAATAGTTAGTATTGAAGTTTTAAATGGTATTCATAATTATGATCAAGTGATTACATTGATTAAATTTTTGTAGGGCATTGTTACTCACGATCGTCCATGAGCCTTTGAGGTGGATGTACAAAATGCCTATTTGGTGATAGTAAGACAATAATTAATATTGTGTATACATATATTTGATTTTAATGTATAATAATTATTGATTCATATATACTTTATTTATATTAGCTTCATTTAGAGAGGAGCCTAAACAAGAGGATGAGAAAGCATGTGAGGAAGACCCCAGCAATCCCATCATCATTTGTTCATGTGATGACCAAAGACCTCTGGGGATTTATTTCCTTCCCCTCATGGGAAGGAGAACATATAGGGATGGATACACATATAGGTATTAGTGGACATATTCAACATACATTTGATGTATACATGACATTATATATTTGATGTATAACATATATTTGATGCATGACATTATTAGACTTACAACTTTGATGCATCAAATTGTTCATGTATGACATTGTTGGTTATCATAATATTTTTCTTTTTCTTTTTTATGTTTTAATTATTTCATGTATTTCATTTTAATTTAATTTGCATCCCAAATAAGGGTAGGAATCATTATAATAATATTTGATAGTATCTTTTGACATGTGAATAAGGCTATGATATTAGTTTGTATTTAGATTGCACAAGTTATGAGTACATTTTATTATGAGTAACTTATTTGGAGTTTTTTATAGATGAAAATAGTGAAACTTTAATTCTTATTACTATTATACAATTAACATTGGAATTTGAATCTTGATTTAAGTGCATTATGTAAATGTCTAAGCTTGAATCTTAGTGTCATCATAAACATGTCAAAAGTTTATATATGCTTTATCTTCATAAAGTGAAAAGACTTGAAATATTTTTTTTAATATATTCATGGAATTTGATATCAAGATTGCTTGCTTGTCCATCTCTTTGAGAGCTTCATTCATGGAGACACACCATAAATGCACTTCTTATGATTCTTGGAGCTATATTTCTTCCATGTTTTCTTACATATCTTTTGTGTGTCATTATCCACTATGCATTGATTGCACTATCTTTGGCATCCTTTGTATCGTGATGGATTGTACACCCCTAGGATGTCATCTTCAACTACTTGTATCTTTTTCATTCTTACAAGTATCGACACATAATATTTAGTAACTCTTAGGGTCAATTGCATTCGACATGCCTGAGAATATTTGATTGATCAATGGGGTAGGACAAGATTGGAACTAGGGTTTACCTGGCCACTCAGAGCATCCCACGATGAATGGGTACAAAGATGAACACCATTTGGTAACTTTTTATTGGTCAACACTAAAAGTTTCAACATCACCTGATATAGGGCTAAAAATTAAAATGAATCCAATATCAAGAAAGAGAGAGAGGTTATTGTAGGTATCAAAAACATAATTCTATACCACTTTTTGTTACATTGATACCTCACATGAGCTCTAAGATATACCTCATCATAGATTAATAACCTGTGACATTTAATGACTCTCAGGGCCAATTCCATCTGGCATTCCTGAGAATGTTCAAGAGATCAATGAGACAATAGAAGATTGGGACTAGGGTTTACCCAACCACTTAGAGATAATTTAGTAGATATTTTGATCCCATGACTAATAGTTAAAGAGATTCTCCAATTGTTGACTTTGTATAGGCCAACACTACAAGTTTCAGCATTACCCAAGATGGGGCTACAAAATCAAAATGGAATTGAATCTCCAAAGAGAGAGAGAGAGAGAGAGAGAGAGAGAGAGAGAGAGAGAGAGTCTATTTTAGGTTTTGATAACAAAATCCTATAGCACATGACATTACATTGATACCTCAAATGAGCTCTAAGATATGACCCATCAAAGATTGCTGCCCTATGGCATTTCGTGACTTCTAGTGTCAATTTTGTAGATAGTTTCATCCCACGATGATTAATTAGATATATTCACTAGTTGGAAACTTTGTACTAGCCAATACTACATGTTTCAACATCACTTGAGATAGGGTCACAAAATCAAAATGGAATTGAATCTCCAGAGAGAGAGAGAGAGGGGGAGAGAGAGAGAGAGAGAGAGAGAGAGAGAGAGAGAGAGAGAGAGAGAGAGAGAGAGAGAGAGAGAGAGAGAGAGGTTATTTTATGTATTGATATCATAATCCTTTCACACATGGAATTGCATTGATACCTTAGATGAGCTCTAAGATACGCCCCATCAATGATTTCTGTCCTATGGCATTTAGGGACTCCTACATTCAATTCTATCTAACTAGCCCAAGAACGTTTGAGTGATCAAAAAGATGGGATGAACTTGGAATTAGGTTTTACCTAACCACTCAGAGCTAGCTAAGTAGACATTTTGATCCCACAATGAATGATTAGAGAGATTCACAAGTTGGTCACTTTATACTGACAAACACTACATGTTTCAGCATCACCCGAGATAGGACTACAAAACCAAAATGGAATCAAATCTCCAAAAAGTGAGAGAGGTTACCATAGGTATCAACAACATTATCCTATATCACTTGATGTTGCATAAATACCTTGCATGAGTTCCAAGATATGCCTTATCAAATATCATCACCCTATGGAATTTACTGACTGTCATGATCAATTCCATTTGGTATGCCTGAGAATGTTTGAGTAATCAACAAGATAAGACAAGCTTAGGAAATGGGATATTCCATGTCAAACATCATTGGCCGATGGCAATTACTGACTTTTAGGGTCAATACTATCTAAAAAACCCAAGATATTTTAAGCAATCAATGAATTGGAACAATCTTGGGAATAGGGCTTATGTAGCCACTCGAAGCTAACACAATAGATAGTTTGATCCCACCATGAATGGTTAGAGAGATTCACAAGTTAGCATCTTTGTACTACCCAACACTACAATTTTTAGCATCACCCAAGATAAGGCTACAAAATCAAAATGGAATCAAATCTCACAAAAGAGAGAGAGTTTATTGTAGGTATCAACAGTAAGATATTGTAGCACCTGACTTTGTATTGATACCTTGTATGAACTCTAAGATATGCCTCGTCAAATACTATTTCCCTATGGCATTAAGTGACTCTTAGGGTCAATTCCATCTAGTGTGCTAGAGAATGTTTGAGTGATTAATGGGGTGGGACAACCTTGGGACTAGACTTTACCCAGCCAATCAAAGCTAATGCAGTAGACAATTTTACCCCACAATGAATGATTCAAGGGATTCATCAATTGGTGACTTTTTATTGGCCAATACTATAAGTTTCCACATCACTTGAGATAGGACCACAAATTAAAAAAGTAATTGAATCTCCAAAAAATGAGAGAGGTTATTGTACGTATCAATAACATAATCTTGTAACACCTAGCATTGCATCAGTTCCTTACACAAGATCCAAGATATTTCCAATCAAAGATCTCTACCCTATGGCATTTAGTAACTCTCAGGGTCAATTGCCTCCAACATGCCCAAGAATTTTCAAGAAATAATTGTGATGAGTCAAGATTGAGAGTAGGGTTTACCCAACCACTTAGATCTAATAGAGTAGATAATAATATCCCATAATGAATGGTTAGAGAGATTCACTGGTTGGTGACTTTTTACTTTCTCTCTCACTCCCTCCCTCCCTCCCTCCCTCCCTCCCTCACTCTCCCTCCCTCTCCCTCACTCTCCCTCTCACTCATGATTTTCCCTCCCTCTCTCCCTACCTCTCACTCTCTCATGATGCACTAGGGATTTGAGTGGATGACCCTACTACTACAAGATGTTTAGCTACAAAGACCTTAGTCTATCCACTAGCCTTCATCTCCATGGATATGCCCATTGCATCTTTGTATTCTTATCATGTCAAGCTTGTTTCTTTTAGGATTGCGTCAATTTTCTTTTCAACTTTCTTCTTAATGTCCTTTCCATGAAGTTCATTATGAACTTACTTAACTTTATCTTCATATGTCTCACATCTAGAACATTCCATATCTCTTTTTGATTCCAATATTATCTTCACATAATCTTTGACCAATTCTTCACTCATCTCATAACCCATTAGGTCTATGAGTTTCACTTTAGATTTTACTACTTCCATACATGTGACATTAGTCTCAAACATGAAGAAAATGTAATCGTTATACTTCTCATATATAATAGGTGGAATTCTAAATCTTTATTTCATAAATGATTGAAAATGCTTCATCATTCTTGTGATGTTGTCTATTATTCTCTCTTTAGATTGCTTGCTATAATGATGAGTTATCAAACTCATTGTGCACTTGTCACTATCCCATTCCTATTTTGGTATCCTAGGGAACTTTCTAACACTTAGAAAAATAAATGTTTTAGTCGACATTCAAATCTAAACACAACATTCTTTATTTTCTTTTTTTTATCAATGTTACAGAGTAATTTTTGCTCAACAATGTGGCACATATTTTAAAATTTTTCTCTTTTCACTTCCATGAGGTATGTTGCATAGATAAATCTAGTAGGGTGTTGGTAAACAGATTGTCCTTTTAAATAAACTCTCCAAATGCCCAATTCTGAAAGAACAATTAGATGCCAACAGTTGGATAATCTATCATGAGATTGATAGATTTCCTCTTAATTGGAAGGTACAGCTCCCTTATGAAATGATATGCAACAAAAAAATTTTATCTCTAATTCCTATTGCGGGGTATGTTCTTAACCGGAGAACAGTAGAGGAAAATTGAGTTCCACCTAGGCAAGTGAAATCTCAGGTGGAAATTAGATGCAAAAATGTTGTGCTGTGATCTTCACACTCTTATGAATTTCTCAACACAACAATCATGATAGATGCAAATATGAAATGTAATGCAAGCTTAACTATGCAAATGAAACAACTAACAGATACTTGTTGTGTTTGAACCCTCACAATTCTTATGACTTTTGACCCACAACAGCATATCACAATGACTAAGAAGAAACAAGATGGAATGCATACAAACGAAAAACTCAACGGAAATATCTCCAACAACTAGTTTCAACTCTCTGATTGATTTACCAGTTCCATTAAAATGAAACTCTGTTCACTTAATTAATTCAACTTAACCTTTATGGAAATATAACATATAGAAGAAGAAAGTGGACAGTAAAGAAATGGTACAAAACTCAGTTGTCTCTGCAACAAGATTCACACCAAAAATTTGTCGACCCTTCATTAATCATTTAGCCCTATACATATAGAGATGAGAGATGACCGTTACAATAGGAATACCAATCGGTTCATCTCCTCAGAAGACAAATGACAAGAAGTTAATTTTTCATTTACAAAATCAAAATAAAATGAAAAAGATACATTATTTTGATCTCTTCCCCTTTTCCATTTTCGCTCTATATGCCCTGGCAGCAACTATAATAGGAATTAGCTCATCATTGCTAGACACGTGTACATTGGTGAATCTTAAGAGGCATTTTGAATGCTCTCAAGCAAATTTTTTTATAGAATTCATCTAACTTTTTAATTCTTCAGCTGCCACATGTATGCATCCGCTCAAAGTCTATAAATCTGTTATTTTGTTTTGATTATTAGGAGTGATGCTTGACAGGTTACTCAAATATACAGAGAAGTTATTTTTCATTACTTCTATTCCAATCAAAGCCTTTCCTTGACCACTAGTTTGTGGTTCAGAATGCAGTCCTTTCAATGTTCTATTTAACAGCATAATGATTCAAAGCAAGAAAATGGTAATTTGAAAATCGGTTATACTGTTCTTTATATAGAAACCACAATTTACCCATTAAGTTTTCAGGATCCACGCCACACAAGCGAAATAAATGATCAATCTGTTAGACTAATTATTATAACGGGTTCCTCCATGTCTTTTCACTTTTTAGTTGGCTTAACGATAACTTCCTTTATTATTGACTTACTTCCCCGTTTTAACCCCGTTTCAGAAAAACCAAAACAGAGTACTCCCTAGGGTGAAATCTGCTCAGCTCGATTCTACATTTAGAATCCTTTTCAGATGTGAGTATTCACTTCCCTTGTATCCTTTAGGCTTCTTGTGATTAATTTGTTACATAACCAAGCCTGCAAGATTAATTTTCTGGACAATGCAGAAAATCGCCTCTAAAGGTAGAAACTCCGCAAAGGAGAAGGCAATTTCTAATTTTTTGCGAATCCTCTGTTTAGTCTTTTCTATCTTAACTATTTCGCTTTAAGCCTTTGGAGAGTAGAAAAAGTACTTTGCCAATGGAAGTAGGGCTCATTGACTTCCTTTACTTTCTTTAGCTATGCCTGTTCAAAAAATTGACTTCTTGGTGCGAAAGCTTGTAAAAGGAGAAGCTATTTTTCAGTTTTTTGCAAATCTTCCTTTTACTCATCTCAATAGGTTTTAAATCATTCACATCACTGAAACATCCTGAACTTTAGATGATCTTAAGAAAAACATAAATCTTCTTTCTGAATTCATCCAGTAGACTGCATTTACATTTCTGGCGGAGTTTCACCTTCCGGCTACGAAAGTCCGCAGGATCAGAAGTCAGTTCTGAGTTTTTCGCCAATGCCTTTTCTGAACACTTTGGCAATTTTTGAATGATTCTCATGCTAGAATATGATGATAATCAACTAACTCATCTATAACTTCACTCACCTTTCCATTTTGAAATCTGCAAATCATATTTAAAACTCATTGCGGAATTTTACCTTCAAAGTGCGAAAATCCACAAAAGGAGAAGGCAAAACTGAAATTTCTGCCCCTTCATCTTTCTTCATATTCGGTTCGTATGATTTGCAAGTAAATTTATCTGAAGTAGTATCCTTTGAGAATCTCCATCGAGTAAGGATCTAGACTACCCAAATGAACTATGACCATGAGGAAAACCCACCCGGCTATACAATGTATGAGAAGGGGGAAAGATGGAAACCCGATGGAGACAATCATCACCTAAAGAGGAAAGACTTATTTACTTGACAAGACCAAATATGACAAAACATCTACTTTTCCAAATTACTACGAGACTAAAAAGTGGGGCAATAGTTGGCTCTGACTGGGGACTTGGGTAGAGAATACTCAAGCGAGGGACTCAGAATCTCTGGTTTCGCAAAAAGGAAATGAAAGGTGGCAGCACAAAAAAACTTAAAGCAAAACAAAGAACAAAGGAAAGGAAAAGCAGAAAAGGGAAAGACTAACTAAAGCACACATAAAACACTAAACCTACTATATTACAATACAGGGGTTACCTGTTTTCAATTCAAAATTTGATAGAGCTTCAAATTCTGACCATTGTAGGTCATGGGTAGTACTTCACCATCTTCATAGGCCAATTTGAAAGAATTTTTCTCAAATGCTTGATGAATTGTGAAAGGACCTTTCCATAGAGTGTCGAACCTTTTATGCATTCCTTTAGGGGCATTTCTCTTATCCCAGAGCAATACGCTATCTCCCACCATAAATTTTTGTGGTCTTGTTCTTTTATCAAATAGTTCTTTCACTCGCCTCTGGTGTTGTGTGATATGGTCAACAATTTCTTCTCTTTCCTCTTCAAGATTACTTAAATACAACATTCTCTTTTCCAGGCCATCTTTATAAATATCATCTTCAATCACTGTTCTGAGTTTGTTTGTGGCCAGCTCTAGAGGTAGAGGCAAATTTGCTTTAGTTCCATACACCAATTCGAAAGGAGATACACCAATTGCTCTCTTGGGTGTCACCCTATCCGCCCAAAGTGCTTCAAAAAATTTCTTGTGCCAATTCTTTTGATTATCTAAAACTAGCTTCTAATGATATTTACTAAATTTTTGTTTCTAGACTCGGCCTGGCCATTCCCTTGAGGAAAATAATCTGATGAATGACCAACACTTATTCTATACTTTAAACAAAAATCCGTAATTTTAATTGAAGAAAAATAGGAAGCATTATCCGTTACTAATTTGATAGGAACCCCAAACCTAACTAAAATATTCTCCTTTATGAATTCACATACAACTTCAGAAGTAGTGTTCTTTGTAGCTTTGGCCTCCACCCACTTAGTGAAGTAGTCAGTCGTAGTTATTATGTATTGGTGACCAGCACTGGATACTGGATTGATAGGACCAAAAAAATCAAGGCCCCATTGCTGAAAAGGTCCTTCAATTACAACAGGCCTCAACGGTAGGGCTGCTAGCTGAGGATGCCCAGAGAACATTTTACATTTTTCACACTTTGAAACCCAAGCATATGCATGTTTAAAAATTTCAGGCCAATAGTAACATTGTCTTAATATCTTAAAAGTTGTGACTGAAGAAGAAAAATGTCCACCACACGCCTCATCATGAAAGGTCTTCAACAGCTTTTGTTTTTGTTGTTTATCCACGCATCTAAGAAAGGTGCCATCAATAGCTCTTTTGAAGAGTCTACCATCCCAGATTACATATTTGGCTGCCTTCAGTTTAAGGTCTCTCCTTTGTTTTGCATTGAGCCCTTCGGGACATTCACCATATGTTAAGAAATAGGAGATGTTTTCAAACCATGGGTCATAGAGACTTACAGCTAACACTAGTTGTTTTCCACTTGGTTCCTCTGACTCACCAGCAATTTTATTTTTTGCAATTGCTTTACATAAAGCATTCCCTCTTACCAGCTTAGTAGGCTTAATCTCTATATCATATTCTTGTATCTTTGCTATCCATGATCCCCTGACATTGCAACCTATATCTTGTTGAGTCAATACACTCTTAACTGCTATGTCTAGGACAAAAACTATTGAATGTGAATGCAAGATATAGAACCAAAAAAATTTAAGGGATTTAACCACTGAAAAAGCATGTTTTTCGATCTGGGAATATTTGAGTTCATGATTCTTTAGGGGAATTCTCATGAAAGCAATGGGAGCTTGTATTCCTTCCTCATTTTCCTGTACGAGGATAGCTAACAATGTATGTTCAGAAGCATAACAATAAATAATAAAGTCTCTTTTATAATTTGGATGACACAATACAGGGGTATTGGCAATAGCAGTTTTTATATCTTGGAACACCTGTTTTCTCGCCTTATTCCATTTGAAGTTTGAATTTCCTTTCATCATATCCAATATGTGTTTAGTGGTTTCTACGAAATCAGGTACGAATCTTCTGAGAAAATTCACTTGACCAAAGAAAGATTGAACCCCCATTTTACTTGAGGGCAGGCTTAATCTCTGAATAGCTTTCACTCTTTCAGGGTCAATCTTAATACCTTCCTGAGAAACTATATGACCAAGGAGTTTTCCTTCTGTCACACAAAAAACTGACTTCTTAGGATTAAGGGATATCCTATGTTCTCTAAATATCTGTAACACCTTCCTTAGATCTTCCATATGATTTTTCCTTTTCTTTGAAAACATAGTGAGATCATCTAAATATATAACTATGATTCAATCTTTCATATCTATAAAGGTTTTACTCATACATCTTTGGAAAGTTGCTCCAGCATTGATCAACCCAAAAGGCATCCTATGATATGCGAATGTACCCCAAGGAGTAGTAAACATTGTTTTATGTTGATCTTTCTCTTCCACTTCAACCTGGTTATAACCCGAAAAACCATCAAGCATAGACATCATTTCTGAGCCCGCTACCGTTTGTAGTAAATAGTCCATATTAGGAAGAGCAAAATTATCTTTTAGAGATGCTTGGTTCAAATTGCAGAAATCAACACATATCCTTATCTCTCCATTCTTCTTCCTGACAGGCACTATATTAGCTATCCAAGTGGAGTGATGGATGGGATATATTATTCTTGCTTTCAACATTTTATCTACCACACGAAAAATGGCATCTGCAACCTTGGGGTTATAATTCCTTTGTTTTTGTCTAAATGGGATTGTATTTGGCTTAAGTGGGATTTGATGTTTTACCTTCCCATCTCTGTAACTCTTCAAGTCTTCATAACTCCATGCAAAGACATCTTTGTATTCTTCAAATAGTTGCTTTACAACTTCTCTTTCTTCAGGAGTACAACATTTTCTAGGATTAATCATTTTAGGATCATCACCCTCTCCAATGTTCATTCCTTCATATTCACCTGTGGTAGGTCCTTTTTCTATTTTCTTTTGTTTTATATAAGCATCATGTCTATTGAACAATTTTTCCAACGCCACAAAATATGGGGTGATGATATTACCTTTCAACTGAACTTCACCATTTTGATGATGTTTCGCATTTTCATGCTCAAAGCTGAGCTCATCATTCTCAAGGAATAACTGCAAACTTTTATCATCACTGAAGACTTGTCATGATTCTGTGTTATCTGGGACAGCTGACCGATACACAATTTCAATCTGATACTTTTTTGTCTTTGAAATCTAGATGAGGAAGTAATAGAGAAGCTGAGACCACTAATGAATCAGCTTTAGCATTCATTTCTCTTGGTACCGCTTCAATAGAAAAAGCCTCCAGACCTTCAATTTCATCCCATACTCTGTTTCTATAATTTTTCAATTTGTGATTTTTAACAGAGTATTGTCTTTTTACCTATTTCACAATAAGCTCTGCATCACCTCAAGCTTTTAAAATCTTTACTCCTCTGTCCTTTGCTGACATGATTCCCAAAAGTAAGGCCTCATATTCCGCAGTGTTATTTGTATTCCCAAATTCTAATTTGAAAGCTAAAGGTTCAATTTCTCCTTCTGGGGATATCAATACCACACCCACTCCAGATCCTGCAGAAGCATAGCTTCCATCGAATTCCAATATCCAAATGCCTAACACATCTTTACTTTCATCAAAAACCTTAGCAATCTGCTCTTCATTTGTTTGTTCATCTAGGTCTCTTTCAGTAAAGAGCATGTAATTACCAAATTCAAGCTCTTGATACAAAATCTGTGCTTTAGGATCGTCTGACTTTAAAACTGTGAATTTAGCCTTTTCTTCAGGTTCCAATTTGATTTTCTTATTTCCAATGGGTATCACAGCTTGAGACTAGTCTAGCTTTATTTCACCCCCTAAGTCTTGACAGAAACTTCTACTCAATAATAGTCCATAACTAGCCAAGATGTCAACTACCAGGATAGTCAAAAAGAGCTTCTTCTCAGGATGTGCAGCTAAGGCTACTTGAGCATCTTTGATTTGCCCAACTAAGGGAACCTATTTGGCATCCATGGAGTAACACCTACCATGTACCTTAGTGAGATTGAGTCCTAAGGCTTTGGCTACAGACTGAGGCATAACGTTATCTGAGGCACCTGAATCTATTATGCAGTTACTTAGCTTGCATCCATTGATATACAATGAGATATAAAAAGGTTTAGGTTTTTGTCTCAAAAATGTTGCTAAGATGGTAGAATCTTCCTAATTGAATAAGTCATATGTTAAGGTCTCCTCTTCTTTCTCAACAGTCACATTGTGATTAAGATTTGGGACATCATTTTTACATCTATCTACTAGCTTTTTTAACTCAGCAGAGTAGAAATTTGAACCTTTGATTCTTCACAGAATTGAATAAAATCAAAAGATGTCTTGTCTTAACTCGTTAAAGCGGAGGACGTCCCTTGGTTAGTATGTGCCTTGCTCAAAGAAGGATTGGAATTATCTTTGTGAGGGTGAGTAGAGGATTGATTCTTCATCCTCTGCTCACGAGTCAGCACTATGTATGAAGTCCCATCAATGGTTGCATAACATTCGGCCTTAGATTCAGAATTTGATTCATATTCTAAAAATAAATTTCCAGAGTCACCATTTGAGTATGGATCAGGCTCTGAACTAGGACTTGCACTATTCAATTCCTTAGTGGATAACAACTGCATCATGCATGCAATTTCTGGACAACTAGTACTATCATGGTCTGTAGTCAAATGAAAAACACACATATTTCCCTTTTTGGCCGCGGCCTCAATTTGTAACCTAGGTTGTGCACCTTGAAGCTGTGGGAATTTTCCATCATTGTTCCTTCCTGGTGGATTCTGATAATTCCTCTGATAAGACTGGTTAAACCTAGGCAATTGTCTCTTCATGGCTGTCAATTCATTTAATAATTTTTGTATCATTTCTTCAGATGAAGTAGTATTGCTAGAGCTTCCTTTCATTTGAATTTCTCGCTTCCATTTTCTCGCAGAAATAAGATCATCCTCAAATTCTATGGCCTTCCTTTGCACATCTGCTAAATCTATGGGATGAGCTCTCCTTAGATCATAATTGATATCTGGAGCCATAGCACTAAAGAAGAAAGTCTTCAGGTTACTAGTCGTGGGTCTATCAGCAGCGGGAATTCTACTATTAATCTTATTAAAGTTAGCCACAAAATCCCTCATGCTTATAGCTGGTTGCTTCTTAATGAAGTCAATTGTGTCAGTAAGGCATGTTCATCTTCCGTAGTTTTGAACCTTGCCTCAAATTCGATTCTCATCGAGTCCCAGTCAGTGATGGAATTATCAGGTAAATGGTAGAACCAGTCTGTTGCATCCTCCGTAAGGGTCTCTACGAATAATCTCATAGAAACATCTTCATGTCCCACCCCTAATATATGGGTAGCCGCAAAGAAGGCTTTAATGTGTTCATCTATAGTAACTTTCTCATCACCTGAGAATTTAGGAAAATTCTTCCTTGAACCCGATGGAAGCAGGTGAGAGGCATTTAATGCTAATGGTCCTGTCGCTGTGGCCCATGGAGCAGCCATGATTATTTTGGCAACGAACGGAGGAAAATTAACAATAGAGGGAGTGGTGATTTTGTGTAAGGCCAATACCTGACAGGTAGACTGAGAAGCACTAGTGTTTTGATTCCGAATAGGGGAAGGTGTTCTACTTCAACTCTTCTGTTCACCTTTACACTTTGGAACTTCTAGGATGGGAAAGCCAAGTTCTGTAAGCTTATCAAAAATGGGGTCTCACCCACCTTGTTCCTTGGTACTTCTTAAGAACCTTTCCAGGATGTTGGGTTTAGTTTATCTCTGAGCCTATTGTCTGAGTTATCTTTCCGCTCTCTAGATCTCTCTCCTTTGAACAACTCATTCTAAGTCTTTAGCTCTTCTTTCTTCTTCCTCTAATACCTGGCTAGCATTCTGATAGTGTTCAATATTTCTTTTGTGTCTCCAAACAAAATTATTCAGGGATGAAATAATATCCTCTTGGTCGTCTTGAAAACCAAGGTTAGGTTGGAGCACTGGAACTATGTTTTCATGAGGTAGTACCATTTTTCCTCATGACATAGGTTTTTCTGATCAAGCGATTGTTCGTTTCCCCAGCAGAGTCACCAAAAATCTGTTGGTAAACAGATTGTCCTTTTAAATAAACTCTCCAAATGCCCAATTCTGAAAGAACAATTAGATGCCAATAGTTGGATAATCTATCATGAGATTGATAGATTTCCTCTGAATTGGAAGGTACAACTCCATTATGAAATGATATGCAGCAAAAAAATTTTATCTCTAATTCCTATTGTGGGGTATGTTCTTAACCAGAGAACAGTAGAGGAAAACCGAGTTCCACCCAGGCAAGTGAAATCTCAGGCAGAAATTAGATGCAAAAATGCTGTGTTGTGATCTTCACACTCTTATGAATTTCTCAACACTACAATCATGATAGATGCAAATATGAAATGCAATGCAAGATTAACTATGCAAATGAAACAACTAACAGATACTTGTTGTGTTTGAACCCTCACAATTCTTATGACTTCTGACACACAACAAAATATCACAATGACTAAGAAGAAACAAGATGGAATGCATACAAATGAAACACTCAACGGAAATATCTCCAACAACTAGTTTCAACTCTTTGATTGATTTACTAGTTCCATTAAAATGAAACTCTATTCTCTTAATTACTTCAACTTAACCTTTATGGAAATATAACATACAAAACAAGAAAGCAAACAGTAAAGAAATGGTACAAAACTCAGTTGTCTCTGCAACAAGATTCACACCAAAAATTTGCTGACCCTTCATTAATCATTTAGCCCTATACATATAGAGATGAGAGATGACCATTACAATAGGAATACCAATCGGTTCATCTCCTTAGAAGACAAATGACAAGAAGTTAATTTGTCATTTACAAAATCAAAAGAAAATGAAAAAGAGACATTATTTTGATCTCTTCCCCTTTTCCATTTTTGCTCTATATGCCTTGGCAGCAACTATAATAGGAATTAGCTCATCATTGCTAGACACATGTACATTGGTGAATCTTAAGAGCCATTTTGAATGCTCTCGAGCTAATTCTTTTACAGAATTCATCTAACTTTTTAATTCTTCAGCTACCACATGTATGCATCCGCTCAAAGTCTATAAATCTGTTATTCTATTTTGATTATTAGGAGTGATGCTTGACAGGGTACTCAAATATACAGAGAAGTTATTTTTCATTACTTCTATTCCAATCAAAGCCTTTCCTTAACCACTAGTCTGTGGTTCAGAATGCAGTCTTTTCAATGTTCAATTTAACAGCATAACGATTCAAAGCAAGAAAATGGTAATTTCAAAATCGGTTATACTTTTCTTTATATAGACACCACAATTTACCCGTTAACTTTTCAGGATCCGCGCCACACAAGCAAAATAAATGATCAATCCATTAAACTGATGATTATAACAAGTTCCTCCATGTCTTTTCACTTTTTCGTTGGCTTAACGGTAACTTCCTTTATTACTGACTTACTTCCCCATTTTAACCCCATTTTGAAAAAACCAAAACAGAGTACTCCCTAGGGTGAAATCTGCTAAGCTCGATTTTGTATTTAGAATTCTTTTCAGATGTGAGTATTCACTTCCCTTGTATCCTTTAGGCTTCTTGTGATTAATTTGTTACATAACCAAGCCTGCAAGATTAATTTTTTGGACAATGCGGAAAATCGCCTCTGAAGGTAGAAACTCCGCAAAGGAGAAGGCAATTTCTAATTTTCCGCGAAGCCTC
The DNA here is from genome assembly GCA_028749045.1 of Cupressus sempervirens. Lineage (NCBI taxonomy): Eukaryota > Viridiplantae > Streptophyta > Pinopsida > Cupressales > Cupressaceae > Cupressus > Cupressus sempervirens. The sequence continues at coordinate 495,584,120 of CM053790.1, forward strand.
CATTTAGTCTTTTATGTCTTAACTATTTTTCTTTAAGCCTTCGGAGAGTAGAAAAAGTACTTCGCCAATGGAAGTGGGGCCCACTGACTTCCTTTACTTTCTTTAGCTATCCCTGTTCAGAAAATTGACTTCTTGGTGCGAAAGCTTGTAAAAGGAGAAGCTATTTTTCAGTTTTCCGCAAATCTTCCTTTTACTCATCTCAATAGGTTTTAAATCATTCACATCACTGAAACATCCTGAGCTTTAGATGATCTTAAGAAAAACATAACTCTTCTTTCTGAATTCATCCAGTAGACTGCATTTACATTTCTGGCGGAGTTTCACCTTCCGGCTACGAAAGTCCGCAGGATGAGAAGTCAGTTCTGAGTTTTCCACCAATGCCTTTTTCTGAACACTTTGGCAATTTCTAAATGATTCCCGTGCTAGAATATGATGATAATCAACTGACTCGTCTATAACTTCACTCACCTTTCCATTTTGAAATCTACAAATCGTATTTAAAACTCATTTCCGAATTTTACCTTCAAAGTGCGAAAATCCACAAAAGGAGAAGGCAAAACTGAAATTTTTGCCCCTTCATCTTTCTTCATATTCGGTTCATATGATCTGCAAGTAAATTTATCTGAAGTAGTATCCTTTGAGAATATCCATCGAGTAAGGATCTAGACTACCCAAATGAACTATGACCATGAGGAAAACCCACCCGGCTATATAATGTGCGAGAAGGGGAAAAGATGTAAACCCAATGGAGACAATCATCACCTAAAGAGGAAAGACTTATTGACTTGACAAGACCAAATATGATGAAACATCTACTTTGTCAAATTACTATGGGACTAAAAAGTGGGGCAACATAGGGATAGAGTTTACATAGAACTAAAGTTCATCTTGTAGCCAATGATCTTTGCAATAAGCCTAATATCTATTTCAATCATTAGGTCTATTTTCATGTTTTTTGCATCAAGCATTATTTTGAAATTGGTTTCAACCAACTTCTTCATGTTTTTCTCATTCATAGGATTACATCCTTCACTGCTCAAACTAATGATTTTATAAATCTTGTCATTGACTATCATCACAGGGATGTCTGATACCCAAAACATACCTTCATGAATTCTTCTCAGAATGATTCTACTCTACTCATGATTGTCAAAATTTATGTAGAACATATGCTTAGCAATGTTCATATTATTCAAATATGAAAACTCTTTCTTAAGTGATAGTTCACCATTTCATACTATGTCTATGTAATTATTAATGTCACTATCTCCAATTCTCTATAATTTATTATGCATATAAGATCTTACACCTTCTGCATGCAATATGTTCTATGAAACTTGTGAAAACACTACTAGAGGATCATCCTCCAATGATACATTGGGATAATTTTTGAAGTTATACCTAGGTCTCTCACTTACATCACAAACTATGGGATTCTCCATTTCTACTTATTCAAAGATTTGAAATACACCTATAATTGTAGAAAATGCATGGGTAAATTGTGTAACTAGGGCTTCTTTCAGTTTGTACTTAAAAATACTTTAATTCTTGTTCAATTCATTGTCAATTCTCTCTAAACTACTTCTTAGCTCCTCACACAATCGAATGACACATAAAATCTTTCGCACATGACTTATATCTCATCAAATTAATCTTTGCATTAAGTGTGTAAGTACCCAATTCACAAAAAAATGTTTCTATTTATCAATAGAATTATTTTCCTTCATATCACTTCATGTGCTTTCCAAATCATCTCAGCACTTAACCATGGATTCTACACATCGTCTTCTACCCCATATTAACTTTGAAACTCTTAACTCAATCTCTAATTGTAGTTTCATCTCTCTACTACTAATCTTCAATAGAAAGGTGTTTAATTCAAATAGGATGAATCACACACAATATCTAACTTTAATCTTTCATCAGGTGCATCAAAATAAATTTTTCTTCCAATATTACTTTTGAACTTGATGGATCTTTTTCTTTGACAAATACCACTTTTAATTCTTCCACATTTTCTCTCAATTCATCTTTCCGATTGCTATTGTTGCTATCATTCCTTTTGACATTTTTGTTATTATTCCTTCTAAAGTTTGGATTCTTGATGATGTTCCTCAAATCCATTCTACAAAATATTTCTATATGAAAAAATTTGTTGCATAGCTGACATACTGGTGCATTTCTTCATTGATTAAGTCTAGACTAATTAACTGGTACTCTACAATTTCTAGCAATCTATCCAAAGTTGTTACATTTATAACACATAATATTGCTCCTTTTTTCATTACAACTTTCTCCTTTTTTTCATTAGAACTTTCTCCTTCATTATATCTACTATATATCCTTTCACTAGATCTTCTTCTTTCATTACTTGCAAGGTTAGTATCTTTAAACATTCTACTATTTCTATTATTACTATGAAATTTAGATTTCTTATAATCAACTCCTTTATGACAAAACTATGACAATTCTAACAATAAAATTGTAATAGGATTAAATGAATTACCTATATATTTTATCTTCATATAACCAATTCCATTACATATAAAGCATCTACCTTTAAATTCATACCTCACTTTCTTAGGTGATTCAACTTGCTTGATTGTCTTTGGTTCATTAACTTTCTCAAGTTTACTTGCTTGCTCTACTTCTTTTGGTTCATCTTTAGATTGACTAGATTCAATCTTATCTTGGTCATCCCTCTTATGTTTAGGATGTTCAACAACTAGATGTGGTTTCTTTCCTTGCTCATATTTCTTTATTTACTTTTCTCCAATAAAATATCCAAGACTAGCCTTATCATAGGAACATCTCTAAAAATATAGTTTCTCACCAATTTTCTCTCTACTGGAATATAAATTTTCTAATTTTTCCTTGTTTTAGGTTAACTCTCCTTTCACAATAGTGTTGTATTTCTTAAGTTATGCATGTTAAATGTTAATAGGTTCAATTTTAGATGTAATTATTGTAAGATGGGATCTTAGATCAACATTCTACGATTTTTTATCTATTTCAACTTTGTTGTCATCCATCTTCAAACTCAACTTTAATTCAATGATCTTCAACTCATATTCTATAATCCCATTCTCTTTCTTCAAATTTGATAATTCATCACTATATTTTTTCTAATCTTTAGGTTCCTTTCTGAATTTGAGATGACCAATCTTATCTTTCAATTTCCCAATGCGGTATTTTTTATATTCATATATTTCTTTAAAATTATCTCTTTCTTTAGTAAGAAGATCAATCTACTCAAGAACTTCTTCAAGATTCTTCTACAACTATTCCATATCCATAGGGATCTTACTTAATATGTGAAGCCTCTTTTAAAAAACTGCACTCTAATACCAAATGTTAGAAATAGGGAATATTGAGAGGATGGTGAATCAATATTCTACAAACTTTCACCCAAAATTGGATATTATTAATTGCCTTATAACTTGCATATGAATGTAAAATAAAAAATTTAAATAGTAAAAATAACCATACATAAAGAGAACTCATAACACCATTATTTTTTAACTAGTGAAACCCTAGCCTAGGGAAAACTGCAATAGAGATGGTACCCACAAAATGATCCACTAATCAAAAATATCCTGCTAAAGATATTGACCGTATTAGGAGTCTATTATATACACATAGTGTCTTGGTCCTTTTTAGATGACTAGTACCTATTAAAATCCTCAACCATGTTAGGATTTGTTTTGTATAAATAAAAAGTGTGTTGAAGATTCTTGTCCATTGTCGAAACATGCAATATGCAATATAGTTCCTTAATACAAAGAGATAGATACAAAATCCTTTAGCTTTTTGTTGATATCTTCAATATCTAATATGTCACTATTTCTTATCACAAAAAATTCCAATCCTCTATTCATACATCTGAATATGGATCACACAAAGTTTGCATAGTCTTCATAAGAAGCACACTCTATTTCATATATTTTAATATGCCTTAATAACCTTGTAATTCATAAACATTATCTAGTCAGACTTTAAGCTTTCATACACTTGGAAAAAAAAAAAACTAACTCTTTCCTTTTTAGGGCTAACATCTAGGATTTTTTCCCTAGTTAGTCAAGTAATTATTTTGTAAAAAAAATAGTTCCTTAACCCATGATTCACACTTTTATGTTAAACTTTGTTCTTCATGTACACTACCTTTACTGATATTTAATTCATAACTTATTTTGTACTAGTTATACTAACCTGCACTCTGGCATACCTCATTCTAACACTTATTACTATCCATACCCAATTGTGCATGTGCCAATAATGCCATTGTTAACCATACACATCAAAACTATCTTTGTTCTTCTATATAGATTGTCTCATACTTCAAAAAATTTCCATGTCTAACTATGAAATCTTTATCTGTATATAATGCCTTATTTATACTTGAAGTATATGTTACCATAAATGATAGCTCTTACTTTATTCCAACTTCTCCTACTTAGCCAAATTACCAACAGGACTAGTGTATGAAAGTTCTCACATCCTATCAATTGGGTTATACATAGGTTGATCAAAGGGAATCAAGGCACCAATTGTAATCATAGGGGAGCAAATAGTTTGGATGGAACTCTAATAGGATATAGTATAATATTTGTAGTTATCTCATGAGCACAAAGATTACATGTCATTTTTCTTAAAAATTTATTGGGCTTATGAGTAATCAACATCAAGTTATTTTCCTTGTTAGAGGGAATAATGAAGGGTGCCACACTAGATTAAGACATAACATTTGTAGAATATTTATAAGATATACATGGTGAATGAAAAGCATAAATTGGGGGTGTAAGAGGTGTATAAAGAAGTCTATTTCCAAAGAAAAGTGATAGAAATATAGGAAGGGAATTTCTAAGACCATAAATATTGTCAATTTTAAGTTTTTCATAGCATGGAAAAATATTGTATTTGTGATACCCGAGTAGTGAAGAAATTGAGGCCAAAAATATGGATGGTAAAAGTTCCCTCATCATCCCTAAGGATTTTAGAGACTAGAATAATCATTGTAAACTCTTAGTCATGAAAATAATTCTAAATGCTTATGGATAATAGACACTATGACTTTTCTGGAGGTTTTCCAAAGAGGACCAAATTTAACTTGAAATTAATTAGAAGTTGGGATGACAATAATGGTGCCATCTATGATTTTACCTCTTGATTCTATGGAATAAGTAAGAGATTCATGGGTAAGCTGAGTTAAACAATTAAATTGTTTGATTATTACATTATATTTGTCATAGAAATATCATTATACTTTAGTAGTTTAAAGTGTTGGCCCCAAATACTGGTTAGTATACTAGAAGGGGAGGTGAGGAGTGAATCAATATAATCACTATACTTTAGTTTTTCCTTTAGATAACACTTCTTAGTTAAATATATGGTTTAGTATTAGCTAAAACTCAACCTGTTAGGGCTAATAAAAAACACATCACATAAAAATACCAATCACATAACATAGTTTTTATCTCATGCAAACCTAGCTAGAGTAAAAAATTAAGGTGTGTGAATTGATCCTTGTAAGATCACTCTCTTCTAAAATGCACTCATTCAAGAGCTTATCCATGTTAAAATATTATAATGACACTATGATGTATCACCCTATTAGGAAATTCTGATGAGACCTATTAAAGTCTTTCCCTATTAGGAGTAGCCTAGTAAAAGTGTTAGAAACAATAGTCCACCAAGATAATTGAGAGGGGGGTCAATCAGTTATCCAATAACTAAAACATTTATCAACCTTAAAAAATCTTATCTATTCCACCAAAGTAAATAGCAACCATAACAAGATGCACATAGCTAATTACACAAGATATGTTAACTAGGGAAACCCTTGATTAGAGGGAAAACCCTAATGGAAATGATTCCCACAAGATGATGTACTAATATAAATATTCCTTTGAAGAGGGTGGACCATGTTAATAGTCTATTATAACATTTAGTACATATGAGTCCTTGTTAGGAGACTTTGAATCCATATTAAAAGATTCCAAGCCTATTAGGAGTTGTGCCAACCTTATTAGGAGTTGTACTACAATATATACAAGAAGAGCCCACTGCCCAAACATGCAATTTCAATTACAAGAAGAGCTCACTACCCAAACAAGTAATTTACTATTAAGTTTCTCTTTCCTCTATCTTGTCAACTAGACCAATCACTATCAAACCTTGTAGATTAGGTCATGAACCTGAGATCCAAGTATTCGGCTTTGGATCTCACAATAAAACCTCATCAATGAAGTTTCCTTCACTTTCACACTACTCTGCTCAACTTTGCATTCTACTCTTTGTGCTACTTACAATCACTTCTACTTCTCATTTGTGATAAAGGAAAATGTACTTTCTTTATATTGAATCCATAAAACAATTCCCTGAGTTATCTATTACACCTTCTTAATTAATTATTATTGGACCACATTAAGAGCAGGTTACACTTACTGATAACATTAATCTTTCACCTTGCAACTTGAATATTTTTCCATACATGTGACATTATGACGAGTGAACTTAACCACATCATCACTAATATGTCTTATTCACATCTTTAACTTCAACTTCTCAGAATATCAAATCTGCTAAGAGATATAACAAGTTTACCAGATCATGCCTCTGTAAATTCTATCTTAGAATAGTCTTCACCAAAACTTAGTAGTATCTCCCTTTATCCTCTCTACTAAATGTACTCCATGATTTGTCCATACCAACTTGATCTTTCCAGTGTTCTATCAGATACCACAAAAGACTGCTATGTTGAAATCAATGACAAACACGGTCATGAATGTAACATATCATTGTGATAACATATCTACAATACTCCCCCATAGCAATATCATTAGCATCCATGCTACTAATGACTTTAGAACACAAGTTAATTAATGTGTCACCCTATTAATGGATTTGTAAAAAGAACCTATTAGGGTCCACCCTCAATAGGATTTTCTATTGTATAAATAAGTAAAAAAAAAGAGAAATGATTTAAGAGTTTAACTACTAAACCTAGTTTAGTTTAGATCATTTTCATCTCTCTTGACTAGGTTAAAATTGTGTTTTTCCTTCTCTTGGCTCTATAACTTCAATCTCTGATCACTTTATACTTCCCTCTCTCATCTTGTGCATATGATATTCTTTATGTTGTTCACTTACACTCTCCTCTTGTTATAAAATTAAATTCTTGATTATAATCTCTCTTTGATCACTCTTCTTTACTTTATGAGATTCAACTTTAGCTCATCTCTTTTGTCTCTTTGGTTGTTTGTTTGACAATCGAAGTTTTACCCTTTTACCCTTATTCTCTTTTATACTCTTCACTAGATTCTCTTGGAAGATTTGATCTAAGAATTTAAATTTTAATTCCCTCCTTACTGATTAGCTCAGCCTCTCATTGTAGTAGTACACCACTCTTTTCAAGTTGTGGCATGTTCATATAGAAGTCATAGGTGCCAAGTGTTTTTGGTGATTTTTTCCAGTTAGAAAGAGTTTAAATTTGAATTATTAATAGTGTTACGCAATTCTTTCTCCCATCACCATTAAATAAAATTTTGAGTCCACTCTTACCATCTACATGAATAGACAATCACGTGTTTCTTGTTTCATGCTCGTCATGTTGACCTGGCTAAATCAACTCACTATTTTGTCTATTGTTCCTTCTGATTTTCTTCCTTTTTCTTACACAATTCACTTAGCATTATTTTTCTATGTAAATTTCCTTTTTAATCACCTCCACTAAAATTTCACATTTTCTCTATTATAATTACCCTTGTAAGTTAGAGTCACACATTAGCATTTTTTTCCACCAATTACTCTCTATCGATCTTGATTCCTTTGTATGTGTTACTAGTAATGACAACAACTATGATAACTAAGTCTAATTTTCTATCCACTAGATTCTTAAGATACTCGTGTCAAAAATAGATCCCCTTTGGAATCTATGGAAAAACATCACCATGTTTAGCCTTCTCTACTCCATGTGTGTGCTTTCCTTTCCTTATTTCATTAACTCTCCTTTATGTAGTAGATTTTGATGCTTTGACAGATTGAAGATCCTTTTCTTCACAAATTATCCCCTTCGATTGTAATGCCAAAGGTGAAAAAAATTTATTTACTATTGATTTCATGACAACACCCCCAATGGAGTTCTCCATTTTTATTATCAGTCAAACTTTAGTCTACTCTATTTCTTGATCATGGATTGATATACTCTAGATTGGGCTTAGTTTAGGCTAGATAGGAATAAGACCCAAAATAATTCTTCAAGATGCTCAAATGTATATTTTTAAAGAGACTTTTTTAATATACCAACCAATTTTTCCTTAGTTGGTACATACTCCAACATTACCTCTTTTTCTTGTACATGTTCCCCGAAAATGGTACTTGATAGATATGTGCTTGGTGTTTGACGACATAGCTAAGTTTTTGGATATATTGATAGCAATAGTGTTATCAAATTTGATAACAATTGGTTCCTCCATTATCTCCTAAATTACTTCAATAATTTCTTTGATCCAAAAAACTTGAGTGCAATTCATTTTAACTTAAAACATATTTCTCTTCTATGATTAACTGTGATATGCAGTTGTGTTTCTTGTTGATCCAGGAAACTAGTCTTCCTACAAGAAAGAATAAACGTGTAGGACCGTTCTCTTCCCATAATCTATGTTTCCGACCCAATGAATATTTTTAATGACATTAAGTTCAAACTTATCTTTGCAAGGCTACCATAGACCATACTCTTGTTTACTCTTTAGATACCTAAAGACTCTCTTCACTACTACCATGTGTGATTCTTTTGGATTGGCCAACAATCTGGTTATTAACCAAACTCCTTGTGGTATATCCAGTTTATTATGCACCAAATATTGTAAATTACCAATAATGGATTTGTATAGGTTTGGTTTACTTCAAAGGTTTCATTTCCCTTTGATAGCTTCCAATTAGTTATCATTGGAGTTCTTATTAGTCTTGCTTCGTCCATATCGATTATTTTCAATATTTCTCTTATGTACTTGCTCTACCCTATGAATATTCCTCCCTTTACATGGAAAACTTAAAGCCTAATGAATAATTTGCTTTTTCCAATAGTGGAAATTTTGAAATCCTTCATCTATTCATAAAAAATTGTATTCAACTTATCATCTCCTCTAAATATGATATCATATACAAAGATCTTTGCAATTAGTAAGTTTGTTTCTATTTCTTTCTTCATGTATAGATTGCGGTTATTGTTGGTTATTACAAACCAAATTTTTATCAAGTATGATTGTAGCCTCTCATACCACACCCTTGGTTCCTTTTTCAATCCACACATGTTTTTTCTTAGTCTAGACACTTGGTTATTTCCTTGCTCATTTCCAAATCCCTCAAGTTGTTCAATGTCAACATCCTCCTCTAGAACTCTATTTAAGAATGCCAACTTTATGTCCATCTAATATACCTTGAATTTATTATGTGATACAAATGTTATGAGTATCCTAACTCCTTCCACTTTGGATAGTGCTACAAAATTTTCTCCATGGTCTATGCATTCTTCTTGTGCAGACCCCTTGAAAGAAAGTCTAGCCTTGTTTCTAACCACTTTCTTATCTTTGTTCATCTTGTTTTTGAATACCCATTTTGTGCCAATGATATTCTTATCATCTAGTTGGGTTACAAAAGTCCATGTATTATTATTTACTATCTAATAAATTTCTTCCTCCATGGCTTTTCTCTAGTCTAGATCCTTCATAGCCTATCTTGTAATTTTAGGCCTCATGTGTGAGGGTAGACATACCATCTCTCTTTCCTTTCTCCTAGTTATTACTCTAGCATTTGTATCCCCAATAATTCAATCTATTGAGTGGAATATTCTTATATAAAGAAAGTACTAGTCCTTCTTTAGGTCCTTCAACTCTCTTCTATTCACTTCTAACTCATTCTTGAGTTAGTATAACTATTCACCTTCAATGACATAAAATTGGTGAAATTATTTTGAATTTGGAAATGAAGTAAACTAATGAAATTTGTGGAAATGGATGAATTTTAGGATTATTATTTTTAATAATTATTTGGAATAAAAATTTATATATTTTCCTTATTTTTATAGATAATTTTTTAGGTTCTGAAAAATGCTTAAAATTAGGGGTCTAGTTCCCACCACAAAACTATATGCAAATAAACTTATTTCCCTTTGAATTTAGGCTATGTTATAGATAACATATATATCTAGAAAAAACAAAAAAAAATGGTTTTAGACCTATATTTTCTCTTTTATAAGGATTGAAATTTCAACTCAGCTGAAATCGATAGTTCTCATCTTCGACCACATTTTTCAAAACAAATCTATTATAACCAGGAGAAAAACTATAAATTCTAGAACAGGAATCTCTCCCCTAGAATGTTATATAATTTTTAGATTTTTTTTATATGATTTAAGATTTTTTCTTTCTCAAAACTGACATCTTTTTGAGTGTTAAAATATGTGGTTATGGAATTTTTTAGTTTCAATTTACTATATCTAATTAAAAAACCATAAAATATACGTGAAATATTCTTGACTCCAAGCTCTATAAAATGGTGTTTATATGTAGTTAAAAAAAATCATAAATAATAGTAAGAGTTATTGAAATGCCAATTTTTTGAAATAATTTTATTTCTTTAGTAATTGGATATGAACTAGTATAAAACATTCATTTAATAGACATTTCCAATCTGAAAAGTGTGAGACCATATATAACTTAGCTAGAATGAATTTATCTAGATCATATGTTTTTAAAAAACTGAATTTTAGATAGAAATACTGATGCAGGAGCATCCAGAGGTATAAGGGCAATCTTATGTCACCCAAAAAAAATGTACTTAGACTTAGTTTCTGTTTCATGTGTTTTCATTTTTGGACACCCATTTGGGTCAAATAAAGGTTCCAACTCTCACAGTTCCACTATCAGTGTGCTAGTAAATCTCAAAAAAATAGGAGTATGTAATTGGACCATCATTTTGGTAAACTAGAAGGTGTGAATTGGCCAAATGAATGTAATTGTGATTTAGAGCATTCCAAAAAAAGAATCAGGTCAAAAGGCCCCATGGTTTGAAAGTTATTACAGTTTTGTGGGTTTTGGAGACCTCCTAAGAATGCTTCAAAGTTAGGTTAGGGGCATTAAATGACCTCAAAAAGGGCTAAAAAATGGGGGATGAGCAAAGCTGGTCTATAGGGCTATAGATCGCTTTGAGAGCTTCCCAAAAATGTAAACAGTTCATCAATTGGAGCTACGATTCAAAAGTTATGCCTCCCGGAAGTTCAGTTACCGTTTTTGGATTCTTCTAGATTTGCGCTAACTTCTAACGCAGCTTTTGGAGCCTTCTATTTTGTCGGTGGGTGCTTCCATGGTACCTGTTTCCATTGCAATGAAGAAGGTCATCGTTCCTTTGAATGCCCTCAATGACAAGGAAGGATAGATAGGAGAGCTGAGGGCGAAGCTAGAGTTGCTCATGTGGATGAGGATGCACAATCATCACATTCAGAGGATGCAGAAAGAGGAGAGACCTTGGTAAATGAAAGAGTCCTACTAAGTGGTGAGATTGAACCAGGACAACAGAGGAGTTTGTTTCGTACCAGATGTAAGTGTTAGGATAACTGTTGTGACATGATCATTGATGGTGGTAGCACTAATAGCTTGGTATCAGAACAGATGGTCTCTAAGATGAAGCTCAAGAGGGAGAAACATCCCCAGCCCTATCGGATTGCTTAGGTAAAAGATGATCATAAGGTCCTGGTAAGTGAACAATGTTTAGTAAAATTAAAAATTGGGAGTTACCATGATGAAGTTCTCTGTGATGTTATTCTGATGGATGTTTGCCATCTATTTTTGGGTAGACCATGGAAGTTTGATAGGCATGCAATACATGATGATCATGCAAACACATACTCTCTAACAAAGGATGGAGTTTGCCACAAATTGAAGCCCATGAAAAAGGAAGGCGAAAAGATATGTAGCAATGCTAGGATTTGTCTTGTTGATGGAAGGAAGTTTTTACATGGCATGAAACATCAACGTATATGCTATGCTTTGATTTCTAGGAAAGATAAAGAAGGTAGTAGTGAAATACCACTTGAAGTTTCAGATTTACTAGGTGAGTTTGGAGATATTATCTCTGATAATGTTCCAAATGGATTGCCACCAGTAAGGAAAATTAGTCATCAGATAGATTTAATCCTAGGAGCTAGTTTTCCTAACAAGGCTGCTCACAGGATGACTCCTACTAAAATAGAGGAGCTAAACAGATAAGTTCAGGAGCTGTTGAGGAAGGGCTTGATTCGGGAGAGCCTAAGTCCATGTGTAGTACCTGCAGTACTTGCACCAAAGAAGGATGGAAAGTGGAGGATGTGTACAGATTCTCAAGCTATAAATAGGATAACCATCAAGTACCAGTTTCCTTTGCCAAGGATGGATGATCTTATGGACTACTTGAGTGGAGCTCAGTACTTCACAAAGATAGATCTCAAGAGTGGATATCATCAGATACAGATTCAAGAAGGAGATGAGTGGAAAATAGCCTTCAAGACCAAGGAGGGTCTTTATGAGTGGTTAGTCATGCCCTTTGGATTGACGAACACCCCAAGTACCTTCATGCGGCTCATGAATGAAGTACTTAAGAAGTTCTTGGGAAAATTTGTTATTGTCTATTTGGATGATATTTTAATTTTCAACAAGACTTTGGAAGAACATTTACTACATATTCATAGTGTCCTTGAAAGGCTAAGGGAAGAGAAACTGTTAATTAATCTGAAGAAGTGTATCTTTTCAAAAAGGGAGTTAGTCTATTTGGGGTTTGTTATATCACCCGAAGGTCTCAAAATGGATCCAGAGAAGGTAAAAGCCATCTTGGAATGGCCTACTCCAAGGTCTGCTACTGAGGTAAGATCATTTCATGGTCTGGTTAGTTTTTATAGGAAGTTTATTAATAATTTCAGTGGCATATGTGCACCCCTAACTGATACAATAAGAGGGGATAGAAAAGAGTTCAAATGGACTACAGCAGCTACGAGAAGTTTTGAATTGCTGAAGAAGAAGGTAACAAAACAACCTGTGTTGGCACTTCCAAATTTTAGAAAGGTTTTCCAGGTGGATTATGATGCCAGTGGCAGCACTATTGGGGCTGTATTAAGCCAAGAAGGTAAGCCTATTGCATATTTTAGTGAAAATTTGAATGATGCAAAGAAGAAGTATTCTGTTTATGATCAAGAGTTCTATGCAATAGTTCAGGCCTTAAAGAAATAGAGGCATTATTTATTGCCAAAAGAATTTTTTTTGTATACTGATCATCAGGCATTATAGTACCTAAATAGCCAAGGTAAATTGAATCAGAGCCATATGAAGTGGGTAGAGTTCTTGCAGAGCTATACATTTGTGTTGAAGCATAGAAGTGGAAAATCTAACAGGGTTGCAAATGCACTAAGTAGGAGACAGTTGTTGCTTACAGTAATGCAGGTTGAAGTAGTTGGGTTTGATGAACTCAAGAATTTGTACCTTGAGGATCTTGATTTTTCTGAAGCATGGAAAGCTTGTAAAGAGAATATTGTTGTAGATCGAACCAAGTGGTTAGACTATTTGATTCAGGATAGCATGTTGTTCAAGGGTAGTCAATTGTGCATTCCAAGGAGTTCCATGAGGGAAAATCTGATTAAGGAGAAACACAGTGGAGGGATGGCAAGACATTTTAGTTGAGATAAGAGCATTTCCATTCTCAGAGAACATTATTTTTGGCCTCAAATTTCACAAGATGTGAAGAAGTTTGTACAGAGTTGCCAGGTTTGTCAAGTTGCCAAGGGGTTTAGTCACAATACTGGCCTATATTAGCCATTGCCTGTTCGATCAAGGCCATGGGAGGACATAAGTATGGATTTTGTTCTTGGATTGCCAAGGACACAAAGGGGTAATGACTCAGGATTCATGGTGGTTGATAGGTTCTCCAAAATGGCACACTTCATTCCATGCCACAAAACTCATGATGTTGTCCATATTGCAGACTTGTTTTTCAAAGAGGTGGTAAGACTACATGGTCTTCCAAGGAGTATAGTTTCTGATAGAGATACTAAATTTGTGGGGTATTTCTGGAGGACATTGTGGAAAAAGTTGAGAACAGACTTGAAATTCAGTTCCACGCATCACCCACAAATTGACGGCCAAACGGAAGTGGTAAAGAGAAGTCTGGGCAATTTGCTGAGATGTTTAGTTGGGGATAAGCCCAAGGGATGGGATTTGATTCTACCACAAGCAAATTTTTCTTAGAATAACTCTATAAATAGGAATACTGGAAAATCACCATTCCAAATTGTATATGGGAATAGCCCAAGGAATGCACCAGAATTGAGGAAGATAGAGCAAGGAGAGAGGATAAGTGCTAAAGCAGAAGAATTTGTTGAACATATCAAGCATCTACATGAGGAGGTTCAAGCACACATTACCAAGATGAATCAAGAGTATAAAGCTAGGGCTGATCAAAGGAGAAGCCATAAGGAATTCCAAGTAGGGGATCTAGTCATGGTGCACTTATGAAAAGAAAGATTTCCAGTCGGTACTTACAACAAGCTGAAAATGAAGAAATTTGGCCCCTGCAAAATTTTGAAGAAACATGACTCAGGAAATGCATATGAGGTGGAGCTGCCAGATGGTATTCACACTTCTCCCATTTTCAACATTACATATTTAACAAAGTATCATGATGATGGTGCAGATGAGGAGCTGGTGTTAGAGCCATGTTCGATTCCTACTTCTAATAAGGAGGAGATAGAAGACATTCTAGATCATCGTGTGGGTAGGAGTACCAAAAACATGCAATATGAAGAGTATTTGGTCAAATGGAAAGGACAACCGATCGATGACTCAACTTGGATTTCAGCAGCTAAGGTTTCCCATTTGGGATTTCCTCTACCATTCATAAAGTGACAAGGTCACTTTTCAATCTACCCTCAGTGTCTGATGCAGGAGCATCTAGAGGTATAAGGGCAATCTTGTGTCACCCAAAAAAAATGTACTTAGACTTAGTTTCTGTTTCATGTGTTTTCATTTTTGGACACCCATTTGGGTCAAATAAAGGTTCCAACTCTCACAGTTCCACTATCAGTGTGCTAGTAAATCTCAAAAAAAATAGGAGTATGTAGATGGGCAATCATTTTGGTAAACTAGAAGGTGTGAATTGGCCAGATGAATGAAATTGTGATTTAGAGCATTCCAGAAAAAGAATCAGGTCAAAAGGCCCCACGATTTGAAAGTTATTGCAATTTTTTGGGTTTTGGAGACCTCCTAAGAATGCTTCAAAGTTAGGTTAGGGGAATTAAATGACCTCAAAAAGGGCCAAAAATTGGGGAATAAGTGAAGCTGGTCCATAGGGCTATAGAGCGCTTCGAGAGCTTTCCGTAAAATGTAAACGGTTCATGAATCGAAGCTATGGTTCAAAATTTATGCCTCCTAGAAGTTCGGTTACTGTTTTTGGATTCTTCTAGATTTGTGCCGATTTCTAACACAACTTCTGGAGCCTTCTATTTGGTGGGTGGATGCCTACTAGCACTTTCTAGAATGTATTCCTAGTCCTTAACCCTCTGGGGTCTATTTAAGGAGATTCCTAGCATTGTAAAAGACAGTTCAGAGTGGAGTTTTAGAGGAGGTACTAAAAGGAGAAATTATCTCCAGATTTATACTATTGTAAGCCCTTAGGGCATGTTTTGAAGTTTATTTTCTCTGTATTGTTGTACTAGCTTATTTTGTCAGTTAATATAATTTCCCTTTTTTTGTTGTGTCCATTCTGTGCTTGGGTTGTGTCCCCATCAAAATACTAAAATTTAGTCATTATAATAAGTCAACCTGAAAGGTGACATAGATTTGTACTTTTACCCTTATATCACTTATTACAATGTACTACACAAAATTATAATCTTCCAATCTCTTTTTGTTTTCTTCTTCATTCATCTTTGAGAAGTCATCAACCTTCACATTAGCAAATTGTACAATCTTGTTTTTCTGGAGATTCAGAAAATAGTATGCACCACTTTTGGTGGAGTACCCCTAGAAAGATACCCTCATCACTCTTTGATTCAAATTTCCCTTGGTATTCATCCCTTTTGGTATAACACTTACTTCTAAACACCTTGAAGTAACTAATAGATAGTGTGTGACCAAATCACACTTCATGGGGAGTCTTACTTGTCTTTTTCTTCTCTTGTACCCAATTTAAGGTGTAGGAAAAATGTTCATACAACTTCTCTCCATTTTATCCACGCAAAAATCTTTTGGATCATCAATATTGTGAGATTTTTTATAATTCTTTTTGCAACCTTATTCTGTGAGGTGTCCTAGGAGCTAATTTTCTCCTTTTGATTATATGCTCCTCATAGTAGCTTTCAAACTTTTCTAAAATAAACTCACCTCCCTGATCTAATCTGAAGTGCTTCAATCCTCTATTGGTCTCTCTTTCCACCTTCAATTTCTACTCTTTGAACATGTGGAAAGGCTTCTGAATTTTCTTTCAAATATATAGTCCACATCATTCAAATACATGTTCTAATTCGAGTGACTTTATAGGACCACACAAGTCAATATGAACTAGATCTCATACATGTTTTAATGTGAGTGAGTTCCTAGAGAAACTTGAACTTGCCAACTTTCCTTGCTGACAATAATTACACATAACAATGTTAGGTTAAGCAAGAAGGGGTAGACCCCTTACACATTTTCATCCTTCCACCATAAAAAATACTTTAAATATTTACATGACATGACTTCCTATTCCATAACCAACTATTATCATTTCTAGCTACCATAAAAGCATTACTAGAAATATTGAAGTAAAAGAGGTTATCTCTACTTTGATCTCATGTAGTCAATAGCTTGCCTATCTTGTCAAATCTTTGGCAAGAACCTTTAATGAACTTGAACTTATAGAAATTATCCATTAGTTGAGCCATACTCAATAGGTTTTATTTCAATCCATCCACTAGATACACATGTTTTCAAGTGGTGGATTCATTTAGGGCTACAATACCCTTACCTATTATTGTGTTGAAAACTTACAATTGGAACAATTTTTATTTTGTCATTGATGTCAAATCTACTAATGATACATGTTTCTATATGATCTAAATGCCATATCTATTTGATTGATGAAGATTATTTGAGAGATTTCTCATAACAATAGCGCCTAGAGGAAAGGTTGAGTTATGGAAAGAAAGCTACAATGAACGTTTGATTAGTTAGACTTTGACAGGACAAAGTAATTGTTTATATCTTGAATGTAAAGCTTAGTTGAGCAATAAAGTAAAAATATTAAGAAATTTTGAGTGATGCTAATGTCAACCAAGCCATAATAAGTACCAAGAAAATATAGTGTTGACTGAGTGTCAGTATTGACTGAGAAAGATTAGTTAATGTCGAGTCAAGAAGTTCTACAGTGTCCAAGTGATTAAGTGTTTGTCAAGTGACATAAATTAACGATTGTCAAGTGACATTATTTTCAATATGTTTGAGAATCCTAATTTCCAACTGACTTAGTTCATTTTTTGGAATATGAAAATTGTGTTGAAGATAAGATTGATAATTTGGATCACAAAATTCAAGGAGAAGATTAGGTATAATTTCTATGATCAAATTTGATGGATGATAAGTTTGTAGAGGATGATCAAGAAGATGAGAAAATACAATGAACCTGATGAACCAGATTGTAAACCTAAGATTTATGGTGATTATGGAAAATAATAAACAAATAAACCTCTATTTAAGGAGGTATAGAGGTCAACTTTAAGAGTATGTGCATAGAGAAAGGTGGAATAGATATGCACAAGGGTGAACACAAGTGTGTAAGTTTATCTAAATAGAAGGCTTAAATTTTTATTTGAAGGGGGATGACTTCTTGAAGAGTTGTCAAGAGAGTTAAGAGGTAGAGTTGACAAGGTGACCTATCAATGAATTAGCACATGAACTAAACAGTGATCTAAACCTACAAAAGTGAGTTGTAAACATACATATTAGTGCAAATAATTATTATTTATGCTTTACTTATGTTTACTTAGGATAAATGCATTATTTTATTATTTCTTAGGTTAGACACCTAGGAGTTTATGTACTCATATGAGTTGTCATATTGATAACACTGGAGTAAGCAACTATAATTTAGCACATGGTGTCTACACCACTAGAGTTTGCATAAACAATAGAGTCATCATGTAGACAACATAGTTTTTTGCATTATTATTTTAGCACATGGTGTCTACAACATAATTTTATATGCTACACCTTTGTAGGCTTATCTTCTCATCATCACACTAATTCATGTGCGTAATGGAGGATAACCAACACCTAGTGGACATGTGCTTGGTTGTAAGATTTATCATGTTGCTAACTCCTAGGAAAACTAGATGCATCATATAGGCCTTTATATACAGGCACCTCTAGTGTACTAGATTGAATATCATAATGTTATTCTAATCATACTCTATTGGTCTTTTGTGCTATTTATTGTGCTTCCTGGTCTTGGGTGAATTTTTCTCCAAGGAAAATTCTTACATGGTATCAGAGCCATAGGAGTGTCATTTCATAGCCATTGGAGACCGATATTGCTTCACCTCTTGGAGAACACCTCAGCTAAGATCCAGAGAATCAACAAATATTGGGAGTGTCTAGAGCCAAAGTGGAACTCACCATTGCATTCAGAGAGTCAATTTGGCGAAAATTGACTATAAATTTTCCTATGCTAGGCCAAAGTCAATTTTGAGGCAATTTTTTTTGTAAATTGGCACCTAAAGGCCTGAGTTTTCAAATCAAATATGATCTATTAGATCTACAATTTATTTTGTTTCAGATCTATAATTAATTTTTCTCTACAATTATTTTCAAATTTCTATTTTTTTCAAAAAAAAATTGGCCTGTAGAGCCTGTAGAGAATTTTTTTTTGTAGGAACCAAGTGGTGAAACCCTAACCCCTATAGGATATTCCATTTTATTCCTATGCATATTCTTTAAAGTCCATTAGGCTTCAACAATATTCTTGGCCGATCACATATTCATAGCAACAACAACCTTCACCATAATATCAACTGGCAACTCCACAAACCCAGAGAGCACCCACCAAAGCCAGCTTGATTTCTTTTGGACTCACGGGTGGTTGTTTTTATATAACTTTCACATTACTCCCCATGTTAGTGTGGGACTACGTGCTCCTCACTGGCAACCTACAAAATACATCCTGACACCAACAAATGGTTTTTAGTAGTCATCATCTTCCTTGTTGTTTCTATGAGCCTGACAATAGTTCTAGCACTACCTTTTGTTCCCTAGTACTAAAGTTAATACCGCCATCCAAATCTCTAGCCCACTGTGTACATTGCCTTAAAAAACCTAACACGCAATTACTAGACATCCATCTTTTTGAGTGGCCTATGTCCATCACATCCCTAGCTTTGAAATCCCTCGTTGATGACATGCAGCATCAATAGATTCAATGCCACACAGACAAATCCATTGAGTTAGAAGGACATGCCTATAGGTCTAAACACAACCCTTTCCATATCAATAGACCTTGTCAGCAACTCTGTACTCTCACACACATCCCCTGTCATACGCACAGTCAATAGTTTGCACAGTTTGTATGGTGCTAATGTCAGCATGATATCATCTGCCATGTTAGCCTGGGGGTCAAATTTTTGCTAACCTGATCATTTTTCTATGTTAAAATTGACAGTTGTGTGACCATCATCTAGAGGCAAATTTGAACTACTATAATAGCCATTTGGATGTTAAATTTACCCTCATATTTTTCTGATTAGACCCCTCTCTAGATTCATTTTTTATTTGAAAGTTTGAATTTGGGAGGCCATATCTAAGTCATTCAGGATCCAAATCAGGTGCAATTTTTTTGATCTTGGATAAAATTTCCTCAACTTTTTAGTGGTGCTATTATTTTCTAGTTTTGGTTCATGGATTTGTCAGAAATTGTAGTTTTTTTGGGACTATACCTATCCAATCCTACATTTCACAACTTCAAACACTCTGTATGGGCTCATCTGGACTCTAAATCAAGTTTCATTTTTTTTTGAAAGTGCGTAATTTTTCATCTACTTTCCAGATTTGCAATCAGATTATAGGCTTATGTGGACAAAATATCACTTTTTGAATTAGGTCTTTTTCTTCATTGTAATGCTTTCATATAACTTTAGAATTGTTGTATATCTAAGATACGTTGTATAGTTCTAGTTTTGAACTTTAAAAAGAGGTTGTAAATAGAAAATCAAAAGACCACTAAGGCCAAAATTGGCAATTGGATATTGTAAATGCATTGAGTATAAAGTGCCAAAATATTTCATTTGGGGGTTTTTCTTGATTGAGTGAAAAGGGGGTCGTGTTTTTTGGTGTTGTGTTCCTCTTTTCTTGATATTATTTTTCATTTCTTGCATCCTGGGAAATCTTAAGTTTCCAAAATTAACACCACGTAGATATGCTACATGGTCTATTAAAATGTGTGTCAGTTAATGCATAATGAAGTTTCTCAATATCTAGATGGTACCCTTCCTAAACCAATAGGTGATCAAGTATCTAAAAGTAAAATTATTGCTTGGGAAATGGTAGATAGGAAAGCCCTAGCTGATATTATGTTTGAGGTTGAAGACAAAATCTTCTATCAAATCAAGAAGTATAAGACATCCAAGGATGCTTGGGATGCCCTCAAAAACCTATATGATAAAGTGTCTAAGCATGACATTTACAAAATTAAAGATGAGCTTGTCTCCCTAGGTCCTAAGACATTTGATTCTATATAGGATTTCATTATTAAGGTGAATGAATTAAGAACAAAGCTTGATGATTGTTGTATTCCTATTAAAGACGATAGGTTAATCTATCTCATTCATAATAAGTTTCCATCTAAGTACTCCACATTTGTTTCTTCTTACAACACCACAAAGACTACATTAGGGGTTGCCTATCAGAAACTCACTTTTGATGCTTATGTTCAACTATTAGATGATGAAGAAAAGAAGTTGCAATCAATGGGGATTCTCAAGTCATCCAAGACTAAGGCATTGGTGGCTAATAATGAGGGTTCTCAAAATTTAGCTAGTCAAACTCCAAATAAAGGAAAGGGCAAGAAGAAGAAGTGGAAGAATGACAAACAATAGGATAAAGAAAAGACAACACCAACTTCAAATCAACAAGGCAAGTCTTCCTCGAATACAAACAAGAAGGGGGACACTAATAAGGAGAATAAAAAAAGTGCTTATTGCAAGAAGTTGGGTCATGATGAACATGAGTGTTACCACAAACAAATTGATGAGTTGAAGAACATCATGAAGAAAAACAATTTTCCACTACCTAATGCTTATAAGGAGAAAGGAAATTCATCCTCAGATTCTAAGGGCAAAGGGCATGATTTACTCACAAAAACTATTAGTCAAGGAGAATAGATCATTGATTCAAGTGCCACACATCATATGGGTATGTCACAGTGAGATTTTTCTTCCATGACACATTTAGAGGTACCACATATCTTTGCAGGTGATGAATCTAAGGTGGAAGTTGAAGGTAAAGGTGAAGTTGAGATGAAAAATGAAATGTTCAAGGATGCTCTATATGTTCCTAACCTTAACTCTGATCTTCTTTTAGTCTACCAAATGACTCACTATGGAGGTGGTAATAAAGTGTAATTTCTTCCAGATTTAGTGGTAGTGAAAAACATTAAGGATGACTCTATGATTGCAATTGGTGAAGCCAATCACGATTCAAGGCTTTATACTTTCTCCTCCTTTGTGCCTACATCAAATGCACAAGTCTTATTATTACATTCAAATGTAGAAAGTAAACTATGGCATGAGAAATTTGGACATCTCAACTACAGATATCTTCAACAGCTTAGCAACATGTATATGGTCAATGATCTATCTTAAATTTAGTTTTTAGAAGGTGTTTTTTAAGGTTGATCACTTGGAAAACATCTAGAAAAAATGTATGAAAAGGGGAAGTCTTGGAGAGCACAATGTGTTCTTGAATTGGTTAATAGTGATATGGTAGGTCCATTTCTAGTGCCATCATTTGGCAAATCATGTTGTGCACTCACCTTCATAGATGACTACTCTCACTTTACTTGGTTTTTCTTCATGGCTCACAAGAGTGAAGTGTATGAAATAATTCTTAGCTTCAAGGCTCAAGTGGAAAAGAAATTAGGTAAATTCATCAAAGTTCTTTGAATAGATAATGGGGGGGAGTATGTGAACACAAGACTAATAGACTTTTGCACTCAAGAGGATATTGATCTTGAGCATTCACTACCATATATGCCATAGAAAAATGGTGTTATTGAAAGGAAAAATAGAACTTTCAAAGAGATGATGAGTTGAATGCTACAAAATAAGTCTCTTCATCAAGTCTTTTGGGCAGAAGTGATGAATTTTACTAACTATATTCAAAATAGAAGTCCTCACAAAGCTTTGGATGGTGTAACTCCTTTTGAAGCATGGACAAGTAGGAAAGCTACAGTAAAGCACTTCAAAGTCTTTGGTTGTCCCACATGGGTAGGAATTCCTCCACAAAAATGCAAGGCATTAGAAGCTCAAAGCAAACCTTGGATTTTTGTTAGACATGTAGACTCACATAAAGCCTACAAATTAATGGATCTAGAGACACATGATATATTCTATGAGAGGAGTGTACATTTTGAAGAAAAATGTCCAAGCTTTTCTTCATCAAGTCCTCCTTCTTCCTCCTTCATTAAAGAGAGTGATAATGAAAACAATGACTTGGACGATGTTTTTCCCTAACCTACAAAGAAGTATCAACTAGTTGAAGTTGAGGATCCACCTTCTACATCTTCTTCCACTACACCTAGATGGGCTAAGTAGACATTGGATGTCGCAGGACCATTGGCAGGGAATCCTTCTGATACAAGGAGGATAAGATCATAGCACAATTCACTCCCACATGCATATATTGTAGTTGCTCCAGATCCACAATCCTTCAAAGAAGCATCTAGTATTCCAGAATGGGATAGAGCAATGGAGGAAGAGTATAACTCTCTTATGAGAAATGATACATGGGACTTAGTTTCTCTTCCTAAGGGAAGAAAATTGGTTTGGTGTAAGTGGATCTATCGAACCAAATTTTTAGCAGATGGAAGTGTTGATAAACATAAGGCTCACCTTATTGCAAAAGTTTTCTCTCAAGTACCAGGCTTTGATTACACTAAGACCTTTACACCAGTGGCAAAGATGAATTCCATTTGTTTGACAATAGCTATAGCAGTAGCTTAGAGATAGCTTGTCCATCATATGGATGTAAAGAGCACATTTTTGAATGGTGATCTATATGAGGAGATATATATGGAGCAGCCACAAGGATTCATACAAGATTCTACCTTGGTCTGTAAATTGAAAAAGTCTATCTATGGACTTAAACAAGCTCCCAGAGCTTGGTACACCAAGATGGATTCCTTCTTACTCTTCAAAGGCTTCACTAGATGTCATTTTGATCCAAATGTTTACATTCTTCCAAGGGATGATTCACATTTTCTCCTTGTACTTTATGTAGATGACTTGATCATTACAAGAAGTACTACATCCATCATTCACAATGTTAAGGCTACCTTGTAGGATAGGTTTTCGATGACAGACTTGGGACTATTACACTATTTCCTTGGTATAGAGATATGTCAGTCTTCATCATGGATAACACTCTCACAGACCAAGTATGCTCTTGATCTTCTTGCTTAGTTTCACATGATTGACTGCAAGGCTACATCCACCCAATTCCTTTCAAGTATTAAGTTAGAAACAAAGTGTTCCTCTCCACTTGTTAATGCATCTCTATATAGACATTTGGTGGGAAGCATCATCTACTTGACACATACACACCCTAACATCTCATTTGCAGTTGGCATGGTTTCTCACTTCATGTGAGAGCCACATTAACTTCATGAGAAGGTAGCCAAATACATCCTACATTACATCCAGGGTACACATACACATGGGATACACTATGCAGCTAGTACAGGTCTTTAGTTAGTGGGATACACAGACTCTAACTATGCAAGAGACATTGATTCTTGCAAGTCTACTTCAGGATATGTATTTCATCTTGGTTCTGGTCCCATTTTTTGGCAGAGTAAGAAGCAAAACAACATTTCTCTTTCATTAACTGAGGCTAAGTATTGAGGAGTCATGAATGTAGCAACAGAGGCTATTTGGCTATAGCAGATCCTGAAGGAGTTTGGTTTTGATATACCCCGACCCATAGTCATCCATTGTGATAACTAGAGTGCTATTGAAATCTCAAAACATCTAGTTCAACATCAACAAAAAAAACATATTGAGGTTCATATGCACTATATTAGAGAGTTGATCCATGAGTAGTTCATCACACTACAATATTGTCCTACTAAGCACCAAGTAGCTAACATATTCACCAAGCCCTTCATAGAGGTCAACTATATTCATTTGCAAGATCTCTTGGGGGTAAGGGATTTTTCACCAGGGGGGTCACATGATCCTTCTCTTCTCTATTGTACATATCTCTCTTTTTGGGGAAGGGTTTTTCCCATGAGTTTTTCTCTCTTTCTCCATTTGTAGAGAGATTTATTTCATTTTAGCATTGCATTATACTCGGGTACCTAACATGGCCTAGTAGTCAGGACCCATTATGCATTTCATCATAGATTTTGTGAGCTTAAGTGCATTCCTCTAAGTTTCACTTAAGGTGGGGTTGTTAGTGTAAATAATTATTATTCATGCTTTACTTAAGTTTACTTAGGATAAATGCATTATTTTATTATTTCTTAGGTTAGACACCTAGGAGTTTGCATACTCATATGATTTATCATGTTGACAACATTGAAGTAAGCAACTCTAATTTAGCACATGGTGTCTAAAATATAATTTTATATGCTACACCTTTGCAGGCTTATCCTCCCATCATCGCACTAATTCCTATGCTTAATGGAGGATAACCCACACCTAGTGGATATGTGCCTAGTTGTAAGACTTATCATGTTGCTAACTCCTAGGCATTCTAAATGCATCATAGAGACCTTTATATATAGGAACCTCTAGTGTACTATACAATGGAATTGAATATCATATTGTTATGATCATACTATGTTGGTCTTTTGTCCTAGATATTATGCTTCTTGGTCTTGGGTGACTTTTTCCCTAAGGAAAATTCTTACAATCTAGACCCTATTATTTCCTTTCCAATCATTGTAAATAGTTTGTATTGTGATTTTTTTAATCAAAGGTTGACTTAATAGTCATTTGAAGGATTCAATAGACTATGTAAATCCTCTACCAAGGTGATATTCTAAATGGAATGATCAAAGTCCTCTGATGAGGCCACTCCTAATAGTGTGATTAGATCCTCTAACCAGGTCACATTTAATAGTTTGTATTGTAATCTTTAACAAGGTTGGCTCCTTAGAGAGCACACTTCAAAAGATTGAAAAAGTGGTGACATATTGTTGGAGGTTTCACAAATTTGGTTTCCACATAAAATTCTAGTGTCAAAATTTTGTTGAATGTTTTATATGTTTTGCATTTGATGAAGAGATTGAGTAACAACATGATAAGAAGAATAGTGAATTTTTTTTGTTTAATTGTTCAAATGGTATTTATGGACCTTGAGATTTTCTAAACATTTTTAAAAATTTATATTGGAGCATAGTTCTTACAGAGAAAAGGTTGAAGGTACCTTAAGCTAAAGATCATGACTCACAAAAGAGAGGTACCAAAGTTGAACAAGGAGAAATTTCCTTCATGCCAAACCTTGATGAGGTTACACATATTTAGTATCAGTGATACTGCTCTCAACTTTACAGACAATAAGTATGTGAAGGTAATGACTACTCTTCTAATAGTTGAACAATTGAAGCAAAAGCAAGAACATAATCAAGAAATGTTGGAGATTTCCTTAGCCCTAAGCTTTACCGAGTTTGTTGATATAAAAGAGTTTTTTAGTGTGAAGAAGATGTGGGATAAATTGAAGACCATATATGGAGGTGATGACAATGTCTTGAGAGACAAATCAAAGAGCCTAAGAGGTAAATTTAATTACATGAGAATTATGGAAGGTGAGAACATAGTAAAATACTACACAAGAGCCAAAGATGTTGTTAATGTTATTCAAGGTGCAAATGCAATCAAAGATAAAATAGTTATAAGTAAGGTATTGAGGATTCTACTCCCTATATACATCATTAGAGTCTACAATTCAATAATTGAGATGCACACAAGGTAACAATTTAACTTTGGAAGGTGTAATTAGTAGACTTAGTGCTTTTGAGATGTCTAGCTTTGATAACAATACACCTTCTATTATTGAATCTTCTTTTAAGTCACAACTAACTCTTAACAAAAAGAAGGGAAAACAAGCGAAGAGTGACAATGGTAGTTCTAATGATGAGCTTGATGAACTTGAAGCCCTTATTGCAAAAATATTGGGAGGAGGCAGAGGTAAATACAATGATAAATTACGTATTATTTGTTTTTCATGCAACAAGGTTGGTCACATTGCTGCAAGGTGTCCTGACATTGAGGACAAGGATGAAAGAAAGGAAATCCAATACAAAGGAAGAAGTGATTATTGATGATACAAGAGGAACAAGGATGAAAAAGGTGAGAAATATTGTTATATTGTTGAAGAAAAAATAAATAATGAATATAAAAGTAATGATGATAAAGTTGTCTATGTTGTTATGAAAGAAGATTTTGATGAAGATGAGAAAATTGAATTAATCATATGTAAACAAAAGTGATAGATGGATAATTCATAGTGGATGCTCCAATGATATGACTAGTGATAAGGATAAATTTGAGGATATTGGTCTATACAAAGGTGGATGTGTTAAATTTTCTAATGATATTCCATGTGTTGTAAAAGGTAACGGGGCTATTAAACTCACTAACAAGATCAAATGTGACAATGTTTACTAGGTTGAAGGACTTGACTATAATTTGTTGAGCATTTGATAGCTGAGAAAATCAGGTTATATATTTGAATTCCATCTTAGGAAGGCCAAGATATATGATGATGATGGTAAAGTAATTGGAAGTGGTGATTAGACAAAAGGTAACTTGTTTTGTCTAGATTTATGTAATGAGACATGTTTGTTTGTACAACAAGAAGATTTTTGGTTATGCAACAACAGGTTATGTGATGTGAATTTTGACAACTTGATAAATATTAGTAAAATGAATAAACTAAGAGGTCGCATAAACTAAAGAAGCCTGACAATACTATGTGTAAATAATGTCAATTGGGAAAATTGACCAAGTCTATTTTCAAGAGAAAAACATACACTTTTAGTGATATTTTAGAATTGGTTCATACTAACCTATATGGACCTATTGATGTTCAAAGCCACTGTGGACATAAGTATATTATTATATTTGATGTTGACTATTCTAGAATTATGACTATGATGTTTATTAAAGCTAGATCTAAAGCTTTTTAGTTATCAAGTAATATTTAGTTAGAGTTCAAAAAGAAATAAGGAAGAGTCTGAAGTGTTTGAGATTTGATAGAGGTGGTGAATTCATTTCTAATGAGTTCAATACATTTTGCAATGATAGAAATATCAAAAGACATATGTCAACACCAAGGACCCCTCCTCATAATGGGATAGATGAAAGGAGAAGCATATTAATAATAGATTGTGAAAGAATATTGATGATGGAGAAAATTATATCAAAGAAGTATTGGAGAGAAGTTGTTAGTACTATTGTGTATACCTTGAATAGAGTACATGTCAAGAAATGTACAAATTCTACACCTTTTGAGTAATGGTATGGATATGCTCCTAATGTGAAATATTTCAAAAAAATTGGAAGTAAATGTTATATACTCAGAGATAATAGGAATGGAAAACTTGATGCAAATAGTGTTGAAGGTATATTCCTAGGATATTCTACGAAGAGTAAAGCTTACAAGTGTTTAAATTATAACACTCAAAAAGTTGTGGAAAGTGCAAATGTGAAATTTGATTAGTTTACATAAAGAAATGGCATTACATGAAATGAAAAAATTGAATATTACTATACATTTATCTATCTAGATGATGATGCTCCCGACACATCAAATGGACAAGAAAACCAAGCTACAATTTCCCAATAGACAAGAAATGATGAAGTTCAAAAAAATTTAGAATCAACAATTTCCAATGCTTTTAGGAGTTGTGGAAACCCTATTAGGAGTTATAGTACAATGTATGAAAAAGAGCCCACTGCCTAAACATGCAATTTCAACTACATGAAGAGCTCACTACTCAAACATGCAATTTACTGTTATGTTTTTCTTTCCTTTGTTCTGCCAACTAAACCAATCATTTTTAGACCTTGTAGACTAGGTCACAAATCTTGGATCCAAATAACAAACCTTAGATCACTCTACAAAATGTCAGCAATGAAATTTCCTTGCCTTGAGCTCTACTCTGCTCAACTTCACATTTCACTCTCTCTACTTCTTACAATTGCTTCTTCATGTCATATTTCTATCTCACATCCAAACTCCATGATAAAGTAAAATTTCATTCCTTTATATTGAGTCCATAAAAAAATTCCCTAAGTTAGCTATTAGATCTTCTCAATTAATCATTATAGGACCACATTAAGAACATGTTACACTTAGCGATAACATTAATCTTCTACCTTGTAACTTGAATATATTTATGTACATGTAATAATATGATGAGAAAACTTATCCATGTCATCACCAACATTTCTTATTTACACCCTAAACCTCAATTCTCAAAATAAAAAATATGCTAGGGGATATAACAAGTTTATCAGAACATGTCTCTGTATACTCTATCTCAGAACAGAAATCACCAAAACTTACATAGCTTCTTCCAGACTTATCATTTCATCATTTTATGTTAACTACACATACTAGATACTTAAAAGTATCTCCCATAACCTTAGATGGTGGGAATACTCAACTACTCATCCATACCAAGATAATCTTTTTGGTGTTCTTCTATTAGATACTATAGAAGACTACTATGTTGACATCAATGACAAACTCAGTTATGAATGTAACATTTCATCATAGTAGCATATCTACAATAGTTCCCCATAGGAATATCATCAGCATTAATGCTTCCAACAATATCCCCCTTTGGCATTAATGACAACATAGATGAAAAACATCTAGTTCGAAGAATACCAACAAAAGATTGTTCATCTTTCTTTCCAAATCCTCTTTGTCAATCATTCTCCCCCATTGATATACCTCAATTTTCTTTCTATCAAACTATCATTCCATGTTGTAATTCTTCTTTCTTGCATTTTCTTTCTCCCCATGATGTTTTTCCTTCTGATATTCTCCCCATGATGTTTTTCCTCATGATTTTTTTCATGTTGAACTTCTCCCCCATTAAAATCAATGTCAAATGTTTCAGCAACCATCAAACTTAGAAACAATTGATTCTTACTAGCTCAAGTGTCTAAGGACACTGTTCAAAACAACATCCAACAAGAGTCCTAGATGAATCTATCCATCACCAATAATCCCCCATATAAGAAGCATCATAATTTAGTCCAAACAAACAATGGTTCTCTGTTACATTGGACTAATGCACTCTTAGATCATCTACTCTAATATAGGAAGGGTCATAACCCCTATCATACCTTGCAAATACTCAAAAGTCTCTTTGGGAAGAGGATTAGTGAATATATTTGCAATCTACTCTTTAGTTCGTACATACTCCTATCTAATTTCCTTTTCTACAACTTTCTCTCTCAACATGTGATACTTAATAGAAATGAGCTTAGTCCTCAAATGCAACACTAGATTCTTAGACATATTTACTATGCTTATGTTGTCAAAATGTATGACATCAAGTTCATTGATTTCTATCCTTATATTCTTTAGCATCTGCTTCATCTAAATAACTTGATTGCAAATTTTTTTCTGCTGCAACATATTTTTCTTCCATTGTACTTTGTGATGTACAATCCTACTTCTTTCTTAGCCAAGAAACCAATATTCCTCCAAGAAAGAAGGCTCCACCACTGGTGTTCTTTCTGTCATCCATACTTCCTACCCAATTGGCATCAGTATAAGCACTTAGAGTAAAATCATTAGGTTTATCATGCCACAATCTAAACTCTAATGTTCCTTTCAAATATCAAAATATCCTCTTGATGACTGTATAATGTGTTTCTCTACGATCAGCTTGAAATCTTGCAATAATTTCAACTAAATTTTCTATATCTAACCTTGTGTGAGTTAGATATTATAATCCTCCAATCATATATTTGTACTTCTTTTGCTCAACAGTAGATGTCTCATCCTTTGTAGATAACTTTTGTCCAGCTATCATAGGTGTTCCAATGGGTTTGCATATTTCCAAACCAAACCTTTTTAGTAAATCCTTCAAATACCTATTTAGTTAGAGAAGTAAAGATTCCTTCTTTATTCTATACAATCTATAATCCTAGAAAATATTTCATTTCACCTATCATACTCATTTCAAATTATTTCTTCATCTCTTTAGCAAATTTGTTACTTTCATCATCATTTCCTCCAAATATGATATCATCAACAAATATTACAAAAATCATCAAACCATCATCAATTTCTTTCCAATATAAACTACTATCTTCCATACCTTTTCTATATCCAATCTTTTTCAAATGTTTGTCAAACCTTGCATACCAAGTTCGGGGTGCTTGCTTCAAGCCATACAATGCTTTCTTTAGTTTGCATAGTATGTCCTTATTATCTGTCAAAGGACAACCTTCAGGTTGCTCAATGTACACTTCTTCTTTAAGTTATCCATTAAGAAATGCTAACTTGACATCCAATTAATACACTTTGAATTTCTTTTGTGCTGCATAGGCTAAGAATAATCCCACTACTTCTATTCTAGCCACTAGAGCATAGGCCTCATCATAGTCTGTTCCTTCTTGCTATGAGTAACCTTTACATACCAATCTTTCCTTTTTTCTAACAAATTTTCCTTGCTCATTCATCTTGTTCCTAAATACCCATTTAGTTCCTATAACATTCTTGTATGCTAATCTAGGGACCAATTCCCATGTCTCATTCTTTATTATATCATCCAAATCCTCTTTCACAGCTTGTTTCCAATAATCATCTATACATGCTTCATCTACATTCTTAGGTTCAACTTTAGATATCAAAAATAGTTTTTCATTGACTCTACTTCTTGTCATCACACATTTATCTCTTCTTGTGATGATCTACTTAGATGGGTGATTTTTTATCATATTCTTTCCCAAAGTAGGAGTTGTTATCTCAACTCTTAGCTCTATTGAGGGTTCTAAGTTTTTTTCTTTCCTTAGCTTTTCTTCATTCTACAAATCATTATTAGTCTTGAGAAATACCTAATAATTCCTTGGCTTAACAACATCATCATCTAAATTGTAATCAAATATTCTCTCTTGTATTCTGAATTTCTCATCAATTCTCACATTTGCACTTTCCATAATAGTCTTAGTTCTCATATTATAGAATCTATAAGCCTCTCTTTTTAATGAATAACCAAGAAACATACCTTCATTACTTCTAGCATCAAACTTACCAATATCATCATCTCTTTTGATATAACATTTACTACAGAAAAATTTGAAATACTTAACTATAGGTGAGTGACCAAATCACAATTCATAAGGGGTCTTGTTTATGTCTTTGCTAACTTGTACTCTATTCATAGTGTAGACTATTGTATTCATAGTTTCTCTCGAAAACATCTTGGATACATCATTCTATTCTAACATAGCTCTTGTTTCTTCTATAACTGACTTGTTTCTTCTCTCTGCAATGCCATTTTGTTCAAGGGTTCATGTGGTTGATAATTGTCTTTTGATCCCATTCTCTTCACAAAACATGTTAAACTCATTTGATATAAATTCTCCTCCTCTATCTAATCTGAAACATTTAATCTTCATACCAAATTCATTCTCAAATCTATTCTTGAATATCTTGAGCTTACCAAATGCCCCAAATTTCTCTTTAAGAAATGCAATCCATATCTTTCTAGAAAAGTCATCAACTAGAATCATAAAATACTTTTCATCATAGAATCCTTTAGTCTTTGTAGCACCGCTGAGATCTATGTGTACAATATCCAATTTTGTTGTATTAGTAAACCTCTTGCTAGGAAAAGAAGTTATGTTATTCTTTGCCAAAACACACTCCTTGCAAATTGTGTTCATAGGTTTTACAATCTTAGGGAAATCTCTAACTGCAAACATACTACTAGTCTTCACAATATTGTCAAAGTTTATATGACAAAATCTCTTATGCCATAGCCAATTTTCATCTACCTTTCCAAAAAAACATGCCATTACAATAGGATTCAACTAAAATACATTACCTATAGATATGGTTCCTATTCTAATTACCTTTCCATCTTTGTCTCTGATCATGCATGTCTCGTCTGTGAACTGCAAATAATAACTTTTGTCCACTAGTTGTCCAACACTGAAAATATTGTGCTTCAAACCATCAACAAAATATATATCCTCAATGTTAGCTTTACCATCAAGAGTTATAGATTCAATACCTTTAACTTGGCATGCTAAATTATTTCCAACTCTGACAATGCCACCATCCTAACTTTTGAAGTCAACAAATTTGTTCCTATCACCATTCATATGATGTGAACAACTACTATCAATTA
The DNA here is from genome assembly GCA_028749045.1 of Cupressus sempervirens. NCBI lineage: Eukaryota > Viridiplantae > Streptophyta > Pinopsida > Cupressales > Cupressaceae > Cupressus > Cupressus sempervirens. The sequence goes on from CM053790.1 coordinate 495,616,766, forward strand.
TCCAATTAGATTTATTTTCAACCTATGACACCAAAGCTACTTTCTCTAGACTTTCTTCTTTAATTGCCACAAATCTAATTTCATCATCATTAGCACTTACCGCTTGTTCATCAAAGTAATTTTCTTCATTTGCTTACAAATACTCTCTATCTCTTCTAGGTTTCTAATTTCCTTTATACTTTTTCTTTCTTTTAGGACACTTAGATGCATAATGACCATATTCATCACAATTTCAACATTTAAAGATTCTCTTACCTCCTTTTTATCTCCTCACTAGAAGGGCTAATCCTTCAATTTTTCTATCCTCCTCAAATCTATTGCTGCTAGAAAAATCTCCTCTAGCACTTGTGCTCCTTGATAAACTAGGTCAAATGTTCAAGGCACTAAAAGTTGTCTTTCTTCTATTCAATTCTATGGACTATCTAAACTCATTCTCGACTACTTCAATTCTTCCAATAAATGTCTCCTTTATGAAATCTTTGTTACAAGATATTAATAATTGTAACATTTGAACTACTAACTTGAATGGTCGTGATAGACTCTTCAATATCATCCATATAATGTCATCATCTTCTTTGGTTCCTCCTTGAGATTTAATATCTACAATAATTTCTGATATCCTACCTACATATGCTCTTATAGATTCATCTTCTATCATTTTAGCATCTTGAAATGCACAAATCCAACTTTTTAGTCTTAACTTCTTAGAATGTGCATCACCTTCAAAACTAGTTTCCAAATATTTCCAAATCAAATGTGAAGTAGCAAGTGATTTTACCTAATTGTATTCAATATCAGCAAGTGAAGTCAATAGTGCTTCTCTAGCTCTCATGTCACACATAAAAATATCTCTTTCATCTTCAGTATAAATTTCCAAATCCTTTTCAACAATGATTACTTTTGCTGATTTTGTCAAGATCCAATATCCTGGACCCATACAAAGAAAACATGTCTTCATCTTTTCCTTCCAACTATAATAATTTTTTTCATCAAACTTCAGACTATCTTTCATGAACATGCTCATCATGGATCTCCCAAAGTTGTTAAACTTTATCTTCAAAGACCTAATGCTATAATACCAACTATTAGAAACTTTAGTCCACTAAGATAATTGAGAGGGGGGGTGAATCAGTTATCGAACAATTAAAACATTTATCTTCTTTAAATAAACTTAACCATTCAACCAAAGTAAATAAAAACCATAATAAGATGCACATAGACAATTACACTAGATATGTTAACTAGGGAAACCCTTGATTAGAGGGAAAACCCTGGTGGGAATGATGCCTATAAGATGATATACTAATATAAATATTCCTTATTAGAGGATGGACCCTGTTAGGAGTCTGTTACAACATTCAGCATATATGAGTCCTTGTTAGGAGACTTTGAATCCTTGTTAGCAGATTTCAACCCTATTAGGAGTTGTAGTACAATGTATGCAAGAAGAGCCCACTACCCAAATATGGAATGTTCTTCTTTCCTTTGTTTTGTCAACCAAACTAATCATTATCAGACCTTATAAACTAGGTTACGGACCTCAGATCCAAATATCAAACCTCGGATCACTTAGCAAAACCTTGGCAATGAAGTTTCCTTCACTTCCTCTCTACTCTACTCAACTTTGCATTCCGCTCTCTCTATTGCTTTCAATTACTTCTTCATGTCATATTTCTATCTCACATCCACACTCCATGATTTCCTTCCTTTAGATCAATTCCATAAAATAATTCCTTGAGTCGGTTGTTAGACCTTCTCAATTAATCATTATAGGACCACATTAAGAACATGTTACACTTAGTGATAACATTAATCTTCCACCTTGCAACTTGAATATATTTGTGTACCTGCAATATTATGAGAGAACTTAGCCATGTCATCACCAACATGTCTTCTTTAATCCTAAACCTCGATGCTCAGAATAAGGGTATGTGCAGGATCATGGTCAACCAAACTATGCCCTTAAGTGCCAATAAAAAATTAGAAAATCAGGGTTATGTTAACTTGACGTGCAATTTTCTACTTGTTATTAACTTTATATCAAAAAGTTGAGAGAATAGAATCTCTATAAAATTGAATCTAGTTCCTAAATTACAAGGACTTATCTCAAAAAAGTAAAATTGATTGGTCAAAATTTTGAATTTTAATGCAATATTAAAAAAAATTCAAAACAAAAATAAGAAGTAGACGTATGTCTGACCACATTAATCAAAATCAAATGATAATATTTTTTAATAATATTCTAGATATAAGTAGTAGACTCATGCATGTATGTGACACATATTTTTGGATATTTTTATTCTAAATAAATATAATTAATTAATTTTTGACTTTAGTATTTTTGGAATATAAAAACTCTCATGTCTAACCACCTTAACTAATTCAAAACTTTACAAAATTCAATTTTTCATTTTTTTCCTTATAGTAGAAGAAACATAGAATGTGATCGCATCTTTTGGATTTAAAAAATGTTGTACCATTTGAGAGTTATAGTTATTTTTCAAGTAGTGTGTCAATCAGCACTTTGTACATAACTGCATTAGAAAATAAGTAATAATTACTTACTAAACTCATAATTTGACAAACCTCACATTTATGGAAAGATAAGAACATTCTTAAGAACCCCTTTTCATTTCATCAAATTTTGGTGAAAAGAGAGTCATCAGCTACATGTTTGAAGTAAAAGTCACATAAAAATAGGCCAAAAGCACATTTTTAGGGTGTTTTTAAAGTTGACCATATAGGTTTGGTATCAAAAGATATAGTAGACCTTATAAATATATTAACTATTTTCATTGTGTATCAGGGTGGGTGGGGAAAAAGTTGGAATAGATTTTGAAATGGTTTGAGAAATTTTAGAATTACAGATTTTTTAGATCACCACTTTTTGGCACACCATGATCCTGGACATACCCATTAAAACTCTGCTAGCAGATATAACAAGTTTACCAGAACATGACTCTGTAAACTCTATCTCAAAACAAACATTACCAAAACTTACATAACTTCTTCCAGATTTATCATTTCTTCATTGAATGTTAACCTTATATATTAGATACTCAGAAGTATCTCCATAACCTCGGATAGTGAGAATACTCAACTAGCCATCTGTACCAACTTGATCTTTCTACTATTCTTTTGTCAAATATCATAGAAGATTTCTATTTTGACATCAATGAAAAACTCAATCATGAATGTAACATTTCATCATAGTAGCATATCTACAATGCTCCCACATAGGAATATCATTAGCATTCATGCTTCCAAGTACAATAAGTTGTTGAGCAGTAGATATTGGGTGCCAAACAATAGACTAAAGATGCTGAGACATAGACATGAAATGTTGACCATTAGAGAGATAATGTCAAGCATGCATAAATTAGACCAGAACCTTAACAAGATAGAGAAAATGAGCTTGAAATTATTTTTCAAGATAATCATGTTGAAGAACAAAGAAGGAAACCACCTGTGCTAGCCAAATTTGTAAGAAGACATGACAAACCTGAAAAAATTATTGGTGATGTTGAATCAAGTGTTATGACAAGGAAAAAAACTCAAAGATGATACATGATGGTGTAGGAGCACCTAGGTAAGGCTATAGGGTAATATAGGGTTCCTAGTCAAGTTTTGGCTTGTAGTGGTCTTAGCCAAGGCACTAGTGAAATAAGGGAATCTAATGAATCATAGTGAGATTTTTAGTGATTAGGAGGCCTAATTAGGTCTTTGGAAGTTCTCAATATTAATTGTTTGCCCAAAGTTGTTGGGTAGTGGGCAATTGTTGTCAAAGGTGTCCAATATGGCATTTGGGCATTTAGAGGGCTATATTGGACAAAGGAGGGGTCATCATTAAGAATTTGATAGAGTTTCATGAGGATTTGACTAAATTTGGTTTAGATACGATAAAATTTGTCAAGTTACATGATAAGTTTGCTAAATTGCAAAAGTTGTCATGAGAACTTATATTATAAAAGTGCATTTTAGAGTATTGGACCTATATAATTCCTCCCTCAACTCATTACAAGGGTTGGATGACATTTGCATGAAATTTGATTAATAAACAAAGAATTTTACTAAGCATTTTTACCATAGTCAGAGTATTTTTCATTTATTGAGTCATTAAGTGGATTGAATCTTGTACTTTGACCTATGAATGAGTTAGTAGGTGTAACTAGTATATTATGTGTTTGATTAGATAGGTCTTTTGGTTTCGTTTCTTTGCATTTTAGAAAATCTTTTGTATCCTCACTATCGTTGGTCTGAACCAGGCAGTTTTTGGAAATGGATTCATAACTCATCTTTCACCATGATATTTGTATAGTCTCTTGGAGTGTGTGAAATGAATCCTTTTATAATAGGTGTGCAAGTGTGCAAGCCCTAGAAATCATGTTTGGCATTTCTATAATGATGCCCTAGGCAAGCCAAGTGAGCACGATTAGGGATTATAGTGATTAAAACCACACTTGATGGGATTGAGTGACATTAGTTGCTTCAATACAAGTTCATGCAGAGAAAGATATAAAGGTTGATAAGCCCTATTACCACTGGGAAGTTATGGTGACATTTTTTGTTAGTGATTTGATCAAACCCTTATGAATATTGTCAGCACATTAGTCAAACCCTTAATTTAAGGCTTAAATATAGTAACCCACTATATAGACAGCCTTGGAAAGTGAGCCTAAGTGAGTTTGAAAGACTTCTAAAAATGGTATGAGGAAATGAAGTTTTTTTTCCACCTTATTAAGTCATTTTCTAAGTTATGTTCCAAAAGGTGAGTTTGGAGGACTAATTCCTTATAGCCCTATTAGGCCTAGTTTGGAGAAATTTTGTGAAACTGAGAGAGATTTCTATGTGTTTTTGGTTGATGAGCATTGAAATGGTTGTAATGTCCTAGAAACAAACCTCTATCTCCATTGTGCGGGTAGTTTTGAGAATCTGTGGTCCTCTAGTGTGGATATTCCTACAAAGTATCTAAGGAGTATTATTTGGATTGACTCGATTCCCTAATTGGTGTGGACAAGTTGAAGGAGGGAAGGATTGGGAATGTGATCCTTCCAGGTTAGGGTTAGATAAAGAACCCTAATAGAATAGAGAGGTAGCCTAGATACCTTAAGAGATGGTAGGGTTGATAAGAAAGACTTATTCTTACATGAGAGTGGTATCAGAGACCCAAAAGTTATGGATTTTTGGATAGATGTTTCATACTATAGAAGAATCAGTCAATGAAACAATAATGGTGACTAATATAGAGTTGGACAAAGAAATGGGTGAGTAAAAGGAGACATATAGATTCCTTGAAAAATCCCTACAGGAAATGAAGATAAAGCTAGAAGAAGTTTCTGAAGCAGCCAAGAATAAAGACAAAGAATGTGAAAGTACTGATAGAGGCAAAGAAAAGATTGATGAGAAAGACATCATACCTCAACCAAGCCCTGCATTGAATGAAGAAGCATTATTGAAAGCCATCATGACACTAGGAGGAAAATCCCTCAAAGGAATCCCATTGTTTAGTGGGAAGATGGACATTGATACAGTAATGGAATGGATTGAGGGGATGGAAAATCACTTTAAGTGTGAAGGTTTCATAGAGGTACAAAAGGTAAAGATTAGAAAATAGAGACTAAGAGGCTGAACATTGACATGGTGGAACTAAATGCAAGATAAAAGGGTCAATATGGGTAAGAAGCTTATCGGTAACTGGAATGCCATGCTGACTAAAGTAAAGGAGAATTATTTGCTAGAAGACTATGAAGTACAATTGCATAGGAAGAGGCAAGGTCTAAAGTAGAGGGACTTATATGTGGCCTCTTATACAGAGGAATTTCAAAAACTATTCCTAAGCCTGTCCAAGATTCAAGAAGAGGAACTTGTTAAAGTGACAAGGTATTTTGGTGGACTAAAGTGGAACATACAAGAATAATTAAGCCTATGAACCCCTACAAATGTTTAGAAGAGACATCAGTTGGCACTTGTGAAAGAAAAAAAAAAGGAAGAAGGGGGACTCTAATTTAAGAGGTAGAGGTAGAGGAAGAGACCAAAGAGGGCATAGAGGTGGATATCAAGTCAAAGGAAATGATCAAAGAAACCAATGGGAGTCTAAACTTGTTCAGAAGGGCAGTGAAACTACTTCAAGAGGAGGTTATAGAAGAGAAAGAGACACTCAAGGAGGATCAAATAGAGGGAGAGTTGTAGGTAGGAGTAATTCATACTTTTCAAATATGAAGCATTACACTTGTGGTTAGTTGGGTCACCCTACCCACACATGTCCTGACAAGCCTACTTCTTCAAATAGTGACAAGAAGTTGCATATTCTCATGAGGACACAATAAGTTCCAAGGTATTTGAGGTGGATCATATTGAGTCAGAGAGAGGAGATAACTTAATGCTCAAGAGAGTGTTGATTAGACAACCAATCAAGGATGAACCCAAGAATAGAAGGGCCTTGTTCATAATTAGGTGCAAGATTTTGGATAAAGTATGTAAATTCATTATGGATTCAAGCTCCATAGATAACATCATATCAGAATAAGTAGTGGAAAAACTCAAGTTGACAAATATACCTCATCTTAACCCATATAAGATGACATGTGAAATGTCCCTTTTCTAATTTTGTATGATATTTCAAGCCTCTAATCAGATCTTCAAGATCAAACAACTAATATCACAAAGATCCACCAAATTTCTCAAGAAACCCCAAATCAGGTATGCTGAAAATAGTGCCAAAAGCTTCACAACTTCACAAATTATTAATAAATCTGAAAATGGAAATTTTTACAGAGATTTCAGTAACATAAAAGCTTACAAAATGACATTTCCAGATCCGTATAGCCTTTACGTAACAGCTCACAAATGTAGGACAAAAACTATGCTCATCGGGCTCCCGAAATTAACACAAAAATGCTCGAAAACACCACAAAAACACTAATAATCTATCTCAGAAGTTTAATCACATCCCAATAAATATATTCAGCTCTATTTTAAAATCTTAAAGTCTTAAATATAGCAGCAACCCAAATTGATATGAAATACTCAACTGAAAACACCAAACTCATACAAAAAACACACCCGAAAACCCACAAATCTGCACTGTTCAGCACAAAGGCAAACTCTGTATAAGCATGCACTTGGAATGGATTCAAACTCCCATCCTTAGCCTTCCTAGAAACCTATAAACTCCCATTCTTGGGTCTCCCTGGAAACCTGCAAACTCCCGTTCTTGGGTCTCCTTCTCCACAGGTTTGGCAGCCTCTAAAGAATAACAAAGAATGAGCAAAAATCAAGTTATGGAATCAGCCCAAAATGCCTCCAAACCCTTTAAAAGAGGGCATAACCGTAACTCACATCCAATAGAGGTTAATGAAACATATTTTAATAATAATTTTCATTTATTAGTCCAACGGTTTCGAAAGATTAACCCCCTTTTTCCGAAACTTCACTTTCTTGGGCCTGCCTACCTCAGCAAAGATTATTATTTTTTAATTATTTGAAAAGGGGACATGACAAGTCCTCCCCTCCCAAACATTGCTTGTCCTCAAGAAATGGCTGAACAATAAACCAATCAATCCACCTGGATCCCAAATGTAGTCATGAACTATACAACTACCAATTAACACAGGCTCCTGCAATATCCTCTGCAATATGACCAAGAGGAATCCATAATCAAACTAACAATTATAGCTCAACCAAACTCCAAAATCACCACTACCACAATCAAAAACCCATGAGACACAAACTCTTAGAACATCAGAACCCAAGTAAAGTGGACAAATCAAACTACCAACACAGTAAATACCATCAACGCATCCCACTGGCCTATACGGAATGTACAATCCAACTCTGCAACAATGGTGAACGCTCTCAAATGAAAATATACCAAGTATGGAGAATCCACACACTGTACAACTCCTACAATCAACACAACTTTGTAAATCACTGGCCATTATCTCATAACCATAACTCCCATGCACTGCTGATGGTGAAAAGACATTACAAGATAAAGAGTAAGAAATGGAATCCAAACCAAATTTTCCTACCATCAACTCCTCAAAACAAGGATCAAATGCTAACTAATGTACATACCCTAAAATATAATGTTGATTAGAGAAAACAACCTTAGTCAACAGCTCACCATGAACAAGTGATACAACCCACTGTGACTGATCACTAGCTAAGTCAAGAGATGTCATAGCCAAAGGAGTAGAATCAATAACAACACCCACTGAAGCATCACTTCCAAACTCCTGCTCTAAGTCACATATTATCAAGTTGTTAACTGCAGAACCTATCACCATGTCATGCCCATCACAACTCTCATCTTGAGGCATCAAACTATCCCATAACTGATGATAAGCACTAGGAACCACAGTACATCTTTGTATCATCATCTCATCAGCATGGTCATCAAAGGTAAATTGATGAGTGTACCTCATAGTGTAATGCCAATAGAATGCGCCAATCTCAGTCAATGGCTCAGACTATAATCTAGATGAAACTAACTACAATTGATCATTAACCATTTTGTAACTAACTACTACCTCCAAAGATATCACCAAGGGAGTAGTATTACTAGCAGGAACCATGCCAACTGCTGACTAACATCACACATGATCTTTGATACATCTCTAGTCTCCGTGTCATCAATACTAGAGACCACCACCATGTCAGGCATACAACAATCTACTACAACACCCAACTCAACTGAACCTGACTCTAGTGGGAATGAACCTGATAGGCCAATGTTAGTATCAAGGATGGATGCATCCCCATCTCCACTATCTCTGACAATCTCGGCCATGGACATCCTCGGATCACCAAACACCACAGCTTGTGACTGTATAGAATCAGGTAAAGATTGTAGTCACTCTAACTCCATGGTCACTTTAGCCAAATGAAACTGTGACTCCTTGAAAGGCAACTGTGTACTCTCAAGAATCTCAGAAGTCACCTCAAGCTACTCAGTAAGCTCACTCACCTCATCTTCCTTGGCCAACAATGCATCATATGCTGTACTGCCCCACTCCATAAGATAATCTCTGTTAGCTACCAACTGCATATAATCTTGTCTCAGAATCTGGATAGCCTCCCATAAAGAGTGGAACTCTGCCAAGGAAAGATAACTGCCTCCCTGCTCATCACTAGTAGGAGAACCCCATCAATAAACTACTAACAACTGGCGAGCAGCATCGAAATGTTGGCAAGTGATAGCAATGTCTCGGTCACTAACTCTCAACTGATTAGACAAATGATGGCACTAGCTTGACTGTCTCCTACAAACCTCCTTTGATGCACTGTCTAAAGGAGTATCATCAAAGTTACTAGTCTCTAGAGTATTACCATCCATATCGTGTGAATCAAATCTAAAGCTCATATCAACATACGGAGTATCAAAAACATTAGCATTGCTGTCCAACTCCTCTATGCCCAAGGAAACTAAGTCTTCAAAATTGCCCACTACATCCTCCTGGATGTCATCAATGCCAATATGATCCTGGGACTCATCTATACACACTGCCAAATATGAAATATCATCAACACATTCCAGCAAGTATGGTCGACTGGATATATGAACAAAGCCCAACATCGATGTATAAAAACTAATACCAACATCAGACAAGATACTGGCACAAGAAAAGACAACACCGTGTAATCTGCTAATCAAATCCATGATAGCACCCAAACAAACACTGCTACCAAAAAGTGTTAAAGATCTCCAGTCAACTAAATCCCAAATGCCAATATAACAATCTCGAGTCCAAATCCATAAACTAGAATCAACTGGTAACTCAAGCAAACTCCTCACCTAAGTAATATGACCAATATCAACTAACTCCACATACCTGTCATGATGAGATAATGAAGTCACAATACTATCTTTGTTCACTTTTAGCTGGCTGGACAAATCATGTGAAGTACTACCAACCTCAACCTTATGTGATGAAGCATCTAACTGTGCCTAGTACTCTTTCTCAGCAAAGTCATGAATGCTCAATGTCTGCTCATCTCTACCAGGTATCTCACCATCCTGCACAAGAACATCCTCATAATCATCATCTGAACCCACTACACTATAGTCACTGCCTGTTGTAACTATACCATCCTGAATACCTATGGCATCACCCTTTGACAACCTATAAACAATTGTCTCAATTTGAGTATCAAGTTGACCGTTACTATCAATCTCTGTAATATCCTTTCCCACCACCTCCTGTGGCAAAGTAGAATCTGAGACCTCTACCTGGCTATCAGCTAGTTTCTCAAACTCCTCATGCAAGGTCTTGGGAATTGTGTCATCTGTCCTATGAGAAAATATGCCAAATAGAAATCCAGTCAACTTATCCACCTTAGTTGGGTTGGACAACATGTCATTCATTATATGGTGGTGCTCAACCAACTGTTCAGACATGTCATGGCTTATTTTCATAAGTTTATCTTGAATGTCTAAATAACCATCCTTTCTACTGTTTTGACTCTGGATATCAATTGTCCAAGATCATGTCCTCTAAGACTCTGTACTATACCTGTCCATTCTGGATAAAGTAGAATGTAACCCCAATAAGATATAACTTCTTCAAACACCAAGAACTAACATGCAAATGATTAGAAGTAGCATGCAACCATAGATTTTGACATGCAACTGATTAGAAGCAACATGCAACCACCAAATTCACCAAGAACTAACATGCAAATGATTAGAAGTAGCATGCAACCATAAATTTTGACATGCATCTGATTAGAAGCAACATGCAATCATAAATTATGACATGCAAGATCTGAATAGTTGTCAAAGCTAACATACAAACTTCTACAACCACCAAATTCACCAAGAACTAACATGCAAATGATTAGAAGTAGCATGCAACCATAAATTTTGACATGTAGCTGATTAGAAGCAACATGCAAAATTTCGGTAGTTCTCAAAACTGACATGCAAACTTCTACAAACCCTCAGGCTGGCAAGATCATGGCTCTGATACCACTAAAATGTCCCTTTTCTAATTTTGTATGATATTTCAAGCCTCTAATTAGATCTTCAAGATCAAACAACTAATATCACAAAGATCCACCAAATTTCTCAAGAAACCCCAAATCGGGTATGATGAAAATAGTGCCAAAAGCTTCGCAACTTCACAAATTATTAATAAATCTGAAAATGGACATTTTTACAGAAATTTCAGTAGTATAACAGCCTACAAAATGACATTTCTAGATCTGTATAGCCTTTACACAACAGCTCACAAATGTAGGACAAAAACTATGCTCATCGGGCTCCCGAAATTAACACAAAAATGCCTGAAAACACCACAAAAACACTAATAATCTATCTCAAAAGTTTAATCACATCCCAATACATATATTCAGCTCTATTTTAATATCTTAAAGTCTGAAATACAGCAGCAACCCAAACTGATATGAAATACTCAACTGAAAACACCAAACTCATACAAAAAACACACCCGAAAACCCACAAATCTGCACTGTTCAGCACAAAGGCAAACTCTGTATGAGCATGCACATGGAATGGCTTCAAACTCCCATCCTTAACCTTCCTAGAAACCTACAAACTCCTATTCCTCGATCTCCCTGGAAACCTGCAAACTCTCGTTCTTGGGTCTCCTTCTCCACAGGTTTGGCAGCCTCTGAAGAATAACAAACAATGAGCAAAAATCAAGTTCTAGAATCAGCCCAAAATGCCTCCAAACCCCTTAAAAGAGGGCATAACTGTAACTCGCGTCCAAGAGAGGTTAATGAAACATATTTTAATAATAATTTTCATTTATTAGTCCAACGGTTTCCAAAGATTAACCCCCTTTTTCCGAAACTTCACTTTCTTGGGCTTGCCTGCCTTACCAAAGATTATTATTTTTTAATTATTTGAAAAGGGGACATGACAACATGGTTGAACAAAGGGAAGATTGTGTTGGTGAATGGGAAAACTTGGGTTGAGCTTTCAATTGTAGGCTATAAGGACAAATTATTGTGTGATGTATTGCCTATGGATGCATGTCATTTATTGTTAGGGAGACCTTGGCAATATGGTAGAGGAGTTGTCTATGATGGAAATAAGAATTATATTTCTTTTAAGAAGGATGGAAGAACTTTCAAGATGTAGTCTTTGTTGGAGGAAGATGAATCACAACCTAGGACTCTTGGTGTATTGTTGAGTAGTCAGAAGGAGTTCATCAATGCCCTTAAGCATGAAGATAGTGAAGGGTATGCTATTCTTCTTAATCCTAAGGAAGAAGAGAAAACTAAGCAAGAACCCTTATCAATTGATATCCAAGAGATGCTTATAAAGTATAAGGATGTTTTTAGTGATGGGAATCCTACAACTTTACCTTCATAAAGAGTGATAAGTCATTACATTGACTTTGTACCTTGTGCATCATTTCCTAACAAAGTAGCCTATAAACTTACTCTAGATTAGTTCAAAGAGGTAGCTAGGTAAATGCAAGAACATCTAGATCAAGGTCTAATAAAGAAGATCATTAACCCTTGTAAAGTGCCAAGAGTTTTGCCATCCAAGAATGGAGGAAAATTGATGCTTTGTACAAACTCCAGGGAAATAACAAGATCACTATAAGATATAGGTTTCCTATACCTAGAACTGAAGACTTGATGTATTATCTTGGAGGAGCTCAATATTTCACAAAGTTGGACCTTAAAATCGGTTGCCATTAGATAAGGATAAAGGAGGATGATGAGAATAAGACAACTTTTAAGACCACAAATGGATTGTGATGTGATTTGGGCTCTCCAATGCTCCTAGCACATTCATGAGACTTGTGAATGAAGTGTTGAAGGACTAAATAGGGAGATTTGTGGTGGTATATCTTAATGATATACTCATCTTTAGTAAGAAAAGAGAAAAAAATCTCAATCCTATGGAGATGATGTTGAGGAAGTTGTAGGAAGTGAAGTTGGCAATCAACTTGGAGAAATGTGAGTTTTTGAAGCAAGAACTTGTATACTTGGGATTTGTAGTATCCAAGGGATCCTTGAAGATAGACCAACACAAAGTTTTATCTATCCTAAATTGGCCACCACTAACCAAAAAATTAGAGGTAAGAAGTTTCCATGGGTATTTGGGCACCATTTCTAGACACCATTAAGGGTGGGATGAAAAACAAGTTCAATTGGACTTTTGAATTAGGAAATGCATTTGAAAAGTTGAATGAATAAGTAGCAATAAAACCTACCCTTAAACTTCCTATTTTTGACAAATTGTTTACCCTTAAGTGTTATGCAAATGAAATTTTAGTAGGGTGTGTGTTAATCCAAGAAGGTAGGCTAGTAGGCTTCTTCGGTGAGAAACTAAATAAGGCCAAGAAAAAATACTATTCTTATGACTTGGAATTGTATGCTTTAGTTCAATCTATTAGGAAGTGAAGGCATTACCTTCTACTTAAGGAATTTACAGTGTTTACTGATAACCAAGCCCTTAGCTACATCATTACACATGACAAGTTGAGCAATAGACATTTTAACTAGATGAAATATCTTCAAGCATTTGCATTCACCATTAAGAATAAGAAGGGCTAGCTAAACAAGGTTGCAAATGAACTAAGTAGGAGGATGTTGACCATTCAAGAAGTTTAACTACATAGCAAAGGTATAGAGAGTTTCAAGGACCTCTATAATGATGATGAAGAATTTGTTGAAGTCTACATGGTGTACTCTAAATTTCAGAGTCTTTTTCATAGTTCTTTTTCTAATTATACCTTGCAAAGTGGACTATTCTTCAAAATAAATTACATACTTGTTCCTAAGGATTTTCTTGAGAGAGAAACTTATTAAAGAAAAATATACTAGAAGATTAAGTAGTCATATTGGCATCAACAAGACCGTACAGTTAGTTCAAAGGTTCTACTATTGGTCAAAATTTTCAAGAGATGTAACAAGATATGTAGAATAGTGTGTAGTGTGCATGAAGGAAAAGGAGGAGCTATAAATGTAGGTTTGTACCAAACTTTACTAGTCTCTAATGGGCTATGTGAGTGTTTTAGCATGGACTTCATTGTAGGGTTATTGTGGTAGCATCTATTAAGTGGTGGATAGATTTAGCAAAATGGGTCATTTTATAGCTTGCAAAACTACCCATGATGCTAGCCACATTGCACATTTAATTTTTTAAAAAATTGTGAGCATTCATGGATTGCCGCTAAGCATTGTGTAAGATAGGGATGTCAAAATTATGAGCCATTTTTGGAAAACCTTATGGAGAGGGTTGGGAACTAACCTATATTTTGGTTCAACTTACCACCCTCAGACTGATGGAAAAACTGAGGTTGTTAATAGGGTGTTGGGTAACTTGTTAAGATTCCTAACAAAAGAGTATGGTTAGACATGGGATGCGGTTATTCCTCAAGCAGAGTATGCATATAATGATAGTATGAATAGAACCATAGGTAAGAGCCCATTTGAGATTGTTTATGGGATGCTTCCAAGGGGTGTGTGTGAGCTTATATACCTTGGAGCTATGGAGTATAGGAGTGGATAGACTGAAGACTTCACTCAAACCATCAAGGAGATTCAAGAACGGGTGAAGAGAACTATACAAGAGACTACACAAAGATTGAAGGCTAAAGTAGATGAGAAGATAAAGGATGTATAGTTTACAATAGGTGATTATGTTATGATCCATTTGAATAAATATAGGTTTTAGAAATTATGAGTACATACTAAACTATAGATGAAGAGAGTGGGACCCTATAAGATCCTAGATAAGTATGGAGCTAATGCATACAAAGTGGATCTACCTAGTGATTTGAACACATCACATATTGTCAATGCGGTAGACTTAACCAAGTTCAAGGGGCCTCTAACTAAGATGGATATGAATAGCAAGGAGGTTTCCAAGGATGTACAAGTTGATTTCCTACCTCCCAAGATGGAACTAAAGGAAGACTAAGTGCTAGATTCAAGAGTCAAGAATATCACTAAACACAAGGTGTACATGGTACACCTCATAAAATGGAAAGCTAAGCCAAAGTCAGAGGAAACATGGGTTTCATCTATAGACTTCAAGAATTTATGAATTACTGATGACATCTTGCCCACAAGAGTGACACGATTTACTTTCATGGGGAGCATGGTGTAGGAGCACCTAGTTAACGCTATAGGGTAACCTAAGGTTCCTAGTCAAGTTTTGGCTTGTAGTGGCCTTAGCCAAGCCACTAGTGAAATAAGGGGGGCTATTGAGTCCTAGTAAGTTTCTTAGTCATTAGGATGTCTAATTAGCTCCTTGGAAGTACTCAATATTACTAGTTTGTCCAAAGTTGTTGGGTAGTGGGAAATTGATATCAAAATTGATAAATATGACATTTGGGCATTTAGAGGGCTAGATTGGAAGGAGGGATGGAATGGAAATTTCATGTCCTGAGGATCATCATTAAGAATTTTATAGAGTTTCATGAGGATTTAACTAAATTCGATCGAGATATGCAAAAATTTGTCAAGTTGCATGACAACTTTGCTAAATTGTAAAAGTTGTCATGACAACTTTTATTGCAAAAGTGAATTTTTGAGTAGTAGGTGAAATAACCACATCAAGGTGGTTGTAACATGTTTTTTGGACCTATATAAAATCTCCCTTGACCTATGACAAGGGTTAGATAGCATTTGCATGAAAGTTGATTAATGAACAAACAATTTTGTTGAGCATATTTACCACAGTTAGAGCATCTTCAATTCATTGAGCCATTGAGTGGATTGAATCTTTTACTTTGACCTATGGATGAGTTAGTAAATGTAAATAGTGTTTGTTATTAGATAGGTCTTTTTGTTTCATTTATTTTCATTTTAGAAAATTGTTTGTTTCATCACAATTTGTGGTTTGAACTAGGCAGGTTTCCAAAATGGAGTCATAACTCACCTTTCCATCATCATATATGTACAATGTCTTGGAATGTGTGACATAAATCCATGCATTATAGGTGTGAAATTGGGTGAGATTTGGAAAGAATTTTTTTCCTTCCTATAACGATTCCCTATGTGAGCCAAATGTGCATGGATAGGGATCACAGTGATTGAAAACACACTTGATGGGATATAGTGCATTGATTACTTCAATCCAAGTTGATGGAGAGAAGGATATAAAGGTGGAGAATCTCTATACCCACTAGAAAGTTCTTGTGACATGTTTTATTAGGGATTTGATCAAACCCTTATGAATATTGTCAGCACATTGGTGAAATTCTTAATTTAAGGCTTAAATATAACAACCCACTATACAGACAGCTTGGGGAAGTGAGACCAGGTGAATTTGAAAGGGTGTCAGGAAATTAAGATTTTTTTCCACCTTCTTAAGTCATTATCTAAGTTATGTGCCAAAAGGTGAGTGTAGAGGCCTAATGTCTTGTACCTTGTTAGGCCTAGTTTGGAGCAATTTCATGAAAGCAATAGAGATTTCTATGCTTTTTTGTTGATTAGCATTAGAATGGCCCCATTGCCCTAGAAGAAAACCTCTCTCTCTCCATTATGGGCATAGTCTTGAGCATGTGTGGTCATGTGATGTGGATGATACTACAGAGCATCTGAGGAGTATTGTTTGGATTAACTTGATTCCTTAAATGGTGTGGACAAGTTAAAGAAGGGAAGGATTGGAATAGAATCCTACCAAGCTAGGGTTAGAGAAAGAACCCTAATAGGCTAGAAAGGTAATCTAGAGACCCTAAGAGAAGGTAGGGTTGATTAAAAAGACTTGTTCTTACATCACATGCTTACTTTGTGAATTTGAGCCCTAATCAGTAAAGGATGCTCTAGACAATGTAGACTACATTCAAGCAATGAATGAGGAAATTGGATAGATTAAGAAGAAGAATACTTGAACCCTTGTGCCAAAACCTAAAGAAAAAATTATTATTGGAACAAAATGGGTTTTCAGGAACAAAATCAAAGAAAATGGTGAAGTGACAAGGAATAAGACAAGAATGGGATGCAAAGGATATGATGTCCATAAAGAGGGAGCACATAATGTTGTCAATGATTGTGCGAGGTATTCATTTTATAGTTATCTAAATTAATTTATAAATAGTGCATGAAAATGATCATAATAATTATGTAATGTTTATGTTCATTCAATTACTAGGTAAGTACCAAGCTAAAGATATGAACATGTATATTGAGCCCCTAATTGACGAGTTGTTGAAGTTATGGACTAGCATCACTATGTATGACATCTCTAGATTGATAGGAAATTGACAATTTCAATTTCATGTAATGCTTGTATGGAAAATACATGATGCCTCTGGGCTAACTCATTTTTTTGGTATGTTATATTGTTAAGATCACATATTTTTGGTCTATTATAGTGCTTACAGATTACTATCGTATGCTTAAGTTGTGCATGATAATTGTACATGATCTAATTGTACATGATCTTTTAGGTCTTTAGATAAAAGGAAAAAAAACATGTCTAGATTGTGGTCCGAAGATGAAATCTCATCATTCAAGAAGTTTAGGAAAGCAAGTGTTTGATGAGTTTAGGCACTTTCTCCACAATAATCATAGGTATCAAATTGCCAAAAAGCATATTTTCAATAGGAAAGAAGAGACATCATCAAGGCCATGAAGAATGACACCTCATCTATGAAAGTTGGAATATGATTGATTAAATCATCGAGGTAATGTCCAATTTGTCATTTGAAGTTTAAAATTTGTATTTTGATATTGTCTTATATTTACTAATGTTGTAATTAATGCTCATGAAGGTCATCAAGGCATCAATGGCCAACTTCTTAGAGGAATGAAAAGTTATCCTACTCAATTTAGTAGGTTATCATATTACAAGGATCTCACAAATGCTATGCATATTGGAAAGAATGTAACAAAGACACTATGGAAAATGTTGGATGGAAGGCATGATAGAGAAAAAAATTGTCAAAATTTGTACTGACATTCATGAATCCAATCATGCAGTAAAAGATTTCATTGAATCAAATAACAATGGAGACCACATAAATACAAGTGCCCTTCTTTGGTTATTAATGGAGCAACAAAGTGATGCATTAAAAGAAGTCATAAAAAAAGGAAAATTTTCAACAAGATTTGCTACAAATATAAGCACTCTTCTATCAAAAAAAGGTGATTTTGGGCTAAGATTGAAAAAACATGATTGACATACCTTCGTCAAGACAAGCCATGTTCTCTATTTATAAAATTGAATGTACTACCTATTGCATTATTTAATAATACATTCAAATGATCATTTTTAATGATTTTAGTATGTCCTACCTCCATCCCTTCCATACCAGTTTGACAATAGTATTAAACAAGTTATATATGATCTTGGAAAATACATGAGGTTAAAAGTGTTTTTTCTTAGATTTGTAGCTTTTATCTTAAATCTATTGTATAATTTTATTTGAAATCTTGTTTATGTGTTTTTGCGTGTTGAATCTTTTTTAGGTGGTTATCATCTAAAGAAATTGATAAAAAAAGATATAAAATATTAGAAGAGAAAAATTCCATAGCTTATGTGTGAAATGCAAAAGTGTTTACCTCCAATCTTTTTCAATGCTTACGAACACTACCTCATACATCAAGTTGAGGAGATTGAATTGTGTGGACCTGTACAAACTAGGTCAATGTGGATGGTTGAGATGCACTTGAAATTTATGAAAGGCTTGATTCAAAAAAGAGCACATCATGAGGGTTCTATGGTAGAGGGGTACATGGTATACTAGACTATGGTGTACATTAGTGAATATCTTCCAAAGTTTGTAGCAAATATCCATGTAGATTGCATTTGGGATCTCAACTCTAATGACAAATTCGAAGGGGAGTACCTGATTGGGAAAGGTAGATTAAGGAGGGTGAGAGGTAATTATAAGTTATTATTTTTGTAGTTTAATAATTCTTATCCATCATCAATATATATAAGTTGTTTCTAACTGGTGTAATTGTCTTCTTTATAGTTGGTCATGAGTGGGATGCACTACATTTGTATATTGCAAATAGTCTTGATTGGATGATGGTATGGATTGAACAGTCTCAAGAAAATGGTCACTCATTAACAGGGGATAGTGTTGCATCATTGGTTAAAGAAGTTCATCGTAATGGAGATCCCAATGTTACGCTAATGGTACTTGATCTAGTATATGGCTTAAGAGATACAAAGGTATGCATAAGATTATTAATCAAGAGACATAAGTTTAATATCAACTCACAGATCGATGCAAATAATCTTGACATGTTTGAATAATTGTAAGTCAAATACCACAAAGCTATGTACTACCATGGCTATAAATTTTGCACAAAAAAGTCAGACGAAATGAAGAAAACATGTGATTTCAGGATAAGTGTTGTCTTTGCGGTCACCAATATTTTGTCTAGAACTGACATACATCCTCAACAATCTAAAAATTGATACTATGGCATTTTGGATGATATACTTGAGTGCGACTTTAATTCATTCAAAATAGTTCTATTTGTTGCCAAATGGTTCAGGCTATGATTGAATCAAAATGACCTAATAGGACTATTATTGAACATGATAGTGGATTTACTATGATTAACACAAGGTCATTTGAGCCAGTCGGAGATGAGCCCTATGTTCTTCCAAGCCAATGTGAGCAAGTGTTTTACTTTGGTGTTCCACACAAACCAAGTTGGTCATTTTTTGTTAGACATGACCCAAGAGGAAGGTCGGTAAAGTATAATGTGATGGAAGAAGAAGATATTGAAGAAGCACAAGATGAAGTAAATGATTATCAAGAACGATAGTTACCCAATAATGAAGAAGAAGAAGATGGTGATGATTTTGGTCATGCTGATAATAATGGTGATAATGATGATGATGATGCTAATGATGATCATGATCATGGTGATGAAGATGGTGATGATCATGGCGATGATGGTCATGATGATGATGGTGATGAAGATGATGATGATGGTGATGAAGATGGTGGTGGTGACGACGATGATCAAAGTGACAAGTATGATGATGGTGATGATGATGATGATGATGAGGACATGGATGAAGATCATGATGATCAATGAAATGTCCAGGTAGGATCAATCTCAACTATGATGGGGTCATATACGACCAAATTTTTCTTTCCAAACGATGTGTGCAAATATAAACATTAAGTAGAACATGTCCAATATTTTTTTAGATATACACATTAGTTACACAAAATTTTTGGCTAACTTAAGACAATTGATTTACATATACAATCTACTTTATTATTAAAAAAAAGAATTGGTAAGTCTATTACTTTAATTTTGTTGCTAATTTCTAAGAGTTACTAATTTTTTTCACAGGGCGACATGGATGTACCATCTCAAACACCTTCAATGAAGGTAAACATTAATTATTGTAATTTTTAATGTTAATATAGAAATAAATTTCATATTATTATGTTCTTTTCTTTATGGCTTTGGAGTTATTTTGATGAAATTTTACTTATTAACTATGTATTTATTTGTCAAATCTGTTGTAGGAGATTTGAACTGATATGAAGTAATGGTTTATATTATGAATGTCCTAATGAAATTGAGAGCAGTTGATACATCCATGTTTAATGCTCCATGATTCGAGAACTACTACATTATCTCGACTGTTTAAATATTAAAATTTCACTAACAATGATTATTCTAGTATTTTAATCTAAATGAATGGATAAGCTATGTTATGTTAATTTTATAATTTTTGATGATTAAATGTGAGTAGAAATGAATTAAACAGTTAACTTATTTGAAAGATGGATGCATTAATTTATGTAATTTCCCTGATACGTTATATACATATATGCATGTGACTTTCTTGTGCTACTGATGTGTGCAATGAGTGTGCAGGATATTTTAGCCAAGAAACCCGATGGAGGAATGGAACTGATCCCTATGTGCCATTTGTGGAAACCTTGTTGTTCGTAACTTAATTTTATTGTGAGATGTATTAATGTATCATTCTGTAATCAGTAAATGTTAATGCTTCGTAATAATGTTTTTATAGTGTCGCTTGACACTTATGAATTGTGTATGCATTCCAACCTGATAGTTAGAGGGATCGAGTAACCTAAAGATCTAAGTTGAATTTGGTTAGTTAATTTTTTTTTTAATTAGTTGTTTTGAGATTAATTACCCCTAATTAGGATTAGTGAGTTATCTACATTTTGAAGGTTGTTAGTAAATCCTAAAATAGTCCTACCTTTTTGTTAGGTCTCTAATTATCCTAAAGGCCTAAAAACATGAAATTTAAGTACCCAAGGGGTGTGGGTATGGGTTGGGGACATTTTTCACCCCCTTAGCCCCTTTTGTTGACTTTTATGGTTCCCCAAATATCCCATTTTTCCTTTGTTGCGAAAATTGAAATTCCATCATGAGTTTGACAAGATAAACTCTACCCTAAAGTTTTCTTTAGTGGGGAGGTTGAGTTAGAAGTTTCTAGAAACCTGAGTCAAGTGGGGGAGTTATTGCCCTTTTTGGTGGGTGAGTTTGGATATTATTTAGAGGGCCTTTTTGGAGTAGTTTTGGGTTTGTTACCCAATCTCTAGTTTTAGAGAAAGTGGAAGATGGAAGGAAGCAAGGGAAAAGCTCTTCTCAACTTACCATTTGAAAATAAAATTTTGTGAATGTAGGAGTTCTTCACTCATTTGGATTTGTTCTTCATATTGTTCTTGTTTGAATCTTGCATAAGGTATCGTGTGGTTCTTTGATGTTGCTTGCTTGTGTGCTGGGTTGATTTGGAGGGGTTTCATTCTTGTTCTTGTTGCACTATTGTGCTTGTCTTGATGTATTGTATTGAGGGGTTTTCATGGGGTGTATTTGGCATTACTCACCCTTGGATAGGGAAGAAGTGGCCATGTGGGGGTAGGGCTTTAGTTGGACCTCAATGGTGCAGAGTCTCCTTTCATGGTGAGAGGAGGGAAAAAGGGTAGGGTGTATGGGCCCCTACCGGTCATCACATACCTTGTTGATATTGTGAAATCTTGAGTATGAAAAGGAGAGAAAATCCTTGTTGGATTGGCCCCGAAAGGGCATTTGTGGAACAAAGGAAGTTCCTGAGGTTTTAGCCCCGAAAGGGCTATGTTAAGGTATGGTGATTGACATCTCCCATTGGGAAAATCCACCTTCCGCCTAATAGGGTCCTATGGATGGATTTATTGTGTTAAACCGGTTTGGGTGTATGTTGAATTGTTCCTTGTGTTGTGTTGAATCATCTTGGGTCAGCTCTTGTTCTCCTTGTGTTTCCATGAAGATTTGAAGTTAAAGAAGGAAGTCTTGTGAAGAAATTTTGAAGAGTTTATCATGAATTGTAAATTTTATGTAAATTATATTGTGAATGATTGGCAACGACATCGGGTTTTCTTACTGGTTCTTTCCCGATGGAGCCTTTGAACCAGGTTGATTAATAGAAGAGAAAAGGTCGAGTAATCTTCTTGCATGTGGAATTTTCAGTATTTATGTTTTTGTATATGTTTCTTAAAAGTAATTGAATTGACATTTAAACTTCCTATGATATTGTTAATTGTTCAAAAATGGTGATCACCGATCAAATTGTAATTTGATATAATGATGAGAACAATCATGCAAAATTTAAGATCCAAACGTGAGAAGGAAAATTCATAATGGATGGGAGCTACATTGTTTTATTACGAATCAGTTTTGGAAAGAGATTTCATATTATTGCCTTAACTAATTGATATGATGAGTATTAATCCTATTTGAAGAGTAAATTTAAAAGAAATTGTTAGTGTGTTTATGCCCTATATTTTAGGCATGACAGCCTGGTGCATTGTCGGCAACAAGGACCATGCAAATATCCTCATCTATGCCCACTAGAACTAGTAAAACTTTGTTTTACTAAATTTTGTAATGTCTATGCCCTCAAGATGTTATTATTCTATTTTTTTATCTTTTTCTTGAGCTTGTACTTTTGATATATGATCTTTGGTATTGCATATGTAAGCTATAGGTATAATGTATTTGTTTTGGTGTTAATATAAGCACTTTCGCTGATGATTTGATAGTTTATTTTAGTAATTGTTTTTATCTTGTAAAACAATTGTCAATATGAGATAACTGCTTCCTTGTGGCATGCTCTCACTAGCTTATTGTGGTTGTCAATAACTCTTCTAATTCTTTGCATATTTGACAATTTATTTTCCCGATATAGTAATGATTGTTCTAGTATTGGCCTATTTGTAGTGTTGGTAATCTATTTCTCTACTAATAATAGTTTGAATACTTCAATTTCATCGAATTGAAAAGGGTTTCAAATTTGTAAGCCTTTCTAGCATCTACCTCAAAAATCTCCAACAACAACCATATTTTTATTAACAAACTTTGTACTAACCTAAACTCGTGATAAAGGTTGTGTCAAAAATATAGGGTACTTCTAGGCTGGAAAAATGTGCTAAAAAACATTCAAAACTCCTATTGTACTATGAGTTTATGATAACTAGTGCATAATAGGATTAGTCTATATGACATAGAAAACATTCTTTGACATGTTCCTTTGTTTTGTAGCATCTTTTCTAAGCCTCCTACTAGTATTCTTCTTGAGAGTTATAGCCTATTTGATTTTTCCAGTGTGCACCTACAAGAACAATAATCAAAATACCCTTATTGCAAAATCTCCTAACTATACTAGTTGTGATTAACAAATTATATGAATAAAGCATTAAAAATAAAGTCTCCCAGAACTTTGAAAATTAGGCCTCACAATCAAAATGAACATTAGTAGCCCCTTTCAATTTCATGATATTTACTGCATAGGTTTGTTTTTACTTGTATTCATTATTGTTTTGAATGTTGAACATTAATCATTGCACTAAACTTATGATTCTTTCCATGATGCAGATGTTGATTATTATTGTTGCAATGTTATTTCCTTTCTTTCACATAGGTGTTCTCTATTGCTCAATAGATATTCTTTTCTACTATGAATGCAATAAAAAATAAAATTCATCGTTTAGTACATCTAGATTGTAATTTTGATAAAAGTGTGACTGGTGGTGTCTCTCTGTCTTTCATTTCATTTGGTGTGTACTTTAATTGTCATGATGTTTCAGTTGATAGAGCAACAAAGAGAAATACTTCTAAAGTTGATCCTTTTCTTAGAGCAGTTTGTGTGATTAGTACAGGTTCATATGCAAGGACATTGTTGCTAAACAAGAAAACTATGTTTTCATTAAAAGAACAAAAGATTCCAGGTGCTTTAAAATTGTTATTATTTAAAGTGTAGATTTAGTTTACTTTTACATTAATCATTTTGGACTAATAATCCCTTTATGTTTTTATAGGTAATAATGCTTTCTTTGATCATCTTTTTGATATGATGTTGAGACTATTTGGACCCACCATACATAAAAGGTATGTAGTTTCATATCATTGCTACATAATTTTTCTTTTCTTCCATTTATTGTACTATATTAAAGTTATTGATCTAACAATCTAATTTTTTTTTAAAGGTGGAATTTACAAGCTGTGGAATTAAAAAATCAACTAATTACATCTTTTAAGGAGAAATTTGAAAAAAAATATTTTTGGCACTGGCCTTCTTCTCAAAAGAGCATCAAAGCATATAAAGATTGTGAGGGATCAATATAGAAGGGCTCAAGTAAGGATAACCCAAAGTACGATTGTCTTCCTATGATTCCATCGATGGAGTGGAATGAAATAATAGAAGATGCAAAGGAGACAAGGCTATGTGAAAATAGAGTAAATGAAGCAGCACAGGGCAAAAAAATGTATGTCATGATAGTATTAAGTACATTGTAATCATGCACTAATTATTGATATTTGTAAATATATAATCTAAGATGTTTGAAATTGTTCATAGATTGCAGGACACATCCATGATTGTTGCATAGTTGTTATTGTGTGACCACATTGTTGTTAGTTTGAATGTTGTTGCTTGGGATTGCTACTAGTGTGGTTGCAGAATGGTTGAGTGCCATAGCATAAGTATACCACTAACTAAAATATAATCCAACTCTTACATGGTGCAATTTATATAGCACTCCCTTATCAATTTCTAGACCCACTTTAGTGCACATCAAGCCATGTCCTCACTGGTTTTAGTGAGTTCATGAGGGGATTATTGTCTTGGAAAACATAGTATCAAATGTTGGGAGGATCTACTTTTGGGCCACAAACCTTTGTGCTATCTCATGCTAAGTGGCCTCTTTTTGTCCATGGAGCATCTTGGGGTAGAAAACCTTGATCACTTCATCAACTAGGGTGAAATTTTGTTTAAATTGTCTCATCTTAGTGGTCTTTCTGAGGAACATCTAAGCCAATGGGTGTTAATCAAGAAGAGTTATTTGGTATCCTTTCTATTTCTCCTTGTAGTGCTGACAATTTAATGTGGAGTGACATTAGTTCCTGAGGTTGCTATTCTGTCAGGGCTGGCACTCATTCCCTATAAGTTGGAGAATCTTTTGATTGCTACTTATATAGCATATGGAATTTGAGTATTAATCCCAATTTTAAAATATTTTAGTGGTTTGTCTGATAGAATAAGATGTTCATTTTTGAAAATATCATTAAGTGGGGTATGATAGGTTTTAATATTTGCTTCAAATGTAATACCACCTCTTCTCTACTTGGAAGGAGGTCTTCTCCATTTGGACCTCTCTATGTGTGTTTTGGGGTCCACTTCTAAGACAATTTAGCTTAGAAATCTCCACCTAGCAATGAAATGCCTATTACTCCATCTTGTTCAAAGGCGAGCATCTTAAAATTTATGGCCGGCCTTACCTTTTTGTTGCATTTGGTATATTTGGATTTGTTAAGAACAAAAGTTATTTTTTGAGATACAAACACTCTGAAAATCATTTTCATCCACAAAAGTAAGCTAGCTATGGTGGAAAATGTTAGGTCTCACTTTAATAATACACAAAATCTAAATGTATCACTTAGTGCTAAACTCTAATTTATCGAAAAGTGGAACCTTATAGGTTTCATCAACATTGATAACTGATTTGAATTGTGTGCAATGACTTGCTCTTCTATTACAAAGGTCAAGAGTAGTGCTCATTTGAAGGTAAATGTGTTTTTGAAGGTCATTTTACATGTGTCCCATTGAAAAAACACTACATAACATATAGGAAGGTCCATTTAGTTTTTTCTTTACAAATGTTGGACCTTGCAAGGAATTTTTATTTTTTAGCTTATTGGGATATGCATTTACTTTACTTATGTTGTTTGGTGGCTAGTTGATCAAGTCTCAACATTTTCCTCATCTTCTATTGTTGTTAAGCTCTTCATCTAAATCCTCATCTTGTAAGCCTCTCTCTCATTGAAATTGTACATTTCCTATGTACTTCAAGACTTTCCTAAGTTATGTGGTTGTGATTTTTTTGGTACACTATACAAGTTCATGCATACAACAACCTTGGAAATCTGTTGAAGGTGCAAGGATTAACTCAACATGTAAGCTCTATGATTTTTCTCTTGATGCTTTGCTGGCTGATATAAATTCAATACTCAAATGCTAGAGTTCTCAACATGGTCCAGGGATTTGTCTTCTAAAATATTGTATGTTGGCCTCATTGATAAAGTTCGACATTGGAAATTGCTAAACATTTTTTATTATTTTAACTTGAATAGGCATACTTATGACATATAGGCATACTTATGAAAAATTTCTTCTTTTTCCAAGAATGACTGAGTCTACTTTATATGAATGCCACTTGAGACACAAAATGAAATGATGGTGAACAAAACAAATTGTTAAAAGATGACTAAATTTCAACATTGAGCTCCAAAATTGGAATGAAATGCAAACCATATATGGGTGGTTCTATAAAAGCTTTACGAAGTCTTTGTTCTTCCATGCGATGTCCCCTTTTCGAAACTATCCTAATTCATGCCTTTTAGTCTACTAGTGTGATATAGATAGATCTAATTTGATACTATTTCATTTTTTAATGCTATTGCCACTCCTTTGAATGAATGCTTATTGCTAAATGGTTCAATCTATCAATTGGTTTGTTCAATATCATCTACTTTCTTATGATGTTCAATGCCTCTTTGAGAATAATTTCATAATAATATTTCTAGAGATGACTTCTTCTAGTCTGATCCTTTGTGTTGTATGTTCTGTTCACAATGATCTTTGCCTGATTTGGATGAGTGTCAAGATGTTCAAACCTGTGGATGTTCTTCTCCCCAAAGTTTTATTGATATAGCAAATGTGGATCCACTTCTTTTAATTGATTGCTATATGTGTTAAATCTCTATTTATGATCTTCCATGCCCTTTTTCTCTCCTATCTCATCCTATCTGTATATCTTCTCATTCTCCTCAAGATGTGCGACCTTTGGGATGGTTGCCCTTTTGTGAGGGGTTGGGTCTCCTCCTTGATGCACCTTTATTAATTGTCACAATGTATTGACACATCTTTATGGATTGTTGTTTTAAAAGAATTTAGTTCCTTTTAATTTTTCTTTGATTAAGATTGCTTCATTGTTTAATATTATGTTTTTTTTTTTATCATTAAGCCCATCACTATTTGCTATTCATTCATAATGCTTTCTGATCACTCTACTTGGGAAAGTTGTGAAGTCTTGAATTTTTCTAAGGCATTGATATCTTTCATAGTGGGGCATGACATTCCATGAGCTAAATTATTATGTCTTAGGAATGACCATTTTTATTATCTATGTTTTAGTTCAAAAATGACAATGTGGGAGTTAAGATTAGGCATGTTGATAGCTTTTTCTATCTCATCGCTCTTCCTTCTATTAGTATCCTCACATAAATATAGTATTAAATGTTAATCTTATCAATTTATTTGGTAGGAAAGTATGTGCAAGAAAACATGGACTTAATACTCTATTTTTAATTTTTCAACCTAGGCTTCTTCCATGGAGAATATAGTAAAAACTATGCAACATGAAATAACAAAACTAGGGCATTCTTTAGAAGTGTCAAGGTATGTGTTTTGACAACAAAGGCATCTCACAATGGTGAACATCTTTGCAAAATCATAATATGTATTCTCACTGACTAATTTTATGCTTGCTTTGTTTTTATATATATTTTTCTAGCTTGTGAAATTGAAGCTAAGCAATACTTGACACACTTGAAATATATTCTTTGTTGGAGTAAGGCATCTTACACATTCTTGAAGTTATATATCATTCTTTAGTTGCTAAACATTTCACTTCAATTTCATATTGTTGTCATATTTCAGAGAAGAAGTCGACCATTTAAGAGAAATTTCAGCAAGCCAAGCTCAAAATTTGGCAAAAAATAAGTTATGTGTTAAAGAAATTGAAGAGAGGGAAATTGCACTAACATGAAATCTAATAACACTTTTGGATATTCTATGTATTCATATGCTAGTTTTAAAATAAATGAAAAAATATCAATGTTTTCATTTTAATCTTCAACTTATATGGTGGTAATTGGTAGATGTTTATTTATGAAGTTTGTAGGGATAGGTTTCATTAGGAACAAATGATTAATTGATCCACTCTATCATCTTGAAAGGTTGAAGGTCTCATGAAGGATATTACAGTGGCAGAAGAAGACATGAATAGATGGAGGAAGGCCTGTGAACTAGAAGCAGAAGCTGGAAAAGCTGTCGTGGAGGAGTGCCAAGTAGAGGTATTCAATTTTTCTTATATTGTTGTGCTTGTCAGAGTTCATAGTGGATATAAGCTATCTTTCCTTACATTTCACCTTGTAGATCCCTAGGCAATTGTTTGGGTTGTCAATTATCACATGAATATACCAAATGTGAACATAGTGTATATCATTAAAGTCAAAATGTACCAAGGAGTCTATAACCACTTTAAGTTGTCTATGTTCATAGGAAGGAGACTTCTTTTTATTCTTCTTGTATGCTAGTAAATAGGCTCACAGTGCTAGCAAGCTTATTTAGTATTTACATTCAAAAAAAGTAACATTGACAGTTTAAAGCATATTATTGCAAAAATCTTTCCAGAGAATAAATCTACAAACTAGAATATTAAAATTTTCTCAACTAATTTGAATCCCAAAAAATACATAATATAAAGAGAGGAAAACCTTCTATTTTTTTAATAAAAAAGGTAGTTTAATTGCAGAAAGGAAATGAAAAACTACAACATGAATTTTCAAATATGTGTGTTCCCTTAATTTGGATCAATCTTGTCAAGGTCAATTGATCGATCTTCTTTTATGATACCTAGTGTTATCAAATTGAATGTACAAGTTATTGGGGTAGATGAGATAAGTTGTAGAGAATTAGAAATTAGTTTTGGAAATTGTTTACAACAATAATTTAGAATTTAGAAGTACAATTGCAAGTTTTTCTATTATTGAGACAGATGAGATAAGTTTTGGAGAACTAGAAATTAGTTTTGGAAATTGTTTACAACAATAGTTTAGAATTTAGAGCTACAATTGCAAGTTTTTTCTAATGGTCTAATGGTCTAAAACAGAATTGCATGTTGTCATTGAATTGAGTCTAATGGTCTTTATTTTAATTTGTCAATTAATTGCTTGAATGTTTATTTTTCCTTTTGGTGATTTTCTATCAGAAATTATGTATGCGTTATGGATTTTCTTAGATTTTTGAATGTGATATTGTTGTTGGTTCTTACTAGGACAATGGAAAATAATGCCTGTAGTCCATGCTCAACAATCCAACCTCAAATTTTCTTAATTCCACAAGCACAAGTTAGCCATTTGGAACATCATTTTTAGCACTATCAGCATCAAATCCTATTTTTCACCACTCAGGTGAGAAACCCTTTTATTTTCATCATGTAATCTCTTGTGAGCTCTCCAAGCAAATCCATTTACAATATTCTACAGCAGAATTCTAAAATTGTGTGCTCAATGTAGGAAACATATAGGTATTGCATAATGTTCATGGCAATTACAGCATGCCAACCATGCCATCTTCTATTTCATCTCACAATTCAAGATTTGGAGGTCTTCCATCTGGTGGTGTTCACCAGCCCTCTAGTGGCTTTTCATCTAGACATTTTGCTTCAAACAATCTCCCAATTGCCCTTTCCTAGGTTTGAAAATTGTATGATTATATTTTGTTGTACAGGAATTTGCCTTTTATGACGATTTCTTTTTAAAAATAAATTTTAAACATTGATTTTAATTTGGTAGGAGTAAAATTCCATTATTATTGTCTTTTTAATTGACTATTCTGTACATGATTTTTTTGGGTTTTTCAATTATCAAATGGTGGAATACATGGGCATACAAGCATGGAAAACTATGTAGGTAGTATAATAATATGTTGTTGTTTTTTTGCATTTGTTAATATTTGTTTTTCCAGTGTGGTTCTATTCAAATATCTTCCCTACTTCAGCAAAGTTTGATAATTAGAGTAGTGCTCTAGGTTCTAGGTTATCTCTTACAAGCAACATAGGGGCTAGGATAACAAGCTCTACTTACATTATGGGTGGTCTCGTAGGTGTAGCTTCTGGAGGCTTGGGAAGAACTATTAGCATTGGTGGAGGACAATCTGTATCAAGATCATCATCCCATGTTGAAACTGGTGGCATTGGCATACAAGGGCCTGGTAGACCAATGAGCACCATCCCACAACAAGGTGTGCAACTACTAACTTTCTAGTAATAAGGGAATAACTGTGAGAATGAAGGACAATTGAAATGTTAGTCCACATGCACAGCCCTATTTTAGACATTGCTACAAGGGGATAAATTTGTTCCAATGGTCATCTTAGATAATGAACTGATTGAATTTTTTTTCAAACTTGTGGATTAGTGAACAAGATATTTTTTAGTAGTTTGTTTAATGCAAACACTTGTTCAAGCATTAGAATTATTGATCAGGCAAGTTAGAGAAAAGAATGTTGGAATATTTTAATTGCAGTTCTGACAGAGTTCTTGTATTTTAAGATTGAACAGAATTGTTGGTTGATTGGTACACACACACACAAACTTGAGAAAATTATTTCTTTTGATCAGATAAATCTAATCATAAAAGAACTTTAAAGGTATGTTGTTCAATTTTTTCTACACCTTAGCTCTGATTCATGCCACCTTTTGTGTGAATTCACATCAGCACTAACTTGTGTCTATTGTGACACTTAATCACTCATTCCAAGAATCACCAACCAAAGTATTTCAATATTCTTAGCTTCTTTGAGGCATTCTATAAAATAGTTCACATGCCTTACCTATGATTTGACATTTTACATGCATCCTACACTCTCTCATCCTGATGATGGATTACAAAGAGTTATCTGAAATGATGATGCTAAAAATACACACACACAATCAAATCTAAAACAAACTTGAAGTACAAATGGATTGTGAAAATCTGAAATTGTTAATTTTACATGCATCTGTACCAGGACAATCACAACTTAATCATATATAATTGTGATTGTCCTAGTAGACATGCATGCAAAATTAAAAATATTAGATTTCCACAATCCATTTGTAATGCAAGTTCATTTTGGATTTGATTGTGTGTGTTTTTTAGCATCATCGTTTCAAATCACTCTTTGTAATCCATCATCAGGATGAGAGAGTGCAGGATGCATGCAAAATGTCAAATAATAGGCAAGGTATGTGAACTATTTTATAGAATGCCTCAAAAAAAATATTGACCAACCATTGGTCAAAATTTTGATCAATGCCTCGTAGTTTTTGACCATGCATTGGTCGAAAATTCAACATATTCCTAAAAGTTTCCTGCAAAGCATTGGTCAAAATTTTTGACCAATACCTGGTAGTTTTCAACCAATCATTGGTCAAATTTTTTATCAACACCTAGTATAGACTGCACTAGGACTCTGGGATATTTCTGACCAATGCATTGGTCAAAATTTTGACCAACTAGTAAGATGGTCAAAATTTTGACAAAAAAACTTTGACCAATTGGTTGGTCCAAATTTTGACCAACCTAGGTCAAAAATTTGACCAATATTGGTCAAAAAATGGGGTCAAATGTACTAGTGCAAATTTGTGAGAAGACATCAGAAGCTTGAACAAATCATTGGTGATGTCGAATCAAGCGTTATCACAAGAAAAAGACTCAAAGATGATACATGCCTACCTTTTGAATTCAAGCCCAAATCAATAAAGGATTCTCTTGACAATGAAGATTGGATTCAAGAAATGAATGAAGAAATTGAAAAAATTGAGAAGAGCAATACTTGGACTCTAGTGCCAAGACCTAAAGACAAAAATGTTATTGGAACAAAATGGATTTTTGGAAAAAAACTCAATGAAAATGGTAAAGTTATAAGGAACAAGGCAAGACTAGCATGCAAGGGATATGCTTAGGAATAAGGATTTGATTATGGAGAAACTTTTTCTTCTTTGGGAAGCCTTCAAGGGGTTAGAACCCTGCTTTCATATCCATCTGACAAAAATTTCAAGGTATATTAGATGGAAGTTAAATCTACATTTCTAAATGCTATACTTGAGGAAGAAATATCCATTCAACAACTTGAAGGATTTGTGGATCTAGAAAAGAAGAACATGGTATGTAAACTAAACAAATATCTCTATGGATTGAAACAAGCCCCAAGAGCATGGTATGAAAGACTACATAGTTATTTGGTGAAGATTGGTTTTGAAAGGACAAATCATAATAGTAACCAATATTTGAAGATGGGTAAATGATGAAGTACTACTATCTGGAATATTTTTTGATGCCATTATATTTGGAGGAGAAAAAGCACTTTGCAAATCATTTGCTAATGAAATGAAGAAGGAATTTGAGATGTTTATGTTTGGTGAAATCAAATTATTTGTTGGATTGCAAGTATATCAAATGAAGTTTGGTATTTTCATTACTCAATCCAAATACATCAAGGAGATACTAAAGAATTTTGGAATGGAAAAATCAAGACTAGTAAGAACACCTATGTCTATGGGACATAAGTTATCTAAGAATGATGAATCGTCTAATTTGTGAACTAGACATTATATAGATCAATGATTGAAAAATTATAATATGTTGTTCATAGTAGACTTGATATTGCATTAGTAGTTGGGAGAGTTGCTAGATTTTTAGAAAATCTTAAGGAAAATCACATGATAGTAGTGAAAATGATATTAAGATATCTAAAAGGTACGAAAGGCTATAGATTATATTACAAGAGAAGTGATAGATTCAAACTGAAGGTATTCACTAATTTTTGTTGGGTAGGAAATATTGATGACAAAAAAGAAAACTAGTGGAGGTGCATTCTTTCTAGGAAAGAGATTGGTGTCATGGACAAGAGAAAATAGAATTGTATTTCCCAATCAACATCTAAACTTGAGTATGTGTTAGCTATAGTAAATTGTTCAAACATTATGTGGATCCAACAATTACTGAAAGGAATGAAATAAGAGATTGCATATCTAGTGGTTATCTATTGTGCTAACACTAATGCTATTAACATTTCAAATAATCCACTAATGCACACTAAGACCAAGCACATTACTATTAGTAACACTACTTGAGGGAGCTAGCTCAAGAGAAAGAAGTGAAGTTAGAATATGTGCACACTGAGGAACAAATTTTTGAAATATTCACTAAAGCCTTATCTAAAGATGCTCATGAATATCTTTAGAGGTAAATTACGGATGATTCCCTTGAGTAAATAAAATTAAGGAGAAGATGTGTATTACATTAAATGTGCCAATCTAAATATCATACACATCGATACAGATAATTCTACTTTAGGAGGTGCCTAAGGTAGTGAAGTTAAGAAGAATATCAACATAACATATCATTCATAGCCAAATGATAGAGAACTCAACCAAACATGTAAATATCTACAAAATCCAGATCTATGAAGTAATTGAAGGCAAGAATGCGAAGTGTCTTTGACATTTTTGTCAAAGAGGGAGAGATAATTGATACACTAATGAAGGAGAAATTGATTGAAGAAGAGGATAGATATACCAAAAAGGGAGAAATGTACATTAGAGAGGGAGGACAAATGATGAGAATCAGAATGAAAATAAGGATAATGATAGTCAAATATTTTGAATTGCATCGTAAGAAAGAGGGAGATTGTTGTAAAATATGAATTATAAGATACATTAAGGTATTAAGATATTAAGGTGTTGCCATCAATGTGAAAGATAGATATTGTTGGAAACTTACAATTGGAATAATTGTTGTTTTTTTATTGATGTCAAATCTACTAATGAGACATGTTGCTAGCTGATCTAAATGTCATATCTATTTGATTAATGAAGAGGATTTGAGAGATTTCAAATAACAATAGCACCTAGAGGAAAGGTTGAGTTATGGAAAGGAAGCTACAATAGACATTTGATTAGATAGACTTTGACTAGACAAAGTGGTTTCGTATATTATGAATGTAAAGTTTAACCAAGCAATAGAGCAAAATATTAAGGAATACTTAGTGATGCTATAGTTAACTGAGTTCCAGTGGAAGCCAAGAAAATCTAGTGTTGACCAAGCATCAATATTGACCATGTAAGTTAGCTAATTTTACCCAAGAAGTTCTACATTAACTGAGTGATTAAGTAATGACTGACTATCTGAAATTAGTGGTTCCCGAGTGACAATATTTTGAAAGTGCCTAAGAAATTGTGATTTCTAGATGACTCGATTAATTTCTTGAGATATGTAAATGGTCTTAAAGATAAGATTGATGACTTGGATCATAAAAATCAAGATGAGGGTTAGGTATAATACTTATGATCAAATTCAATGGATGAAAAGTTTCTAGATGATGATCAAGAAGATGAATCGATATAATGAACCAAATGAACCATATCATAAACCCTAAGATCTATGGTGATCATGGAAAATGGAGAACCAAGAATTACCTATTTAAGGAGGTATATAGACAAACTTTGAGGGTATCTGTAAAAAGAAATGTGAAATAGAGGAGCACAAGGGTGAATAAAAGTGTGTAAGAGAGAGTGAAGCAAAATAAATTGCTTTTGAAAATGCTATTGAAGTTGGTAACTGAATCTGAACAGAAGGCTCAAGTTTTGATGTGAAGGAAGATGACTTCTTAAAGAGTTGTCGAGCAAGTTAAGAGACAAAGTTGACGAGGGGACTTATCAATGAATTAGTACATGAAGTGAACAATGATCTAAACTTGCAAAAGTAAGTTGTAATCATACAGATCAAAACCTTACTTATTTCTTTCTAATCACTATAAACATTTTTATTTAAATCCTTTTAATCAAAGGTTTACCTAAAAGTATTTGAAGGACTTAATAGTCTATGTAAGCCCTTTAGCATGGTGACATTCTAAATCGGCATAATCAAAGCCCTCTGACAAGGCCACTCCTAATAGGGTGATTAAATCATCTAATCAGGTCACATTTAACAATGTGTATTGTAACCTTTAATAGTGTTGGCTCCTAATAGAGCTCACTTCAAAAGAGAGAAAAGTACAGAAATGTTGCTGGTGGTTTTTTCCCAAATTGGGTTTCCATGAAAAATCCTTGTGCCAAACTTTTGTTGAATGTTTTATGATGATTTACATCTACATGTTTACATTCAGCAAAGTATTTTATGTTTAGGATAGTAATTTGTTTATTAGTACAATAGAGACTGAGCAATAGTGGGACAAGAAAAATAGTGAATGTTTCGATGTTTAATTGTTCAAGTGGTACTTATGGACCATGATTAATTTATTCACCTCCCCCCCCCCCCAACCCAGTTATTCTAAACATTTCTAACAAACTAGTGGCATAAATGGTACTATATCCATGTTCGATGATATATCTACATCTTCATTATTCTTATTCTAATCACTTGATATCTCTTATATCTTAACTTTAGGTAATTTAGATCTGACATTCGTAAAAACATAATATTAATAAAAAAACATGATAAATGACTTAGAAATATAAGTTCTCTAGTCTTCTATTCCTTTGCAATAATTAATTGGCCTTTCCCAATCATTCCCTCACTCAAAGGTCCATGGGTTGGTGTTCCATCACTTGTAGTAGAAGTGTCTGCATTGTGCTTCATGGAGTCTTCTCTAGTTTGAGCATTTGCATCATGAATGTTTTCATTTCTAGTATATTCTCTTTGTCCACTTTATGTATTTTGAGCCTATTTTTTGATTTCTACATTCATATGTTGTCCCTTGGTATTCATAGGAATTGTGTCTATAAAAATAATTAAAGAACCAATTGGAATGTCACTTAGATTTTGTTCTTATGGCTTGGGGAATGCTTTGATTTTCTCAATTATTGGAGCAAAGATAGGAATATATACATTTTTTTGGCTTGATAAGTGAAGTCCTTTCAATGTCCAACTTGATTCATACATTGATATGTTTATCCTTCTTTAGTTACTCTAGATGATCCACATATATTAGATCTTCAATTGTTACATCATCTTATTTCCCAATAGCATCATTAACCATTTCACATATTGAGTCTACAAAGTCTTATGGGGTTATGTTGATATAATCATCTTCCTTATTGTCAATTTCAACACCTTTCTTAGCTTGAGTATCATCAACATCAATAGTTTCATTTGGATACTTGATATTATAATCTTGGGCCTCCATATTCTCTTTGTATCTTCATCTAACAAGTGCAAATTATTGGACAAAAAATAAATGGCTTTGGTCTTTTACTATCAAGTGATAAAACCTTCAATAAGATAATGAAGCTCTAATACTAATTGTTGGAATAGTTAGGAGAAATAGGAAGCTTAGAGGGGATATATGAGGGAGATAAAGGCATGAATCAGCATCCTCTTAAAAC
Organism: Cupressus sempervirens; assembly: GCA_028749045.1. Classification (NCBI taxonomy): domain Eukaryota; kingdom Viridiplantae; phylum Streptophyta; class Pinopsida; order Cupressales; family Cupressaceae; genus Cupressus; species Cupressus sempervirens. Next base: position 495,653,401 of record CM053790.1, read on the forward strand.
TTTTAGCCTTAAATAATTTTAGAGCTTTTATTTTCTCATTTGTAACTCGATAACCCCTAATATTTTATTGTAATACTTTGTAAATGAAAATAACATGACTAAATAAACATTTATCAACTCAAACACATAAGATCATGAAACATAACAAATAACACATTTATTCGATATCATAGAAATCCTTGGTCAAAGGGAAAATTACATTGGGGATGGTACCCAAAAATTCATCACTACTGTAAGAAGATGATCTACCTTATTAGGGCTACAACATTTAGTCACTTCTAATAAATTATTAAGTTAGCATTATACAATAAGACCTCTATGGATCTACCTTTTTCGAGGATTTTATAACACTCTTCAAGTGTGTCCTCAGTTAAGAGATTTACAGATAAGAATATCAACTCTGCCTTTTTAAAGAATTTAGAAAACTACTACAACTATCAGAAGGTAGAAGTGAGTAGAAATTTACTTTTCTTGTTTAGATCCCTCTTCTATTCCATAGTAATCACCATGTGTGATAGATATGCAATTACTCTCTATTCTCCACAATCTAATATCTTGCCTCTATTCTGACCTCTAATATATCTTTTTCTCTTCAATACCTTATTCAGTAGCAACAAAATAATTCTTATTCTCCTTAAAAAATAATAAAACCTCAACAATAACAAAAATTGTCTTTGATGTATCCTTTTATAGCTTTTGTTTTGTCATTTTTCTCACTGACATTATTAAGGATTTGGAACTTTCCAAAATAGTTTGTTGATTGCTATCAACATTTAGAATTTTATGTTATTTAATTCTTCTTTCATCCTTTGTTGTCATTGGTCCTTCCAACCTTGAAAGTATCAACAATCAAATCACATTCTTCAAGAAAATCATTTCAAATCTTTACCTCAAACATTATAAATTATTTCTTTTGCCCGATGTGATCATGTTGCATTAGAGTTTGTGCCAATTCAAACTTTGATGTAGCCTCTGTAATACTTAGGAAATATAGTGTTCTAACATATTGTTTCTTGGTATACACTTTTCTCAATGTCCTCTTTGTAGCTCAGTAGTCTCTATTTTCTGGGTATTCTCTAACTAACTCTTCTTCTCAATACAAGTAGAATCACTCAGTAACTACTTGATCTCGGGTATAATAGTACAACTTGTGCATCTCCTCCTTCATTTCTTAGGAAATATGGTAGCTTGGTTTCTATGCATATTTTGTATACTAATTTCCAATATGATTAATTGTAGGAATAACAACTTTCTCCTTTCACCAATAATGTGGTGTGAGAAGCCGCTATCTATTATCTAGTCATTTTACTAGTGATAAGGGATCATTCTACCCTGTCTTCTATGATGGAAACAAAGGATACTTCATCCTTGTAATTTTCCCCATCACTAATTGAATATTCATCTATCACACCTTCTTTAGCAATGTCACACCACTTTTTCTCCTTTTCTTTTGACCACTTTTTGTTGTTACCCTTCTAGTTGTTGTTTTCCCTCTAGTCATTTCTCTCTTTACTCACAAGCTTTATATATCTAGTAGCACAATGTCCAACCTTTTTCTAGTTATAACATTGGATATGAATCAAGCACCATTGTACTTCCATTTTCCTCTAACCATCCTTTTGAAAATAGAGCATCTAGATATTCTTGTACCACTTTTTAAGTATGTAGGCTCTTTAGTTCCTTCTTGTGTCTAGACGTGCTTAATTTATCCTATTTCTATCAGTGCTACAACTTGTGCAACTAGGGATTTGAATGTAGATTTATCCTTTAGAGGTTTACTATTGTCAAAGTTACTAAGTTCAAAAGCAGTGAACTTACCTTTCAAGACATCAACCGATGCATCCATCTTGTCTATGCTTATCACTTCTTGAATTAGTTGATACCCTTATGTCATACTTGGGTATCACAGTTATCATCTTCTTTCTTACATGCTCATCTTTTGATATTACTCCAATACATGCTCATCCCTTACTCGCTTTCTATAAGATTCAATCTCTTTGCCTACTTACATTATCATGTCATTAAATTTTCCACTCAGGCTCTCATCTTTTTCCCCTCATGATATGCTTATCTCCACCATGTACAAATTTTAGGTTCTTTCACATTTTGTATGTTTTTTCTAGCTACTTGACATCTTTATACTCAGAGTATGATAGGGTTCTCACTAGAGTATCCACTGTGGTCATGTACATCTTCTTCTTCTTCTTCTTCTTCTTCTTCTTCTTCTTCTTCTTCTCATTTACATTGAGTTGAATAGATTTTTCAACATATTTGACCTCTACATGGGTCTAGTAAGCATCCCCAACACTATTTAAATACAAATGCATCTTTCTACACCATGAGCTATAGTTTTCCCTAGAAAATGTTGGTGTGCCCCTTCTAAACATCTTAATCTTTTCCTTGAGCTATAAAATTCTCATCTTCTTAGAACCTAGCCTTAGATACCAATTATTGGTCACAATCACAAGTTAGTATACTTGTGGGGGGCAGGGGAGGACAGGTGATTAGTGATATGTGATTAGGTTGGTATACTCACTATGCTCTAGTTTTTCCTTTAGATCACACCCCTCACTTGTTTATCAATCATTAAAGGCTAAGAAAAAACACATAATGCGAAAATGGAAATCACATAACATAGTATTTATCTCATGAAACCCAGTTAGGGTTAAAAACCTTGGTATGTGAGTCGATCATTATAATTTTGCACTCTTATTAAGTGCACCCAAGTAAGAGCTTATCATTGTTAAAAGATTACAATGATATTGTGAGGTTCCACCATGTTTGGCAATTTTGATGCGACCTGCTAAAGTCTTTCCCTATTAGAAGGAATTTAGAACACAAGTTAATGTGTCAACCTATTAAGGAATTTTTACAAAGAACCTGTTAAGGTCCACCATCAATAGGATTTGATTTTGAAAAGGAAAGCAAACAATAAAGAAATAGCATAACAATTTATCTCCTAAACATAGCTTTGTTTAGATCCTTTCTTAACTCTCTTGGCTAGTCTAGAATTGTGTTTAGCCTTCTCTTAGCATTGTAACTTCAATCTCTAATCACTTGTGTACTTCCCACTCTCATCTTATGCACATGATACTCTTTTCATTTTTTAGGTGCACTCTACTCTTCTCATCACAATCACTTTCTGATGATGATCTCTCTCTGATAACTCTTCTTTACTTTATAAGATTCTAATTTAGCTCAACTCTTCTCATTCTTTGGATAGTGTCTCGATAATATAATCTTGACCCTATCATCCTTGTTTTATTTTATTCTAATTACTATCTTCTCTTGGAATATTTTATCCAAGAATTCAAAATTTTAACTATCACCCTACTCACTAGATCATACTCTTGTTGCAGTTGTGTGCCACTATTGTTAGGTTATGTCATGTTCGTACATTATTCATGGGTGTCATGTGTTCTCAGTGACTTTCTCTAGTTGGAATGAATTTTAAATTTAATTCTTTCAACTATTCATTGATCCTTTTTCTCATCACTATTAAATACAACATTAAGTGCACTCATACCCTCTACATGACTAGATAATCACGGGTTTCTTGCTTCATTCTCATCATGCCCACATGGTTGAATCAACTCACTATTTTGTATGTTTTTCCTTCTGTGTTCCTTGGTTTTTCTTACACAAACTTTACTTAGCATGTTTTGTCTAAGTGGATCACCTTTTTCATCACTTGTATTGGGCTTTCACATTTTCTCTACTCTGAGTACCTTTTTGAGTTAGAGTCACACATTAGTATTATTTTATAATAGTCCCTCTCTATTGGTTATGATTCTTTTGTATGTATTTTCAGCAATGACAATACCTTTAATGACTAAGTCTACCAGTGTATCCAATTGCCATCCTTTAAGATACTTACAACAACATAAATATCTTTTTTAGTTATTAAATTCACCATGTAAGTAGGATGTATAAGGACACCATGATAAAGAAGAGTATCAACATTTTTTATAGTCTAAAGAGGGTCACTAGGTGATTTACTCGTCTATTTCTAATCAAATACAATGCAAAGCTCATTGTTTTTTTTTTTTTATTATTAGGTTTTGGGTTGATCAATAAGGTTGATGGAATTTTTGCTAAAGTACACTCAATATCATTGTCAATAAAATGGGAAGGAAGAAGGTAAACTTTGAGTAGACTCAATGGTATTGGTTGAATGAGAAGGAAAATATTGATATAGATTTATAATTTTTGGTTGGGAGTTGTAATAGACTTGTTTCTTTGATCATTAAGACCCAAGAAATATATAAAACATTAGAATAAATTAGGTATTGAATAATAGATTTGAAATCAAAACACTTCTTAGTGTCATGTCTAGGTTTAAATGGTATTGACAAAACACTTTGTGATCAAAGGATTTAGGTATATTTTTATAAGTATTAGTTGTCTTAAATGAGGAAGTGTTAAAAAATTATCATTACTCAACATATCAAAATATTAGTTACATACACTTACACACATATGTATATGTATATGTATAAGTACATAAATATATATACATATGTACATACATACATATATATTCATGATTTGAAATTACATTTAAATTGAGTTTTAATAACTTGATCGAAGTGGAATAGAATGAGAGACAAAGGGGGGAAAATTTTTTAAATACAATATTTGGTATGTGCTAAATATGATGCATGTCATATAAGCCTGGTGTGCCTAAGCCTGAGGTGTAACAAAACAACCCCTTTTGGTACAACAAAAAAGTGAGACGAGACTTTTTGGCCCCCATCTTTGGGTTTTACCCACTTGAAAAATTAGTGATGATTTGTATGCTTGTTATATATAGCCTCATAGTCTTATGTCCTATTACAATTCAAATTGAATCATCATACAATTATGATAGCATGTTAATTTGACCATTAACTTTGAGAACTATTCAGTTTGGAGATTCTTTTTCTTGATTTTTATTTTCATTTTAGTAGATGTAGTGGTCTTACAACTTGTATTTCATGGGTGTAGGTAGACATGAATCTATTTTGACAAGTAGTTGTGTGGTTCACTTGGATAGGTGGGACAAAGGTTGCTAATGTTTTCTAATTGTGTCATTGTCTACTCCAAAACTATTATTTTAGGAGTTTTGTGTTTGATTTACTTGATGGGATATATATGATTCGCTTGACTTAATGTAGAAACTAAATTAGGGTATTTGAATCTTTTACAATGATAGCATACCACAATAAGATATTTTGTTATGGTTTTGACATTAACATATGGTTATTCATATTTTGATGATACAAAGAAATAATGGGCATTGTAGATTTTGTTAGTGATGTGACAAGTGCTAAATAATTTCACACCACTTGTTGAAGAATTATATTTTAAGCACATCATTCAATTATGAATAGTCATCATTATAGTAAGACTTTGAAAATCTTAACTATTTATATACATTGAATCAATAAATACAACTATTTTTTGTGAATAATTTTGTTCTATTAATATAAATATAAAGTTACATATTCACAAAAAGGGGGTTGGGGGATAGAAGGTCACCCTGCGAGAGTTCAAATGGCCAGAGATTAAACACTTAACCATTCACAAAAAGAATAGAGAAAGCAACCCTTGGGCTGCAAGAGTTGTGCTAGCCAAGGGGGGAAGGATCACAATCACCATGGTCTCATACATCAACAAGGTTGGTGGGGAGTTCAAGAGGAGTCCATCCATCAACAACAACATCATTTTTCTCTTTATCTTTATCTTCATCCGACCTGGGAGGTGAGATCGCCATATCTCATCATGGGAAAGACCTCTTAGGATCATGGATTAGAGGAAGGCAACACAAGAGTAGGAGGACACAAGGGGAGCCACTGGGGACCAACCAGAACCATGCCTCGAGGGAGGAGAGCGACCTCCAAAACCAAAATTGGGCAAGATATGATGAGGCTGTGACTTGGGGATTTGGTAGTAGCAGGTTGAAGAGTTGCAGCCCTGTCAACAACCATGGGGAAGCGTACGATCTCTAGAAACAACATCAAGCGGCACCTTGGCCATTGCACCCAATAAGCTAAAAACTCCTACATGTGGGCCACCTCTAGAGCCACTTTATCAGTTTTTACTTGAATTTACATCATTACATTATTGCATATGCAAGCTTTAGTATACATTGAAACATTTATATCAAGAGAGTTGTGAGAAAACACAACAACATTTCTACCTTTCCATATAGTGAATAAAATCTCTATTCTAAAAGCATGCCAAATTTGAAAGTACTTAAAGGGGAGCCTGGGCGAATCCCCCAACAAGATCATATGCCAAGAAAAAGCTTTTCAATGGAAATGCTTGAAAAAGTCATGAATCCAGTGCCAATACTGTTGGGCACATCTGCAAAATCAAAAGATATGAAGAAATGTCTCAGGTTGCCCACAAAAAGTGAATCAGGGGTCAGGGACACCCAAATGCCAAAGCCAAGGGCCCAAAGGCAACCCCTAGATAAGGACACACCAAGCAAAGTGCGCAATCTTCGGCTTAGTGATTGCTTGCCACACAATGGTGAACCTCTGACTCCAAGCCTTCTAAAGAGAATGCAAATGCTAGCGTTAGTTGAGCACATCCACCATAGGCAAGTGAGGAGCCAACCAGTGATAACTCAACTTGGGTTTATAATTGTCATAGGAGCGGCGGGATCCCACTTCAAATCCTTCCACCAAGGTTTAACAAGCTGAATACCAAGCTTGTGTAACAAATGCGTGGCACCACAGAAACTAGAAGATCAAATGTGTGCTAATCTAAACGAGAAAGACAGAACTGCACCTGCATATCTTCCCACGAGCAAAGGTTCATGGCAACTCTAGAAAAATGATCATGAATAAATTAACACATAATCAACATAATCTAATATTTAATATAATAATACAAGTATTAAATGAATAAATGGAATCCACATCTTCATTCACAACTACTCAAAACAAGTTTCCAGTACATTAGTACATTTCAAATAACATGTAGGATTGCACAAGGGAGAGGCGTTCAGATACTTTCGTATTAGGCAAGGGATTCCATCAAAAGAGGATCCCAGACTACAGTTGCGGTCAAACATAATTGTAAAGATACCTTTCTTGAGAAAATCACTAAGGGCCCGTTTGGTTGCAGGCATAGGAATTGGGATTTAGAATAGAAAATGTGAATAAGAATGGGAAATGGAGAATGGGAATGGAAAATTATAATCGAATCTGATTAATCTCTTGTTTGGTTGTATAAACTTGAATTGGAATAGGATTAAATTATAACTCTACATATGAATCTCTTGTCCGCTCCCAGCAGCTCCCCTCTCTGGCGATTTTGGAATGACAATTGAAGTGCCACAGCCTCTGCACCCCGTGGCGGCGGTAGGGCATACATAATATCAACACACCAACAAAATCAAACGAGTGTCCAACAAATTCTTACAAAAAGAAGACATCATTTGCATAGACGAGTATAAAACACATCTTTTTTATGCTAACAGACTTAATGAAGCGGTTACCATAATCCACAGTATATATTTTTATATTATATGGACTTCTACCTAATGTTTTCCTTCAATTTAAAAAACCTGACCACTAACAGCTAACAGTGCATAGAGCCATGAGATTGAATGTTTTCAGTTGCCGCTGGCTTTAAAACCTACAATGCCATGAGATACAGTCAAGTGTCCAAGTCAATTCCCTATCGGTTGCTCAAGGCTAGTGCCATGAGATAGTATATCACTGTAATGTCTGACATGGAGCCGAGCCAACTTCGATTCCTTCGATTTCTTCACAAACAGCAACGACAGAATGAGCGGGAGTTCAACCTAACCCCAAAAATATCACTCACCTAACACGGACGTGACAGATTGTCAAATATGATTAAATGAGATTGAGAATGGGAAGGGCAAATCCAATTACAAGTATTTTTGGGATTAGACAAAAGCTCATTTTGGGCTATTTTGGAAATTCGTAATCCTATTCTGCATTCCAATTCTGCCAACCAAACAAAGAATATAAATCGTATTCTAATTTTCAATGCCAATTCTCGTGCTATTCCAGCAACCAAACGGGCCCTAAGCTTTGTACGCTTCAAAATACTGGAAAACGCCTCAAAATAGTGAGGTACGAGAAGTAACTGATATGAAAGCGACGATAGTTAATACCAATTAATAATCATAATACGATTTACACATTTAGTGACTATTTAATGATTATTAGGGGTACCGTTGATATTTAAGCAAGCAGAGACAGAGAGAGGGGAAAATGAGTTTTGTTCGGAACGGTATTTGGTCTACTAAACCCCGAAAATGGCTCATGCCGTTTTCGAGGAAAAGATTGATAAACTTCCAGGAAATTATAATACATTTAATGATGCACTCCTGACAAATGTGGAGCTCGAGACGAAGCAAAGGTCGACATGTGTGAGCATTTCACATTTAGAGTTTCAACCAGCCCCTAAAGATGTGATTGCAAATTACGAAGTATCTTAAATGAGCGATGTCTTATCAAATTTCACAGCTTTTCAACTTCTTGTCCTGCAATGGAATGCCGCTGTTGCACGTTTCTGCTTTCATCGAATCAATTTTCTTGCTTTTCGCAAAGATGCTCTTTTTCATGTTATTTTATTGCGTTGTGATTGTCCTCAGGTGCAGATGGTCAGACCAGACAATGATAATAACGAGGTACAATGAGACCATCTCAAATGATGCTGCTGGTGTTATGAAAAGAAACAGAGCTGAATGTCAGATTTAGCTCTATCATGTTCAAGAAACAGTTTAGAGTGAAACAGATGTCCACCGATCTACCATGTCTTGGTCTGCTCTCTGTGTCTCTTTGTTCAATGTCAGATTTTTAGGGTTTGATAAGAATACGTGCGACAGTTGATATACCTTCTCCATAGACATTTTTTAGGTCTCTGGTGTTGAATTGCTAAGGCTAACAAACACATGTTTTTTCCTTTCATATTATTTTGTCTTTTCAGCTGATCATTTGTGATCTATAAATACTGATGGCATGTATTGTAAATTTAATTGGTTTTCTCATTAATATAATTCCTCTGCGCTCTCAGTGTGGACGTAGCCACGATTTGTGGTGAACCATGATAAACTTTGTGTTTATGCATTTTTATTGTTCTGTACTTTCTTTCGCATTCTTAGTTTATTTACAATTGGTATCAGAGCCGTAATCGATTTTGGTGACCAAATTCTGAAGTCATGGAAGAAACAAGAGTGCAGAAATTCTCAGGAAAGAATTTCAGCTTGTGGAAGGTACAGATGAGATTACTTTTGGTCAAGCTTGATCTTGCAATAGCAATTGAAGGTAAAGCAAAGAAGCCTACCGCCATGTCAAATGAAGATTGGACTAAAACTGATGAGAAGGCAATGGCAGAGATTTTTCTTTCGCTATCTCCGAATGTGTTGTTCAATGTGAACAATGAAACGTCAACAAAGGACATATGGGACAAACTTCACAGTATGTATCAAATGGCATCTACTACAAACAAAATTTTCATCATGAAGAAGCTTTACAAATTGAAGATGAAGGAAGGAACATCGATATCAAATCACATAAATGAGTTAAATACTCTTTTATGTCAAGCACACTCCATTGGTATGCCTCAAGATGACGAAAATAAGGCATTCATCTTGTTATGTTCCTTATCGGATAGCTGGGATGGTGTGGTAACAGCAATTAGCACTTCCGTAACCGGCAAAAATAAGCTGATCTACGATGAGGTAGCCTCTACATTGCTTAGTGAAGACATGAGGAGAACTCATAAAGAGTCTTCATCCGGCCATGCACTAACAATGGTTAGAACGAAAAATAGAGGAAGAACTCAGCATAGAGGCAGAAATAATAACAACAACTGAAAATCACAATCAGATAGAAGGTCGCAGTCCCGAGGTAGACAAAACGGTTGTTGGTTTTGTGGAAAGGCTGGTCATGTCAAAAAGGACTGCAAAAAATATAAAAGAACTCAAGAAAAAGTTTTGGACAGCGGAGCAAACATCATTCATGATCCTAGTGATGGTGTTTTGGTTCTTGCGTCAAGTGAAACAACTTTGAATTCATGGGTAATTGACTCTAGGGCTTCATTTCATGCATCTTCTTGTAGCGAAGTCTTCACAAACTATAAGGAAGGTAAATTTGGGAATGTTTTTTTGGGTGATAACAAGCCTTGTGAAATCGTAGGAAAGGGTGATATTTTGTTATCAATTAAAGGAGGTGCTCAATTATTGCTTCAAGATGTTAGGCATGTTCCCAAATTAAAAAGAAATTTGATTTTCGTCAGTCAATTATATGCTCAAGGTTTTCTTACACTCCTCACGGACACATGGAAAATTACCAAGGGTTCCATGGTTATTGCCAAAGGGGATAAAGTTGGCAATCTATATGTTGTAGAAACTAATGATGAGGTGGGAGCTGCAATGACTATTGTGGACAGCGATGCTGCACTTTGGCATCAAAGATTAGGCCACATGAGCAAGAAGGGGTTAGAGGTTATGCTTAATAGAGAGCAACTTTCGGGTCTCCAATCAGTAGATTTAGAATTCTGTGAACATTGTCTTCATGGAAAAGAAAAGCGTGTCAGTTTTTTGAAGCATGTTCATGATAAGAAGACAACACCATTGGAGTTGGTGCACTCAAATGTCTTTGGTCCAACAGAGGTAACCTCTCATGGAGGTGCAAATTTCTTTGTTTCCTTTCTTGATGATTGTACTAGAAAGGTTTGGGTTTATATGATGTCTAGAAAGTCTGAAGTTTTCTCCAAATTTAAAATTTTTAAAGCTCTTCTTGAAAATCAGAACGGGCACAAAATTAAATGTTTAAAATCAGATAATGGAGGTGAATTTTGTTCCTTGGAGTTTGATAACTTTTGTGCAGATCATGGTATTTGACGGGTGAAAGTTGTGCCATTCACCCCTCAAGAAAACGGGGCAATGGAAAGATTAAATCGAACTATACTTGAGAAATTTTGATGTATGCAATCTAATGTCGATTTAGGCAAAGAATTTTGGGTGGAAGCCTGCAATACAATAGTATACTTGATTAATCGAAGTCCTTCATCTCGTTTGGACTGTGGAATTCCGAAGGAGGAATGGCTAGGTAGAAGGATTTCCTACTCACATCTTCGAGTGTACGGGTGTCAAGCATTTGTTCATGTTCCTAAAGAAAAAAGGAGCAAGCTAGATTCAAAATCACAAGAATGTATCTTCTTGGGTTATGGTGAAGATCAGTACGGATTTCGATTATGGGATCTTATTGCAAAGAAGATTGTAAGGAGTCAAGATGTGGTATTTAATGAGACAAAGTTTCTGGCACTTCAATCAGCATCACAAGAAAGAATAGCTGAAGATTTTATTCCTATGTCTTGTTTAAATGAGAATAACTCATCATTCAATCCACAGTCTCAGCCTATGATGTCTACTCCTAGCTCTATTTTAGTTCCATTTCCTAGTATCAGCAGTGATTCATCTGAAAATATTACAGAGTTTTCTTCTACCATGCTGCCAATAGTTCAAACAGAGCCAATTTCTCTCATAAATCTCTCAATACCCTGTGAGCGTATGGAGGGACATTGTTCTGATATAACCTTGCCCTTGCCTGCTGCAAATAATCAAAATGCAGGTCATGTTGGCAATAATAACATTTTGGGGGATTTCTCACCCACATCCCTGACAGACAGTTCTACATGGCAAGTTAGTAATTATGCCCATTATGATACAGAATTGTTCTTAGTCAATAAGATTTTCTTGCACACCTCTCACCTACGTGGAGCATCCACTTAGGAAGCAAATATCTTTAAACATAGTGCTAGAGATTATCAATGCCTACTTCCTTCTAGGAGGTCCCCTGCATACATGCCCGATGAAACCAATGTTTATAGTGGAGCTTGCATGGATATTCATCATTTGGAGAACACTATGGTGGATATGGGATGCAGAACATGAGCTCGATGAAGGAATTAGAAGTAGTGGAAATATGGTTAGATGTCTTTCTCAGCCTCACAACAAGTAGCGTGAATGGTATGGTGGCCAAGTTGACCAGTTAAAACAAGATTCCAGTGTTGTTACTGCCGCCAAAGGATATGACTCTTTCCATCCAATGGAGCTTCAATTCTCTATACCAAACGAGCCCGATAGGAGTTCTTATGGCTTGAATGGTGGACGTGAAAAATTAGTCCCAACTACAATCTGTAGGGAACACCATATTATTGGCAGTTCTGTAGTTCAACACAATGATGATTGTTCCAATTTTCAAATTGGGTCATTACCAGCATTTCTCATTACAAGAAATCTGATGCCTATAGATGTCTCTGAATTCCACTTCCAACCTGCCATAGATAGAGGCATCCAAGAAAAAGGAAATGAACATTTGATCAAAGCTAATACCCATAATAAAAAAACTTGAACATCTTCACATGGGAGTGACCATGAATTGCTACAAAACAATTCTGAGGAGACAAATATTCCAGACTTAAGGCGATCTACAAGGCAGAGGAGGATGCCTGCCAAGTATTCTGATTATGAGTTACTTTACTCCGAGGAGGCAGAGCCTGAGATTTTAATCTCTGATCAAGTAGAGCCAGCTAATTCCAGAGATGCTTGTGAAAGTATTGATAAAAATCAGTGGATGATTGCAATGGAAGAAGAGATGAACTCTCTTAAAACAAATAAAACATGGGACTTAGTTCCACTTCCACCCAATTGGAAACCTCTGAAAAATCATTGGGTGTATAAGGTGAAAGAAGAAGATGGCGGAAGAAAAAGGTACCATGCTCGATTAGTTGTCAAAGGATATGCTCAGAAAAAGGGCTTAGATTTTGAAGAGATTTTCTCATTTCTTGTTCGAATAACTACAATCTGGGCAGTTTTGGGATTGGTAGCCATTTGAGATCTTGAGCTCAAATAGCTTGATATTAAGACAACTTTTCTACATGGCGATATCAATGAAGAATTGTACATGGAACAGCCTGAAGGCTTTGTTCAAAAAGGGAAAGAACATCTCTATTGTCGGTTGAAGTGGAGTTTGTATGGGCTCAAGCAAGCTCCAAGACAATGGTACATTAAGTTTGATTGGTTCATGGCTGAACATAACTTCACCCGATGTGAATCAGATCCTTGCATCTACTATAAAAGACTTCCTAGTGGTCAGTTTGTTATTCTTTTACTTTATGTTGATGACATGCTAGTTGCTGGTACTTCTTCTCAAATAATCAGCAAGCTAAAGAAAGAGTTAGCTTCTCAGTTTGCCATGAAGCATTTAGGGGCGGCCAAAAAGATTCTTGGGATGACTATTACAAGAGAGAAAAAGATGTTGACTTTGTTACAAAAATCATACATTGACAAAGTTGTAGAACAATTTGGCACGGCTGAAGCTAAACATGTTCCTATTCCTCTTGCTCCTCATTTCCGCCTAAGTTCTGATTTGTGTCTCAAAACATAAGATGAGAAAGATTTTATGAATAATATTCCTTAGAAATCAGCGATTGGTAGCTTAATGTACGCTATGGTTTCTACACGTCCCAACATTGCTCATGCGGTGGGAGTAGTTAGTAGATACATGAGCAATCCCGGGAAACCTCATTTGGAAGCATTGAAATGGATATTGCGGTATCTCAAGGGTACTTCTAATTATGCATTGTGTTTTGGTAGAAATCATACTCAGTTGCAAGGATTCAGTGACTCAGATCTTGCTGGAGATCGAGAAAAGTGTAGCTCTACTACTGGTTATGCTTTCACATTTGTCGGGGCTGCTATTAGTTGGGCCTCAAGACTGCAACATTGTGTTGCACTTTCTTCTGCTGAAGCTGAATACTTGGCTCTTTCTGAAGGGGCTAGAGAGATGATTTGGTTACAACGCTTATTCAGTGATTTACATTGGCAACAAGATAATTATGTTTTATTTTCAGATAGTCAGAGTGCAATTTTTATGGTTCACAATCATTCCTCTTAGCGATGCTCCAAACATATTGACAAGCATGCTCACTATGTTCGTTATGTGGTAGCAGAAGGAAAACTAAAGGTTGCCAAAATTGATACCAAGATCAATCTGGTGGACATGTTGACGAAGGTTGTTGCCAAGGAGAAGTTCGAATGTGCCAGGACTTCTCTTGGCCTTGTTAAAAAGAAGTAAGTCAGCATGTAGAGTAGGGGAATCGATGATTAGCTAGTGTATCTATTGTCTTCAGGTGGGAGATTGTTGAATTGTGAAGGCCAATAGACATGTGTTTTTTCCCTCCATATTATTTTGTCTCTTTAGATGATCATTTGTGATTTATAAATGTTGATGGCATGTATTGTAAACTTAATTGGTTTTCTCATTAATATAATTCCTCTTCTCTCAGTGTGGACGTAGCCACGATTTCTGGTGAACCACGATAAACTTTGTGTTTATGCATTTTTGGTGTTCTAAACTTTCTTTTGCATTCTTAGTTTATTTACATATGAATCTATTTGTAATGTCTGACAAAAATACCCTTCCATAATGTTTAGGTGTTTTTATGGATGTTGGAGGTTCCAGATTTGGCACTATTTTAGGATAAATGTCGTGCAAATGCAGAGATCTGAAGAAGCTATGGAAGGAAAGAGGTAAGATCATCCTTACATTTTCCATGCAATAAAATGAAGCTTTCTAAAATTTAGCGCCATGGAGAGCCTTCTATTACTATTTGAAAATATATTTCTTTTGTGTTTCTCTCACTTCTTATAAATTAATTAATTTCATGGACCATGTCTTTTATTTACCCCATCACATACTGCATTACAAGTTTCAATAGTAGTTCCAGAATGAAGTCCCCAAAATTATGCATGGGTTTTTTAATTTTTTATGAACCTACTATTGGAAATTTTGTTCATACTGTTAGCATCTGTTGATGTGTGTTTAATGACTCACCAAACAATAGAACAAAATACCGAAATATCTTATCCTCTCTTGAATAAAGTCTTGTGTATGCGAAGATTGCTAGAAGATCATACAATGACTTCAAGGTTCCTTTAATGCTAGGTCTTTACTATGGATAAGATTGGTGGTTGATGTGATTTGCTGATGATCACAAGGGGCCTCACGTGTTTATTTCAACTCATTTCAAGCCATACTGGATGTGGGAGCTATCTTAAGGTTTTGCAATGAAGTACTTTTTGGAATTTTTACTAAATATGCAAAAAATAAAGAAGATGGGGTTTAGGAATTCTATTCTAATCCTAAGGGTAGTGATAACAACAAATAGTACTCTAGCAGACAAATTCCTCAATTTATCGAATTCCACTTCACCAAGTTATACTACAACTAAGCATGAACTAATGCAATCTTCAAGGGTTATGCCAAAGATTTTCATATCATTGCATACGCCATCATAAAGAACAATGTATACGAATGATAGAAGTTAAGCATATGCATGAAAGGGGTTCAGGCTAACTTTGCATGACGAGTTAGAATCACTAAAACGTCAAAAGTATGAACCAAAAGAATTCATCAATACACCATCATATTCTTCATTGCAATCACCACACATTAACTAGGCTAAACTTAATCCAATTGAAGAAATTTAAGAGAACAAGCAAGCACTAAGACATGTCAAATATTCACCAAACTCCAATGAAAAATTTATTATCTCAATAACTCAGCAACAATCTCATAAAAATCTCCCTTTAGAAATGAGAAATGAGGCCTTTATATAGGTCCTCGATTACAACAAGTGGCCCGGATGATCACAATAACCGATGGCCAACATCGTGCCACATCAGCCCTAATTAGGGTTAGGACAAAGGAATGGAATCTATATTAATGAAACAAGGAATCCACTACTTTAGTGGGTAATAAATACCCAATATGCATGCTCTTTTAGGAAGGAGTGTGGTGTAATAAATGATCCCTAAGAACACCCACTATGCATTTAATGCATCTATCATTGATTTTTTTTCCTAAAGGATCAAAATCGATCTAACACTGTTTCCAACTCCTCTGTACTAATGCTTGGTGCAGATTCTTGCTTGAATTCTAGAACTACAATTGCTCTTTCTACTTTTTCCAAGCTTTCATCCCAATCTGGTAGTAAGTCTTTAGTAGTGTGCATTGTATTTGAGAAGATGTAGAAGTTCTCAAAATCATCTCTTCCATATACATTTAGTTGAAAGAATTCCTCTAACTTGACTTTTAGATTATCAGTTGTCATTTCTTCTTCCACCAATCTCTATGATAACAAGGATGCAACTGCATTTGATATTCCTTGCTTGATGTTATCAACAATCTTCTTCCATTGACTGGATTCCCTAGTAAAGCTCTCAAACATTTCATTAGCTATGGTCACTGCACTATACCATCGAATAAAATCATAGACATCCCCCTCGCTGATAACTCGACGATCAATCAATTCTTGCTTTGGGATCTCCATCATATTTTGAATGTCAGCAATCACCTCTTCTTGGTAAATATGCTCATCCACCCATGATTCCTCCATGCACTGGATCCTAGAGATTGCAGCCAATGCCCTATTGTGCACTTGCACTAATTCTTCTGCATGTTTGAAGGCTACCTCTTAAATTCCTTTGATCCAAATCTTTGCACCTTGAGCAATCCACTTGATTATATCAATATCACCTACCACTTCACTAGAAACACCTATTGGAGGGACAAATGATGGACCTTTCTCTCTTACTGGATGAGGCAACTTAGTGATATATTGACATAAGGCTCGAATTTCTCTTTTCTGCTTTTCATACCCTTCTTCTACTTTCTTCAGCCTATCCTTCAAAGCCTATGTGGAGTCATCAAATTCTTCCAATAGTTTCTCTCGAGAGGCCCGACTAAGATTTACTTCCGTAACATGATATTCATCCAGAAAAATCTAATTTTTTTCCTTTCTCAACTATGGGAGTCACAATCTACAAGATTTTGGATTCTGATTCTCCTCTGATGAATTTAGTATATCTTCTTGCTTTCCCTTGTTCTTTTGATTAGTTTGATCGGTCCAAAATTTCCTGTAATTCAATTGCTGGATCAACCTCCCTTTATTGATGCAATTGAATTCATTGCCTCAACCATTCCAGAATGGGTATACTTTGGTCCCCCAGAATTACCAATTGTTCTTTCCTTTGGACCGCTTGAATGTCAATCTCCTCTTCACCTCCTAGACTATCCATTGCAACTTCAGGAACTATGGCTGCAGCACTTGGAAGATGTATTGCTACTCCTGGAGTTTCTTCCTCTAGTGGACCATCTCCATCATTAATCATTTCTCGCTCTAAGATCGTAGCGAGACTTTCCTTTGTAGCAATATCTCTATCTCTCCCTCTTTCTTGCATGGACTTTTCATAGGCATTTATATTCAACCTATCATGAATTGGCCTATCCAAATTCTCTTCTTGTTCAAATCTCCTTATACTTGTCCCTACATCTTGCCTTTCAAATGTTTCTATCTCTTGGACACTTGGAGTTCGACTCGGAGAAGAGGGAGCATCTCCATGTTTCTGCTTCTTATTTTGAGGTTCCTAAATGACTTCCTCAATCCTAGGATGCTTTTCTCGAGGTACCTTCTTCCCTTTATTGGTTCCTACATCTTCAAATAGAGTTCCTATTTCCTCAATAGTCCCTTTAGATATTTGTCTTGATCTCTCATCCCTAAGTGGTCTATGGCCAAACAACCCATATGTGAATCCATTAGCTGGTGCAACTAATTTTTCAAGCTTACGCTCGATCCACCACTTTGTAAAATCTAAGACTAGTTTTGAAAGAGCTCCGAGATCTGTAATTTATTTCTTCTTCCAATCATATGGTTGAGCTATCATTTCTAGATTGAATCCCTTTTGCTTCATGTTTGAGTCCTCCTCCATTTGATCAGGAACCTTGAATATGTTGCATGTTCTAATAATGTTCAATGGAAGTCTTGTATGCAACCTTTTTCTAATCTCATTCTCGTCTACTACATTTGTCCAAAAGTCTTCAAGGTGAACCTTGTGTTGGTACTTTGATCCTCCTACTGATGAGAACTTGTTGTAAGGATCAAAATCATTCCTTTTTGGATAAGGCGGAAGAAGTGGAGCTCATCTGATGATCTCTCTGCATCTTTTAGACATGGGCATACCTCAGTTTTCCCTTCTCCTATGGACATTGGAAACTGCAATCCCAACTTCTTCTTCCCTTTCCCAATCTTGTCATAGGCTTTAAGTTGTCGAGTAAGCTCTAACAAGACCACCTTGTCCGTTGGGTACTTGGGAAGTTTGTATGGCTCTGTGGAGAATCTTTGAACTCAGATGTATGAAAAGGTGGGAAACTAAATGAACCAGGCGCCATATTCCTCGACCAACTTCATCGCACCTATTGATATTCTTATATGTGGCCTCTTTTATAGTGTTATTACTATGTGCATGGCAAATATATCATTAACCCTCATGTAATCATCCTTTAAATACAAATGCAACTGCGAGTAACATTCATGGACTTTGAGGTGTTGGCTTCCACTTCCAATCTGTCCTTTGCATCGTAGTCCATCATAATTTGTCCTTTGTGTTAGCATGTAGATGACATATGAGCTCATGTCAAATTTCCTTGTATGCTCTAGATTCATCAACTATTCATTTAAATTATCACTTATGAGCCCCGCCCAATCTATTATGTCACCTTCCTCCATCACCTGCTCAACAAAATACCACATCCAAGATTCAAATCTATAAGAATGAGGCATGCCAAATATGCAACTCAACATCATGACCATGTCACTATATTCCCTCTGCAAATCAAAGCATACTATTTCCTTAGGAATCTTGGAATGATGTGATCTATTCTTTTTCAACCATCTTTTGTTGATTATTTCTTCACAAAAATGGACTCCAGAGGTATAGAAATTCCACTTCTCACAATCCTTGCAGCTAGGTGTGTCAAGTGATAGTCATTCTATCCGAGCATTCTCCAGTTAAAATCTTTCAAATCAAAGCTGCCAAGGCTTGTATCTCCGATTTCTACCCACTTCGACACAATTTTTTATTCAGGATAGAATCCTCTCCTTTCATTCTTTATCAGTTGTCCTCGCATTTCTCCTATTCCCTTCGGCTCTGCCATTCTCATTTCCTACAAAATAGAAAATGTACACACATAAGACTATGCAAGGAAATTATTAAAAACAAATAGATACAACTTGTCCATAAGACAAAGATTTTGGATTTTTGCCAAAATTTCCATACTCCTTTCAAGATTCACTTTTCAATACTTCCGTGAGAAATATGCAATTTTCACAACTCACTACAAAAAAAAAATTCCTTTCTGATAGAATTCAAAATTTTCTGCCACAAATTCCTAGAAAACTCCTCAACAAATTTTTCAAAAATCCACTTCCTTGAACTCCTTGAATCTCACTCCTATTCTCAATTTTTCTCTTCAAATTTCTATGTGAGCATGAATGAATTAGAGGGTTTCTTATATAAATCATCCTTCAAAAAAGATGCCTTTAAAGTTGTAGACTAAAATTAGGTAGTTACTTTACTTAACCATCAAGGTTTCCATCTTTTGTGCCACTTGTCATTTTTTTGCTGTTTGTTTCAAAAAGTTGCTATTTTGATGCTCTTAACTTCATGATGAAGCTAAGTATTTCTATATCCCATTTTGATTTTTTTATTTTTTTAAAAAAATTATTAATTAAATATCAATTAAAATCAATATTTAATCACTTTCCATATTTCAATGAAAAAAAACAAATTCATCTCCAACTTTTCTCCATTTTTTTTTTTTTTGGATTATTATTTAAACAATCAAATTAAATATCAGTAAAACTAATATTTAATTTTTAATGTAAATCCAAAAAAAATAATTATCTTTTTGAAAGAAAATCATTTTTTTCTTTTCTTTGAATCCAACTTTTCACTTCATAAGGAATTTCATTCTTTTGCCTTAAATTTCAGATTTTTCTCAAAATTTTCCAATAGTCCCACTTTTCGTGATATTCATGAGCTGGCAACTTGATTCCCCTTTGAAGCAGCTTATGCACGATATCCGCAGAACCAAGTTTCAAAAAAACTTTGAAGAAGTTGTTCCTACTGATCCACTTTACTAAAATAAGCTTCTGGTTCTTCTGACTTTGATAAAAAAAATTCTCTTGATTCGTAGTCCATAAGAGTAACAACTTTATATAAAAAAAAACCTTCTATATCTAAGTAAGTTTCTGACTCTTTTGACTTCTCTAGAAATTTCACTATTGACTTGGAATCCATATTGGCAAAAGCTTTTTTTCTAGGGGCGTGGATCCTATTTTGTCTTTTAAATTGAGTGAGGCAGTGACATGAGGACTTTTCACTAACACATCGATAACCTCATCAATTCCTCCTATAAGTACGTAGTGCAAGGCTGTCATGCCCTTCTTGTCTTGAATCAGTCATTGAAGTACCGTGTTTAATAAGCAGTTCACACATACGTGTGTTTCCGTTATCTGAAGTGATGTGAAGGACAGTTCTATCAAGGCAATCTTTGGCATTGACAAACTCAAATATACTTTGCTCATCACTCCTGTGTAGCAAAGCTTGTGCAATCCTTATTCCCACATCTTTAACTTTATCAATCCCTTCCTTACATGCATAGTGCAGGGTGATCATGCCATTGACATCTTGAAGAGTTGTTGAAGCACCCTGTTGAACAAGTAGTTCACAAATTGGTGCATATTTGTTCTCTAAAGCATAGTGAAGAGCAACTCTCCTTTCCTCATCCTTGACGTTGATAAACTCTTCTATATTTTGATCATGATACCTGTCTAGCAAAGCTTTTACAATCTTCATCTTGACAGTTTTATCAATTTCTCCTATCAGTGCGCAATGCAGAGCTATCATACTATTGTTGTCTTGAACAATCATTGAAGCACCGTGCTCAACAAGCATCTTACACATACGTGCATTTCCATTCTCTGAAGCATAGTCTGATGAGGATGACGAAACATCTGAGAGCCCAATAGAGTCATACTTCGTGAGCCCAGTATTGTCTTGTGAGAGAATTGAAACCATGACATTGGATCCATTAGACCGACTGGATCCTACCCCCAATAGCATTGTGAAGATTTCCCTTTGATCTTCTCAAATCTTCGACTTGGCATTCGACTTTCCTCAGCCAGGGTAATTATGTGCTCCATAATTTGTGGGAGCAGGATTTTCTCTGGGTGAACGATTTTGTCCCTTGCATAATAATCCTCCACTATCTTAGAAACTCGCTGAATGGAATGTTGAAATCACAGTTTTAAAATAGTTGAGGATTTTTTCACTTTAACTGTTCCTTTGGTTCCGCTAACTTGTGCTCCACAAAATATGGAAAAAACTAGCAAATTTTGTAAATAGCAAAAAGAAACTCAACACCAAGGTGATTGTGCTCAAAAATTTCCTCACAATTGAAGAGCATTACGGATGCTCAAGTCTTATTTCAATCCAGTAGTACGTAGAAACTTAGAGAGAGGACAAAGAAAACTACTTGACCAGTAAATGGCCCCATTATTATAGTGTGGTAATTGAAGTATTTATTATTAGATGAAGCCTTTAATGGCCAAGCTATATTTGGCAGTGCTAACATAGAACTCATTCCAGAGCATGACTCCACCATATTGCTCATATTTCTTGACTTCGGGAAGCACGTAGGAGATGAGTTTATCTATAGGAATGAAACTGCCATTGTATGTAGCCTTAGTGGAGACTAGAAGACCAAGGAAGAAGCTCTCTTTTTGGGTGGTTTAAATAGTGGTGGTCCACTATTTATAAGCACTCAACAAGCTGGTAGCATTCCCATCGGTGTTTGGCAGGAGGCATAGTTGAAGAACCTGATCCAAATGTAATCAAATAGTCTAGTTTATAATGCATTTAGTTGTGCGGATTGTATAGTGTTTGCCTGGACTGATTGTGTGGGTGGTGGGCAATGAGAAAGGGTGCTGAGATACACCTACAAAAATGAAATACAGATGTGTCAATTCAAATGATGAATAATCCATTTAATCAACTTTCCTCAGCCGTCACAATTATGTGCTCCACAATTGTGGGAGAAGGATTTTCTTTGAATGAAGGATTTTATCCTTCATCAAACATTCCATGACTAGCACAATTTTGTTCTCCAACATTTACGAGGAGCGGGCTTTTTGTAGAATGACGAATTTTGTCCATTGCACAATATTTCCTTGCCGAATTAAATCTATGCTCTATGGAAAGCGAGCTTTTTTCAAAATGGAGGATTCTACACCTTGACCATTCCTTGCTTGAGGTTGACTTGCGCTCCACAAAACAAGGAGATAGCTGGCATATGATTTTTAAAAAGGGGGTCCCAGGTCTGGGCGATGGCGACTACCGGTCACAACATATGGCGACTACACAAGTGAAATGTTACAAACATTTCAAGGATAAAAAATTAATTCAAACTCAGAATCTCTGGATTCTCAATCTTATATCATCAATAAGAGAGAAAATAAGATCAAAAGGAGAGAATAATTATATATTGGATCAAAACACATTTACTCTATGACAACCTAAGTGTGTGCAAATGTATTAATTCCAGCTCGACAAGACCATTTAGAAATCTTAGGATTGATCATGACAAGTTATTGGTTCCTCTTGACTTCAAAAGCATCCTAGACATTGCCCCACTACCAGGCAAGCATCCATAGCCTCGACGGAGTTGTCGCTATAAAAGCAACAGAGATTGCTCTACTTCTAGCGAATTATTCTTTAGAACACCTATGGAGATTTTTTCGTACCCCCAAAGCCAATCCTATTATTTCATCATTCTTTTTTTTATTCCTTTTGAATTGGTATTTCATTTATTTCTTTTCTCTTGGCTTGTAAGCAATGAAGCTTACCATGGGTTTAGGATTTACAGTGGTGCTGAAGCAAGATTTTAAAATTTTCACAAGTCATGACCTTTCCCAAAGACACATAAATGGACTTAGAGCAATAGTTGAGAGTGTGAAATATGTGGCAACCTCAGAGTTCACGTGTCAAGACATAATGTATGATTAACCTTCCAAGTCAAGTATGTTTTCTAACCCAATGAGAATATACGAAGGATGACCAAGATTCTAATGCTCTTCATAACAATTATCCAAGAAATGAAATAAACAAAACTCGGTGAAATATTTAGATGAAGTAACCCAATCACTACACCACTCTACTTGTAAAAAGAGATTCTCACAGCTATGAGCCACCTAGCAAAAGCCAAAACTGAAGCCAAAACCAAAAGAAGAGAGAAAACCAAACCACCTGAGGAAGACAACTCAGGAAAGAAGAAAACACAACAAACAAGGGAAAGAAACCTAAACTACGTAAAGCCAAAACTCCTGCTGAAGAGAGGGGAGACAAACCAAAACCCCCACCTAACTAAAAGAAAACAAAAAAAAAAAAAACAAAACACACCACAAAGGAAAACCTAAACTAACTATGTACAATTTAGGCTTCACAAAGAAAACCTAAGGGTAGAAATAATTCTTGAGGAATTGCAGATTGATGGGCAATTGGACTTCCTTTCCTGTTAGAGTCTTAAGCTTGAATGCATTATCTCCCAAAATTTCAGAATTTTGATAAGGACCTTTCCACATATTATCAACCTTGTCATGTCCACCTTTCTTTTCATGTGCCTTATCCCAATGAAGTACTAGATCTGAAATTTGAAATTATTTAACCTTTGCCATTTTGTCAAACCATCTCTTAACAACTCCTTGATGTTTAGCAAACTTTTCCAAGGCTTTGTCCCTCTTTTCTTCCAAGTGCAATAATTGAGTCACATGTGTCTGCACTCTATCTTCTCCTTCCATAAAATCTTGCATGAATCGTACTGTTGGAATCCTCAATTGGATAGGAAAAATTGGCTCTTGTCCGTAGACCAAATGATATGGAGATGTCCCCAAAGAACTCTTTATTCTGATCCTATTCACCCAAAGTGTGAATCTCAGTTGTGTATGTCAATCTCTAGGATTATTGTCTAATAACTTATTCACTACACTCAATAGATTTTTGTTTGTTGATTATGCCAATCCATTCCCTTGCGAATAGTGGTTTGATGAAAAGTTTAGTTTGATCCCATAGTCAAATGCCCAGTTTGAGAACTTCAAGGATCTAAATGTTGGCCCATTATCACATACAAATGCATGGGGACATCCAAACCTGGAAATGATATTTTCTTCAAGAAACTTGATAACAACCTTTGCTATGCAATTTTTTAGCAATTGAGCCTCAGTCCATCTAGTGTAATAGTTTATAGCAGTCAGGATATACTGGTGGTGTCCTAAAGATGGCAGATTAATGGGACCAATGAAATCCAATCCCCATTTTGCAAATGGTTTTACTTCAATAACAGGTTGTAATGGCATAGCAGGATTTCTTTCACGTGTCGTAGCTATCTGACATGTGTGACAAGTCTTCACATGTTCATAAGTGTCTTTAAACAAGGTTGGCCAATAATACCCTGCTCTTGATATTTGATGAGCCATAGCCAAACCACTTCCATGATTGGTTTCAAATTTACTATGAAAATGCTTGATGATGTGTCCAACCTCTTCCTTTCCAACACATCTCAAATAAATGCCATCATGGTTCTTTCTATATAGCACAAATCCTTGAAGCATAAAAATTTGACTCCTCATTCTCAATGAATGCTTTTGAATAGAGTTCAAGTGTGATGGAGACTTATGGTTCAGCAAATAATGAACAATATTGTCATACCATTGATCCAGGGATACTTATTCTAACACGTATACTTGTTGTACTAACCCAGGACTAGTTGTAGATAGGGTTTGAGCTAGAGCTTGTCCTCGTACCAACTTCATTGGTTGTATCTCCATGTCATATTTTTGAATAACTGCCATCCACTTTCCTCTTCTTTCTCCCAATTCATTCTGCATTAGCAAAGTCTTTACTACTACATTAGGAACTATTGCATAAACCTTTCTTCTTAAGATGTAATGTCAAAATTTCTTTATTGCTTTTACTAAAGCATAAGCTTGTTTTTCAACATTCGGATATCTCAATTATGCATCTTTCAAGGGTGAACTCATGAATGCAATAGGATGTTCATCCTGATCATCTACCTTCTGAGTAAGGATAGCTACACAAGTGTGTTATGAGGCAAAAGAATAAATATAAAAAGGCTTGGTGTAGTCTAGGCTCAAAAAAATAGGAGCATCTATGATTGCTTGCTTGATTTCTTTGAATGCCTTTCTTGCTATAGGTGTCCAATCTATCCTTTCTCCTTTCTTTCACATGTCATTTAATGGCCTTACTATCTCTGCAAATCCAGTTATGAACTTCCTTATGAAGTTAATTTTACCAAAGAATTACTTTAGTTCTTTCTGACTAGCTGGCAGTCCTATCTTTGATATTGCCTCAATGTGCTCAGGATCAATTGAGATTCCTCTTTCTGATATTACATGTCCTAATAATTTCTCTTCAGTGACAGCAAACATGCATTTCTTTGGATTCATGGAAATCCCATATCTTCTACATCTTTGGAAGATTCTCCTCAAATCACTGATGTGATCTTCCCTACGTCGAGAGAATACTGTGAGATCATCCATGTATATGATGATGCACTTCTTTACCAAGTCCTTAAAAGCATAATCCATGGCCCTTTGAAAAGTGGCTCCTGCATTGATCAAACTAAAAGGCATTCTTCTATAAGAAAATGTACCCCATTTAGTTGTGAATGCGGTCTTTAGTCTATCTTCTTCTTCTACCATCACTTGGTTATACCTAGAATAACCATCTAAAAATGACATCATTTGAGAACCGTTAACAACTTGTATCACTTCATCTAATAATGCCACTAGATAATTATCCTTCTCTGAAGCTCTGTTGAGGTTTCTGAAATCCATGCACAACCTTATCTCTCCATTCTTCTTTCTGATAGGGACAAGGTTGGCGACCCACGTTGAGTGTCAAACTGGTAATATAATTCTTGCTGACAATAACTTCTTCACTTCTTGATGTATTATTGGTTCTAACAATGGATTTATTGGTCTCTGCCTTTGTCTAAATGGCTTACTATTTGGCTTTAATGGAATAAGATGTGTGATGAGAGACGTATCATATGTCTTCAGATCTTCATATCCCCAAGCAATCACATCAGGGAATTCCTTCATAAGTTTGAATAGTTCTTCCTTTTTTGTGGGAGTACAAACCTTCCCAATAAATACATTCTTGACATTTTCTCTTGTTCCCAAGTTTACCTTTTCACATTCCCCTCCTTCAGTACTTTGGTACTTGAGGGAACTCAGTCTATCTGCATCAAAAATTCTCTCTAGTTCAATCATTCCTTTTGGAATGTTATTTGTCCTTAAATTCATAATCTCATCGATTTCAAATTGAGCTTGTTGTTGTTCTCCTTCATCTATGACTTGTGCTTCAAATACCCTCGAGCTTGTTAGAAAATCGATGATATGCTTATCATCTTCAAACAATTGAAAATTTGTGATGTTGTCGGGAATTGATGGTAATAAAGTCAGTTCAATCGTGAATTTATTCACACAATCCATGGCTAATAGTTCCAATGAACTTGTAGATTGAGCCAATGAGTTTGATACTAGATTGTTTGTTTGACTTACCCTTTTAATATTGAAAGCATCAAAGCTTTCGATTAGGTCCCAAACTCTATTGCAATAACAACCCAATCTTTTATCATGGCATGTATATTTCTTGTGTACCTGTCCAATGACTATGTCTGAATATCCACATACATGTAGGACTTTGGCACCCTTTTGGATAGCGAGGAGCAATCCAATGACCAATGATTCATACTCAGCCACATTATTAGTACAAGGGAATTGCAACCTATGTGCTGCCAAGTATGTTTCTCCAGTTGGGCTAATGAATTCAACACCAACTCCACTATCTTTCTTTGATTTGGATCCATCAAAGGATAGTGTCCACACTTGATCATTTTCATATTCCATGGGTGATTTTACCTTTGAATCCTTGGATTCTTTTTGATGTTCTTCTTGTCCTATTTCACCTTCTCGAATTCTTTCTTGTTGTGGGTCTAAAATTTTCCTATAGGATGAATTCACTTTGACCATATTTTCTGCCATCCATGCTTGTGGAACCATTTTGGATACTTGTGCAATTGCTTCTTTTCAAATGGTGTATGATATCTTAGAATGAAAAGCATTATGTATTCTACACCAGTTGGGTAACAACAAATTTTGAATGGATGCATCTTTTCCTAATTCAACTTCTTGCTTAATGCTTTTTAGGACAAAATTCCTAAAATTCTCAAATATTTCTTCATTCAATGATGGTTTTGAATCATCCATAATAGGTACCTTAGTGAAAGTTGGAGTCAAATCAAGACATCCCCATTGATTGTAACTTTGCAACATTAAAACCTCTCCAGTTTTGGGAATATATGATCCCAAAGTGGTTTCCATAAATATGATCTCATTATGTTTGCCATACTCAGTAATCAACAATCAGAGCCTCAGAGTGCTCTCTATCCTTATCTGATTGGGAATTCCCTTCCATGGGAGCCACATGTGTCAAAAATCCATTGCAATATAACCATTCAATTTCCTTGCCCAATCTCTACTAAGAAGCATGACATACCCTTCAGGAATATCCACAACAGATGTGTCAATACAACTTTGAACACATGTATCAGAGGCTAATTGCATGCAAATATTATTCAACTCTCCCACGACTGGGACTTCAATTCTATCCAATTGTGTAACCTTCTTGTCAGTCTGAAGTGGAATCAATCCCAACTTTCTACATATGTCCAATGGCATTACATTACTTGATGCTCAAGAGTCAATTAAACAATTATGTAACATTTTCCCAAAAATTCTAACATATACTAGGAAAGGTACAAGTTCCTCCTTCCCTTGATAAAAAACCACTCGCTTCTGCCCTTTTGAGTCAAATATCTCATTGTTATGTATAGAATTTCTCCCATTTTGTGTTGTCACAAAATTTTTTGCTATAGAAGAATTATTTTTGATCATTTCCAGTGGTGGATTTTCTGAGAATATTTTTCCATTTGATGTAACCTTCTGATCATCTTGAGAGTTTTGCACCATTCCAATGAAACTTAAAGGATTCTAAGAAAGCTTATATGCATATGGTGGTACATCACCTACAACATTGGTGTTTTGTGCAAAATTGTGTTGTTGGACATTGGATACCTCTCTTGGAGGATGTGATACATTTTGAGAAACAAAGTTGGAGGTTAAGTTGTAGTCACAAAGTCAAACAATAGACAAAGTGTTAGTGTAAAACAAAATAAATTTAGAGATTTTGAAGTAGAAATAAAATTTAACAAATCCTAAAACCTTGCCAAAAATTATGAATATGGATCACTTGTCTAAAAAAAAGGGGCCCTATAAGAAAAATTGATTGAGCCAATGAGAAGTGAATTAAATCAATTATATAAAAGTTTTAATTAAGAAATATTTATTAAAAACTTTAGTAATAATCAAACCCAAAAAAAATACAAACATCTAATTAGTTACTAAGTGAACAACTATTGATTAATTTAGGAGAACTGACTGCAATAGTGGATTGCCTATGGAAAATAAAATAAGAGATATTTATAATTGGGAGATTATTAAATGCCTTATCTAATATTATTATGAATAGATAAATGAAAGTTTTCTCTAATATTATTTTGGAAATACCGTTATTAATATTACAATTAAAAAATTAATAATGATGAGAGTAGAATCAAGCAAGGTATTAGTTTTCATATTATTGAGAATAGACTTAACTTTCTAATATCATCATACTTAATTATCAAACTATCTCTAATATTATTATTCAATTTATTATAAAAAGGATAAAATGCTACCAACGAGGGGCTTGTTTAAATCAAAATCTAGTAGATCTTTTCCCAATAAAGGGCAGGGGTTAGTTTCTAGTAAATTTTTGTGAAATAATATTCAACCTATATACTTGAGGGATTCAATAGATAGTGTCTGGACAACTTGGATAAAATGTGTATCCTTTGATCATTCTAAATAATAACATCATTTGATAACTAAAATGACTATTATGAATATTATAATTGATTTAAATACATTAAGCTTGATGGGTCGTGAAAGGGGAAATTACACCAAGACAAAAAATCTAGGATCTTATTGATGACGGTGATGTAGTTGTGGGAGGACATAACAAAAAATTGGATCATAAACCATTCAAGGAACCATTCCCTTCACATAAAAAGGGAGAGACCTCTAAGCCAAATAATAACAGCAAGGTCAACAATACATATACCAATGATGAAAATTTGAATGTGAATACTATAACATCATAATAATAAAGGGAAAGAATGAAAACATGGTGAATCCAACAATGCCATTTTTCCTTTAAGGAGTTGTATCTCTTGAACCTTATCAATGACAATCTTAGTTTTGTGTAAACATCATCACAGAATCCCATGCAAAAATGGTTCTCAGAGATTCTAAACCTTCTACATCTGAGTTGGAATAGACTAAAGAGAAATCCACTATTGGCACTACCAACAATAACAACTAGAAACATACTCTACCATTGCAAACTATAGCATTCTAGAACAATTTAAAAAGAACTAATTCTTAGATCACTATCCTTGAACTACCAAAAATATCACATACTCATAGGAAGATTCTTGACAAAGCTCATGTTGAGTGTAGATACCTAAAGTTTTAGATCTCAATCAGTTTTAATCCATGGTGGATTGTTTGACTTTACCACACTATATATCATTCTCTAAGGAGTATGATCACTCTCTAAGTCATCTTCATAACCAATTGTTGTATATCAAGGTCAAGATCCATCAAAAAATGCATTTTTTGTATGCTAATAGATAATGGTTCTCATCTTAATATCTATTCTACAATTCTTTTATCTCCTCTATGTTATGATGAGGAGTCAGTTGATCATCACAGAAAAATTACCATAAATGCATATGACAAAGAAGAAATAAAATCCAACGATCTTGTTGTTCTACCTATCACAGTGGGACCTACAAAGAAAGATCTCATATATCAGGTTGTTGATATACCTTTTTCTTACACCATGCTATTGGGTAGGCTTTGGATAAATGAGATACATGTACTTCCTCCCTTGTACCACAAATGCATAAAGTTCCCTTTTGAAGGAGTGAAAGTGGATATACCTGCCAATGGTAGATACACCTACAACACACTCAAACAATTTGTTCATACCTTTGTATGAACCAACTGAGAGTCTACTAAATACCATGTCAAAAAAATGAAGGACATGGGAAAGTCTCTCAAACTAAAATATATTGGCATGGGAGAATCGGTACTATCTCTAAAATCTCTCCCACTATCTCCTTGATAATATGGTTGACCTTTTGAAGAGAAGAAACCCTATATTGTACAACCCAAAACTATCTACAATGACAATTTTGTACAAGCAATTGTGCCTCTAGAATATGAGAATGAGGATACAGCCATTTTTCTTGGCTATGTAGAGGAGAGGACACGACTAATACTAAAATTCAAACTTGTGAAATAACCCTAGCAAGATTTGGACAAGGGCTCAAGCTAATAAAAAAACTTATCTATAAGTGGAATGGTCCTCTAGGAAATAACAACAAAGGCTTGATTGATTTGATTAAAGCTACATATAGATGACCTCATAATACAATAGGTCCAGGCTTCAGGAAAATAACCTTTCATCTAGGACTAAATAGATTTGTGCCATAACCTGATAGTCCACCTAAACCTAAATATCAATTAGACCCTAAAAATTAGGAAGAAAACTAAGATGATGGGGATACCTTTCCTTTTCCCATTCCTATAGAGCTCGATACACTATTTGCAAATCCTAATGATTTTGTCCAATGAGTCACTATTGCTAGAACTGATAGTGATTCTAATAAAACTACTACTACGACTCCACTTTAAAATACCTAGAATAAGGAAAATCTAATCACACTATAACCATTAAAAAATTTGAACAAGATCAAAGAGATGATGAAAGAAGAGATTGAATACCCTTGAATATTAGAGAATACTTTACTCTACTTCCATATAGCACTAATTCTCATGAGTATGAGTTTAATTATCTCTCAAATGAAACTTATAATAAAGATGTTGACATGGTCCATACATATGAAAACTAACTCAAAGAGGAGATATTTCTAGAATCAAGTGTGACGAGTCCAATTATACTAATGTTGATTTTTCTTTTATTAACATTGTTACGTATCAGAGGGATTCAAACACTTCTCTAGATGAGATTGCTTTAGGCGTTGACTTACTAGTACATGTTTTTAGTGATTATGTCATGAACGCACTAGAACTAGACAATTTTCTTCCACTTATCTATCCCAAGCTCAAAGATTGAAACTCCAATTTTACATTAAGTGAAGTCCTGATGTTCCAAAATGACTATGCTCTTGCCTACTACTAAACATCGTCTAACCTGTAATATCTTCCACTAGTGAACATAGTGTAAACATGTGTGAAAATGACATCAAATATCCCAGTCACACAATTAAAAATAAAACAACAAGAACTTTGATAGTAAAAACCATGTTATCGCAATATCTAAGCCTAAAATAGTAAAAAGAAAAGGTGCATCTAAAGATGAAAACCTCTTTGAGACGTCTGAAAATAAGATATTTGATGCATCATTTCCAAAAAAGTCATCTCTTCTAATAAAACTAATGCAACTAATAAATTTGGGCACTAAAAAAAATGCATAGCATACACCTTACACACTCCTTGTCAGCTAAAGAGAAAGAAGAGTTTACTACCTTCTTTCAAGAAAAGAAAATAAAGTTTGCATGGATGTACTGTCATATGTTGGGTTTAGACCATGATCTCATAATGTATCACTTGTCCACTGCAGTAGGCGTGAATCTTATAAAATAGAAACTCTCAAATATGTATCAATGTGTGGTACTCTTGGTCAACATTGAAATAGAGAAACTACCTAAAGATGGATTCATTCGAGCCATCGACTATGTTGAATATATCTCTAACATAGTTCTTGTTTCTAAACATGATAAATCCATAAGAGTCTACACTAATTTCTAGGACTTAAACAAAGAATGCCTGAAGGATGACTTTCCACTTCCTAAAATTGACATAGTAGTGGATATGATAGTTGGGTATGAGATCTGTTCATTGATGGATAGTTTCTCTAGGTACAACCAAATTAAAATTGCAGTAGAGGATGAAGAATAGATAGATTTCACTTATGGTTATGGTACATTCTACTGGAGCATAATACCATTCATCTTAAAGAATGTTTGAGCAACATATAAGTGAGTTGTAATAACAATATTTCATTACATGATGCACAAAACTATGAAATATTATGTTGATGATACTCTAGCTAAAATCATGGAAAGGAAAATGCATGTTAAAGAGTTGGGCCGAACATTGGACTGCATGGAAAAATTTAGTTTCAGACAAAATCCTAAGAAGTGTGCATTTTGAGTAACATCAAATAAACTACTAGCATATATTATTTTGGGAAAAAGGGTACAAGTGGATCCTAAGAAAGTTTATACTATCATGGACATGCCTCCACCTTGAAATATCAGGCAGATGAGAGGACTACAAGGGAGACTCTAGTCCATTCACCATTTTATCTCACATCTAGAATATTAGTCATAATGATTTACCGAGACTTTTGATAAGGGTGTCACCTATAAATTGAAAAAGAGTCTAATAAAAGTTTGACCTAGATCAAATATTTTCTTGTCAATTCACCAATATTCTCATATTTTACATCTCTATAACTGATACATCGTTGGGAATCGTACTAGCTGAAGAAGATCAAAAGGGAGAGAGAGAGAGAGAGAGAGAGAGAGAGAGAGAGAGAGAGAGAGAGAGAGAGAGAGAGAGAGAGAGAGAGAGAGAGAGAGAGAGAAAATGGGTTGTAATACTAAGTGAGTTCACTATTCAATATGTTGAAAGCAAAGCTATCAAAGAGCAACAAACTATGGATTAGCTAGTAGAGACACCATTGCAAGATCACTAACCCATGAGGATTGAGTTTTCTAATGAGCCCATACTAGTTCTATTGCAATAAACATGAACCATGTTCTTCAATGGTTCATTTACTCAAAAAGGATCAGGTGTAGGAACATTTTTCATCATACCTGCGAAATATTGTCTACCCAAGGCATACAAGATCTTATTCCCTTCTAGAAATGACATTGTTGAATATGAAGTCATAATCAATGGGATAAAATTGACACCAAATGGAGGGTGGATAAATCAAATATCTTTTGAGACTTAGAGTTGTTAATCAATCACATCAATGACGTCTATTAGACAAATGATGAGAAATTGGTGCACTAAAAACGGATGGTAGATAACTTGAAGTACTTTTCATATGTCATGTTTCAACATATTCCCTATGTAGACAACAAGGTAGAAAATGCCATGGGTAGTCTGGCTTCCATGGTCAAGATGTTAGACAATGGCTTCAGACACAACTTCCTGGTGGAAAAATTACACTACCTTTCTTATGACTCTTGTAACTCCTAGATGATTTGTTCTATGATAGAAAAAGATTCATCATGCTACCACCACATCTACTCATACCTAAGTGACCCAACTCTTCCAAAAACTCTAACCTAGAATCAATAAACTTTACCTCATCAAGAATTATTCATGGTATGCCATCATAGATAATGACTTGTATAGAAGTAGTTTGGACGGTACCATCCTTAGGTTTCTAGAACCTGAAGAGTCCAAATGCACATTAGTTGAGGTACATGAAGGCTTTTGCGGATCTCACACAAATGACATGACACTAGCCCAAACAATTATTAGAGTTGGTTCCTATTAGCCTAATATGTATGTGGATCATGCATTGTCTTTCTTGCATGGTGGGAGTGGGAGCGTGATTAGGTGACCGCATATTTAGAAGGTGGTGACTTTTTACTATTTGGGTCCCCCTCATATTGGTAGATGTTGGATATTCACTTATGCAGTTGTCTCATTTTCATTGATATTTTTATCCTGGAGAATTCTATTCAAATTTTGTATATATCTTTATTAAATAGCTTTTATTTGGCATCCTATGATTAGCATTGAATTTCTCAACTTTCTCATGCCTAGATTAATCAACTCACTATCTCTTAACTATATATTTTGTGGCACTAGTCACACTTGATTTACTATTGAAGATGACTGTAGTGGTATTTTTATTTATAGTTGAACCTAGTATCATCCACTTAGGTCTTTCTTTTATATTCTAGAGTGACCATCTAAATGTTTGGTATTTTTATCCCTATTATGTGAATAGCATTGTTTCTATCATGTTCATTACGAACCTTTGATATTGCATATAATGAAGGATACTATGAAATTGCATTTTGAATTCATGTCAAAAGGAAAGCTATTTGGATCATATAGGTTTCAATAGTTCCATATTGATTATGAATGGGTGAATGTTGTATTAACGAGGATTACATAGGATTGTCAACTTATTATTCAAATATAATGTTAAATTTTTTATGTCTTTTATGATGCTCATTCAATGGGAATTCAAACCTATTTAAACAATCGTTATAGAAAGGATGTTTGATAATTGTGGTTTTTGGGTTGTGCTTAAAGAAAAGTCATATTGCTCTTAGTAGTTGGATGTGTAAACTAAGTAATTTGGATTATATTAATTTCTTACTTTACCCTTTTGTATGATATTGTGGATATTAGTTTTGACTTTGAGTATCTTAGTAGTGATAGTTAGCTTCCAAGAGTAAGCCTATTTAAGGAGGGGCGACGAGGATGGAGGAAGGGATGTAATACCCCTCCTTTACTACCAGTGTACACTTTATTATTAAAGTTATATTTGATAGTTCTGTGGACATGTTAGTCCTTTACTAATATTTGAAATAGGATCTTTTGATATATAGGGTAATATATTATACCAAATAGTAGTGGTTGCTTACTTTCAATAATGATACTTTCATGCATATATGCAATCATTATGATTACCTTCATAAATTACTCTTCATTAGTAAATATAATTGCTTCCATAATGATGTCATATGATATACCTTTAAAAATCATGATGAGTTGTAAATATTACAATATGATAGCATTTATCCTCATGATTTATTAATTATACTTGCATGTGTATAGTGTGGATGTCTATTTTATATTTCTATCTGATGTACTTCATGTGGTTGAGGGAGGGAATCATAGTCACCTACAAGTCGTAATCTAGATGATGTACAAAATCCAACTCTTACATACTCTCTCTCTCTCTCTCTCTCTCTCTCTCTCTCTCTCTCTCTCTCTCTCTCTCTGCATTTTTTCCTTTTATGCAAGCTACAGGTACCGAGTGTTCATTTGCCTAAATTTTCAAGACGAGTGTTCCTTATTCCAAGGACTTGGTGGTAAGAATGGAGATTCAATGTTCAGGTCCAATCCCAACCAAGGTTTGATTACTTGTCTTGATAAGGAGGACATGTATCTCACTACCTACCTTTTTTACCACCTATGAGTTTTTATTTGTGTGTTGGTTGATTTTGACTTTGGTTGATTTTACTTATGTTTTTTTCATGGTGGTCGGACTATGCAATTTGTTTGATAAATAATTTAAATATGATATTTTGATTGATCTTATGATGTTTGAATGATTAAATATTATTTGATTTAGAAATGGAATTGTTTAAATATGATGACATTTAATTAATTAGAAATTAAGTAAATCTGCGCTTTAATTTAAAAGTCTAAATTGCAAAATTATGTCAATAGAGTAATAAACTATTAATAATTAAATATAGATTCATTATAATCATTTAATTATTAATAATTAAAATTAGAGTTGTATTTAAATAATGGACTTTAATTATGATAAATTCAAATAATAAATTATACTTTTAAAAGTGGATTCCATCTATAATTTAGTGGAGAAAAGAAAATAAAAAGAATATTTTAATTTAAAAGGGTTTTAACTAAGAATGAAAGAATTAAAATATTAAAATATCTATATTTTAATAAAGTAAATGAATTTTTAAAAATTAGGGAATAGAAACCGTAATTAGGGTTATGACTCTTTATTAGAGGGTTCGTAGATCATTTTCTAACATAGGTTTTGGGTGAGTGATTTGGGAATTGAAGTTAAAGAATCATAGAAAGCTTAAGAGCATTTGGATTACTTGTAATGACCAATATTTTCTAGTGGGGTGGATAAAATGTATAGGCTTGCGAGAAATTGCCCTTCCCCTATTTTGTCACATTCTCAAGAAAAATAGGGTCTTCCTAAGAATGAATGGTTGGATAAAAAAGAAGTCATTAATAAAGACAAGAATCAAGAGGGTTTTTGTTAAGAGGCACTCTATTTGGATGATTTTATAGAAAAAAAAATGTCCAAACATCTTGGCTGAGAAATAGTAAAATGATGATGATTATAGGGAGAGAAAAGATCATAGTGTTAATGTGGAAGAAGTTAATGTGAAAGACTGTTGATTTGGAAGAAGTTAATGTGAAGCTTCTAGAAGATGACCTCAAGGATCTTAGTGTTGAACCCCTCTAGGTATCCTACAAACCATGAAAGCCATTTTCACATATACTTTTAAAATGGAGAAATCATCTTTCAATGCTATAAAACTCCTCAATATTAATTAAAGAGCCCTTAATGCTAAAAGGGATTACATCCTAAGAAAAATGAAGGAGAGTGCAAAGAAATAAATGTTATGGGAGCTCATCAAAAAGGACAACAATATTTGGGCATTAACTAAAATAATTGAGAAGTTGGATTTCACATTGAATGAGATGATAAGAATAATTTAGGGGATTTTAGAAGCAACCATTGAATGTATCAACAAGATGCAAGACAAAGTTGATCACAATTTTGATAATCTACTAATGTTTGATTTAGAGAACTTAAGTACATAAAGGAAACCCTTGGGAGTATTTTGTGCTTTAGTTTAACTTCTTTTTTCATAGGGTTAGTGGTGGGGTGCTAGTTATTTTAGAACATTTTTGGACTATGGTTCACTTTTAAATATTTTATTGTGAAACTTTTGGAGTTTTGGGTCCCTAAAAATATACTTGTTTTAACCCTTAATCTAAAACTTACCATCATAAATATTAAAATTCTAAATAAGACTATGCAGATGACAATGAAAGGGCGATGAATGAAAATGATAGACAAGTGCCACATAGTGGCTTGTATTTGCCATAGTTATAATAGTTTAATTAAATAATAGTAATTAAATTTAATAAATATAGTTAAATTAGATATATAGTACGGTAATTATAATCATAATTTGATCATAATAGTACACAAAACTTAAATATTATATTTTGGTAATAATATTTAATATAATATAATAAATATTTTATTATTACATTAAACTTAATAATTATAATTTAATTAGATAGATAATACATTGAACTTAATATTATAGTTAATTAGATAGATAGTACATTAAAGTTAATAATTCTAATTTGGTAATAGTATTTGATATAATTTATTCATTATTTTATTAAAGATTTAAAATTTATTAAATTGTAGAAATTATCATTCACACCTCAAATAAATGAGCCAATCAAATAGAAGCAAATGATTGTATTGATTTGAAGAATTACAAAATTTCACATATATGCATTGAAAAATATGAAACATTAAAATTTAAAATAGAAATAATCAAATTTGATTGGTTGAAATAAAGAGGATTATTCTAGATAGAAGTGATTGCAATAGTATATTGCCTATGGCGAACATAAACAAGTACCACTTAGTGGCTTAGTAGTTCTAATTTTGATAGTAAATTTAATTATATATTTATTATATATAATAAAAATATTAGTAAAATAATGATTTTATTGTTTTACTATATAATATTTTTCTATTATCTTTATCATAATAATTTTTACTTCATAAATATAACAATGGAGTAGGATTAAAGTATGGTTTATAAAATAGAATTTTTCAAAAAGCTACAATCCTCATTCCTCATGTAAATAATATTTACCACGTTTAATTTAGAAAAAGTAACATTTATAATATAAGATCAAATTCCCTAACAATGTGCATTTTACATTTGAAAGTTGGATAATCAAGTAAATTTTGATCTGAAAAAAAATTCCATTACCATGTTCATCACAAATTTGTAAATTTCTTTGCGGGTCGCCTTCGTTCTGGAACTACTTGTGAAACTGGTATTGCAGTCAGTGAAACTAAAATGGGACAGAAACAGAAGAGAAGTATATCTGTTTCCCCAAATTTGTGAAACGTTCAATTTACAGCATGAGAAGATGAAAGCATGATCTTTATCTCTTGTTCACCTAAATAGCATCCTTCCTCGGTATCTTCAGATCTCTGTACTTGTATGACATTTGCAACCAGCACCAAACCTCCTTCACAAAGGGCATTGACACCCATCAAAACGTAATGGAAGGATATATTTGTGAGATATTACAAATCATTGCAAATACATGGAAAATGTGGAAGTATTGACAAGGCATATCAAACTGTGCATGGCGAAGACCACAACGTAGTTTCACGTATTCTTACCAAACCCTAAAATTTCAGATTTAACATTGAGCACATGATATAAAGAGCAGACCTTGACATGGTAGATCGCTGGACGTTACCCTGTTTCACTCATTACATTCGCATAATTTGAGATGTCCTCACTTGTACCTTGTTATTTACATTATCATTATCTTTAGCTCGTCAGACCATATGCACGGTTGAAACGTGACAATCACAAAGAATTATAAAAGCATTA
Source organism: Cupressus sempervirens (assembly GCA_028749045.1). NCBI lineage: Eukaryota > Viridiplantae > Streptophyta > Pinopsida > Cupressales > Cupressaceae > Cupressus > Cupressus sempervirens. The sequence goes on from CM053790.1 coordinate 495,692,025, forward strand.
GAAAGAGCATATCCACGAAAACATCAGCCTCCTCTCCACATGGGTGACTATCTCTAAACTACCAATGGGTGCTTCTGTGTAAACAGTGGACGGGGATTTCTAGCCTTTCATTGATGTTGTAAACAACATTTTCTAAACCACCCGACCAGTCCTCCATAATTGTAGCATTACACAGCTCAACCATGTTAAATTTGGTAACACAAGATTTAAAAAGAAAGGAAATAAAAACCCTAATAATGCACTATCGGTTCTATGGGTGTTATCGTAATCACAGTACTTCTCTAAATATTATTTCGATAGCCTGCCATGCCATATCATCCATGTAGTTCAATATTCAGATCCTACTTTTGACTGTATGAAAAACTTTGATATTGGTTTCCATGGTAAACACAGGTCTCAAATATTCAACCGGACAAACACCACTGGTCGATGCTCAAAGAAAGTCTGTGGAAAATTAGACTTTATGTTGAATACTCATTAAAGAAATCAGAAGTTACTCAAAGCTACCGGGGGGAGTACAGACATAAAATCATTTCCAAAATCTTAACAGGTAATGATTTCGATAAATAGCTCAGAGTTCGTTTGTCTTAAGGATAGAGATTGGATAGGTGTGAAATGGGTTTATAAGACTAAGTTGCAAATGGAGATGTAGAAAAATATAAGACAAGGCTGGTTGTTAAGGGATTGGCACAAGAATAGTTGGTTGGCTATAATGAGATATTTGTACTTTTGATACTATTAGAATGGTTCTAGTTATTGAAGTTCAAAATAATAAATAGTTTATTAAATGGATGCCAAATCAGCATTCTTGAATAGATATTTGGAAAAGGAAGTCTATGTACAGCAATTACTAGATTATGAAATAAAAGGATTTGAGGATAAAGTTTATTAGTTAAGAAGGTATTCTATTTGTTAAATCTGCAAAGCAAAAGGAATTTGATATGATAGATTTGAGGTTGAAATATTTTTTTGGCATTGAAGTTATTGAAAATGATAAGGGCATTTGTCAAAATAAATATGTAAAAGATATTTTGAAAAGATTAAGAGTGATAAATTGCTACACTTGTGTTAGTAGGCACAAAACAGAAGATAATAAAAATTAGTTCGTAATTTGATGCATCTAACAACTAGACCAGATATTATGTATGAAGTGGGTTTGAATAGAATTCACATTGGCAAGCAGGAAAGAGAAAGCAACATGTCAAGCAATATGTGTGCATCAAAGTTTTGAAGGATTTAATGCAAATTCAAGAGAGTTAGAGTTTTGAAGGATTTAATGCAAATTCAAGAGGGATCTACTACGATCTATTGTGATTGCAATTGCACTTTAAAAGAATCATGTATTTTACAAGAGGACAAAGTGCATTGACACCAGGTATCACTTCATTAGAGAGTTAGTTAGACTAATCTATCAAGGAACAACTTTTTTGAAAGATGTTCTCGAGATTGTAAATATTAATGTAATTTGTAATCATTGATAGTAGAAATTAGGGGAAGTGTTAAAAATATTAATCTCTACTATCATACGTCCATCATTTAGATGTTTCTAGAAATATTATTTTACAGTCTTTTGTATGTCAGATATAATAGTTTCCAAAATATTGTTAGCTAAATATTAGAAATTTATAGATCCAGAATATTATAAGTTACCTATTAAAGACATTATGTCATCAATTTATTATGTAGCACGGTGAATGAAAAAATATATGTTTTATTATAACACAACACATTATTGCAATCAATTCTATTTTGCCTCTAGCCACCCAAAAAGAATTGCATAAAACAAAGATACTTTATTCCAGTTTTGTTGGGTAAAGTTTATTGGAACGACACAAGGTAACGATAAGATTTGTTGTTTTATGAGAAGTGTATTATAGAGAGTATTTCGGTTCTCTAAATGTAGCCCTTACCATTATCCCTTGTCCATAGATACATAGGACGATAATCTTTGAGCAATGCTAATACTATATTTCTAAGATGTATAATTGAAGGAGGTGGATGGAGTGGATCAAAGACAAACACCAACTAAAAGATAAGCATTTAGTTCAATATGTAAAATACAGAGACTTATCACAATGTGCTACAACACTTCATACATAATCAAAATATATTACAAGTCCTTAGAATGTTACAACATTCTATCCACAATGAGAAACCCAAAATGAGCTCTACTGATCACAAGCCTAGCTTATTCTATTTATAAGAAAATGCATATTTAATGTTGTAGGAAGGAGTTGACAATATAATTAATGTTGGACGGTGAGGCTAGTATGTTAGTCGGTGCTTGGATAGCTATAGGTGGCTATGGACAGTGGTAGGCGGCTACACATGTTGCATGTAGTCTATTTGTTTGGTGGGTAGGTGGAGAAATTACTATCCACCAACATTCCCCCTTAATTTCTTCCACTAATGCTACTACATTTATATTGTTTTCCCTTGTCATAATTACTTCAAGTTTTAGACTTAACCCTTAAACATTGTAATAAAAATGGTTTCTAGCTGACTAAAAACTTTTCATTTGAATGGTTTTGGCTAACCACGAACCTCACATAATAGTGGTTACAATAGACCACCAAACATTACAAAAATGGTTTCAGATTACCAAAAACTCACACGATGGGAAAAGTATCATCACTTTGGCTTTTCTCCTTCTTGACCTGCATCAAACTGGTTATTGAGTCCATATAAAAAGAAATCCATCTACCAAGATACATGGGTGCCCAGCCGCTGTACTCGCTAGTTCTATGGGAATCCTTTTCACATACATGGTTCATCAATATGTCAAACCAAAAATCTTTAGGGTGTCGAGCACAACCGATAATGCACCCCATACATTCACATAGTCTATTAACAATCATCACTTGGTTGGGGGATATCAATGCAACCAACTTCTATTACATGACCATTATCAAAAACATCATATCCTTCACAATTAGACCAGCAAATTCTCACTTCCAATCCCAACACTTCAATCAACACACACATAGACATTTGCAACATCATAGACCTTAGAATTCCTTTGAATCATGACAACCTACTTGCACTTACTGCAACCACAACTAACTTCAATAACTATTCTATAACATCAAACACATACTTCAAACACAAAGACATAATAAACATTTCCATGATCAATATCTTCCATGCCATGTGTATGCATTCTCTGGCACTCCCGCTTGTAGAGAGATGCTCCAAATGTTTTTAATCTATGAATGATAGCATCATACAACACTAACTCAAACACACTTCAACTTTGACTTCCTTCTTTTCATGACTTCTCTATTTCTCATAGCAGTCTCTTGATTTGTTCATCTCTTTATTCTTGTAGAGGATAACTTCAAATGCCATTGCCTGTTGGGCTACGATGCCACAACACTCTTCACCAATTCTAAACTCATCGAGCTCTCCATGATCTCTAGGATCATCCCCCATTAGCTCTGATATCACTTGAACGAGGTGGATGGAGTGGATCAAAGACAAACACCAACTAAAAGATAAGCATTTAGTTCAATATGTAAAATACAGAGACTTATCACAATGCGTTATATCACTTCATATATAATGAAAATCTATTACAAGTTCTTAGAATGTTACAACATTCTATCCACAATGAGAAATCCAAAGTGGGCTCTGCTGATCACAAGCCTAGCTTAATTCTATTTATAAGCAAATGTATATTTAATGTTGTAAGAAGGAGTTGACAATATAATTAATGTTGGACGGTGAGGCTGGTATGTTGGCCAGTGCTTGGATGGCTGTAGGCGGCTATAGACAGTGGTAGGCGGCTGCACATGTTGCATGTAGTCTGTTTGTTTGGTGGGTAGGTGGAAAAATTACTATCCACCAACAATAATGGATTAAGGAATTTTTTAAGGGAGCAATATGATAGGGTATTTGCTCGTTTTCGTTGTAGAAAAGACAAGACTTTGTAGGATGGATAACCCATTTTTTTTTCTTGTACTTCGGGTGCATATGCTTAGTCTAATCTGAATTATAGGGCCTTATATGCCAAGCTAGAAGATTTTCACGGCAATGTGACGGAAGGGAATAAGAAGGCGGAGGAGGTGAATTTAAAAAAACATGACATCGGTTTGAGGAGTTGAAGGCTAGAATGGACAAAATGGAAAGCTCTTTGAGAGCTGTTATTAATAAATGTCAGCATCGGTGGATTGCTTGAACGGACCGGTGGGTAAAGTGGATCAAGGGGCAAGTGCAATGGCGGTTCTACATTTGGATGTGTCATGTTGCAGAGCAAGTTGCTAGCCCAAAAAAATCTACATGATCGAGCACAAAGAAAAAGCAGGAGACCGATCCTCCTCTGGACATGATGGAGATTAAGAATGCAACTCGCAAGATGAAGAAATTCATGGAGGAGCTTGCTGTACAGCTATGGAGATGGCTTGATTCATGACATCTTGTTAGTGTTGGTCTTTTGATTTTGATTTTTTTGTTTATATTCCTTCTTTTTTTTGCTAGTTAGGTTTCTGTGGTTTCTAGTTTTTGTTTGTCGGCTTCTAGCTGCTGGTTTGTTGGTTATGTCCTCATTTTTTTTTTGGGACTAAATGTCTATCTCTTTTCTAAGAACTATATGGGATAAATTGCTTAGAATAATTCAGAATCGCTACCTTAAAACTTAGACTCTTTCGTTCTTTCCTTCATAGTGCCGTAGACCAAATTGTTGTTAAATATGATTCTATACCTTCATGGGCTTTGAGTACCACCATATAGTAATTTGGAATGGAAGACAAAACTAACTTGATTAAAAAAACCATTCCAGATAAAGATAACCCAGGGACATTCCATGAAGAGGTTTTACTTCTTATATTCCATGAAGAAGTTTTACTTCTTATCCTCTCTATGATAGGTTTTCAATAATTTTATAATAAGATATTTTGTTAGCTCCAACAAATAAAAGAATGTCAAGATATATAGATTGAAGTATTTCTGGAGGAAATAATTGAGATTGAAATTAAATATTTTTTCTAGAATACAAATATAATAGAAGATAGATTTTTTTTTTTGATTTCTTTGAAAGATGTCCCTAATGGAAAAGATGGGGGAGGAGAAAATAAATGATGTCAAATTATTGAAAAAAATTGTTTGACCTCAAATGACCCAATGAGAACTTTTTTTAGATTTTTTTCCTTTTTTCAAATACATATGATGATTTTTCCTCTTTTCATCACAACAAGAAAAAAAGACTTTAGAGAAGAAGTTAATCCTGAACATTGTTCTAATTCTCTTTAGCCTAAAGAAAATATTCAACAGAATAATCTTTTGATAACTGATATTTTAGATGTGAAAATGGAACCTAGTGACCTTGAAAATTTTAATAGAAAATATACTTTGATTTTTAAAAAGATATGGCTAATGATAAACATATGAGGAGAATACGATAACATAGAAATATAGCTTTTGGGGAAAAATTATTTGAAAAATCTATAAGAAGTCAGAAACTAAATGGTGTCAAATTATGTAAGAAGAGTACTTAGGCTCGAATGATCCAATGAAAGCTGTAACCATTTCAGAGGTGATAACAAAATTTGTATCTTGGAAAGTCAATAACGGGGAGAATGTAAAATTATATTCAAAGATTCTTGTCAAGGTATGCCTCCATTGATTTTAAAAAATAATTTGGCCGAATTTTATTCAAGTAATCAAGGACTGCTGGTGTAATTACTTAAGAGATTATGTTACTACTGTTGAAATTTTCTCAGGGAAACAGTCTCGAGAGATCCATCAAATCTGTCCATTTCAGCAGAGTAGGACTATTTTCAGAAGTTACAATAAGTGAAAAGATTTTTTTTCAAAAATAATAAAAAGTATGATCTAATGTCGGCTTCAGCATAAAATAATAATTATTCTTCTTTGCTGTGTTTTCTGGATAGATTGTGTTAGAATTTTTTTGCATCAACGTTTCAGATCACAGTAACATTAATACAAAAAAATTCTAACACAATCTGTCCAGAAAATACAGCCAAAAATTCTAATAAATTGTGGAAAACTACTATCTACAATAATTATAGTTTGGAATTGCAACATGAAATATCATAGTTTTGTTATACCAAATAAGATTAGAAGCGCGTATTAAATTTGGATGCTAACTGTATGAGCGTAAATCTGAACAAAATTTCCACTGCCAGGTTCATCCTTTGGGTGTTCCTATTGTGGAACTGGTAAGGCAGATAGTGATTGGGTAAGTAAAAGCCTAAAAGTGTATGAAACTGATTTCATAATATGAGAGAAGCAGAAAAGAAGTGTATTTTCAAACTGTAAAAGAAAACCCTCTGTTTCATTAAATTTCTGAAAGCTTCAACGGATGGACGATCTTACCTCTTTACTCCTGCAAATCTTCCATCCATTATCGACATCCATGAAAACACAATGGAAGGGTATTTTTGTCAGACATTACAGCTCATTTAATACATTGTTATGTGGAAGCATTGACAAGGCATATCAATTATTCTTATGAAACCATAAAAATCTGACATTTAACTTAGACATTACTCTGTTGCTGTATTTTTCTCATTTGAGATGCTCTCGCTGTACCTCGTTATTTTTACCATCATTATCTCGTCTGACCATCTGTACAGGTTGTAACAGGACAATTACAATGAATTAAAATAACATTAAAAAGAGCATATTCACAAATAAACCAGGAAATTTTATTGCGTGAAAACAGTTAAAATCTTCAGATCAAATGAATATCTCTGTAATGAATCTAGTTATTTGAATAGACAGCGAAGGAAAGGTACAATGCTTATTTAAAATTAGTGAAACGGGTGCGCATGATGGCATGATGTCACGATGTGAAATAATGTCAACAATATAAAAGAGGGCCGAATGAAATGATGTTTTCAGTAAGTTCATGGGCCTGGTGTAAAACTACATAAATATATTGTATTAATTTTACTAAATAACCATATAAATATACATGGTTGCCATAACGAAATATTTGAGTCATTTCCCCTTAACTAGGGTTTTGGGATTTTAAAATAATTTATCAAAGCAAAAAAGGGGTACCGAGTGAATACGATCAAGGGCTTTATAAGTTTAGCAAGTTCAACTAAAATCATTTGTTGAGTTTTAAGTCATGAATCTAAAATCATTAGTAAGGTTAAATTATGGTAAAATAATCATTATCAACTTTGTAAGGTCAAATCTAGGGTTCATGAATAATATCCTAGATATTATTATGAATAATTTTTGAAGAGAAACAAATATAGAATATAGAATGGGAGTTGTAATAGGAAGTATGGATTTGTAATATAGGACGAAATAATAATGTATAGAAACAAGTAAAGATAAGAAGCATATATTCATTTGTCAAATGAAAAATAATAAAATTAAGTTTAAGAAAAAATAAAAGATTTAATTGTAGATTATTCAAATCATTAAGATTTTAAATTTCTAATTAAAACAAACAAATAATTATTATTAAAACTTAAAAAATTAAATAATTAAATCAAGAACCAAGAAAATCGTCTAAAATTTTCACTGCTTTACAAAATCTGTACATTAATGTTGATTCAAATAAAAAACTACAAAGTTGAATTCTAATAGCAATATCACAATTTGACTTATTATGAAAAATATCTCCTACTTATCAATTGATGAGCTTAAGAGAAAATGGAAAAATGTTTTTCCACATGAAATTATAAGAAAATTTATTCAATTAACCACCTTATTTATTTCTTTAATGGCATAATAGTTAGAAGTGAATTGATACATCATATTTATTTCTTTAATGACATAATAGTTAGAAATGAATTGATACATCATTTGGATCAGATAAGGAAAGTGGGATGGCCATGGATTGGGGGTTTTCTTTTTAAATATCTCTATGAATCTTGAGGAAAACAACGGGGAAAATTCAGGGTGATAGGAAAGCAGGAAGATTGGGGAGCGAGATAGGAAAATGGCTTGGCAACCGTCGATTATCGAATTCCTTCTTTCATTTTTTGTAGAGTTCCTTGTTTAGTTTTCAATTCCACATTCAATCTAAAACACAATGGAAGATAAGAGAAACTTTCGTCTGAATCTATATATTGGAAGGAATTGAATAGTCCATGTAGGTTTTGTTTAAATCTTGGAACTGTTGTTCACTGTTTGTGTAATTATTTTGGAAGAAAAAATGACCATCGATGCCATCGTGATTACAAAATTGTAGAGATAAAAGTTAATTGAGTTCATCACCAACTGAATACTCGAACCTATGGAATAGAATCTCTTTAATCTTCAACCTAAGACTAAATCTCCTTCATCAACAGAACGTGTGGAAAATGAAAGATTTTATAGTATATTTAAAGGTGTACTAACAAGGATTCAAAATCTTCTAATAGGGATGGTATATATTGAATGTATTTCATTGACTCTTAATAGGATCCATCATTGCACAAGAAACTTCTATATTAGTACATCATTTTGTAGGTACCATCCCCACTAGCGGTTTCTCTCTGATCAAGGGTTTCCCAGTTAATATTCATTGGAAAATTGAATAAATAACTTGTACTACCTACCCCTTTTCTCCCCCTGCTCCTAGACCTTTGTCATGGTCCTTGCTTTGGCTTTCCTTTTCTAATTTTTCCTTTTAGTACTCCACTAATGCCGCTCTTGGCTGGGCATTGATGGTTCCAGGCATCCATGCCACTCTCTATTGGAAGTTCTGATCCCTTGTTAGCTCCTGGTGCTCTCTCAATATTGGCTATGGCGGATAGGGAAAGACTGTCTTTGGTTACTCAACCTAGTGGTTGCTCCTTTTTTAATAAGGTTGTGGGTGTTTCTAGAAAGTGTTATTCTCCTCCCAAATCATTCTTCTCCTACACAATTAAAGGTAGCACTATCCTATTTCTAGATGATATTATTGATGACTCAGTGTCTTCTCTAGAAGTATCCCTCATGGGTCATTTCATGATCCTTAGGCCATCTATTAATCACCTAGGGAAATGGGAGATTCAACTTGGTCTCTTAAGAAAAGTGTGAAGATTGATACTCTCCTTAATGGACTATTTGTCTTTTCCTTTAAAGTTAAGGATGATTTGATTTGTAGTCTTACTAATGGGCCTTGGTATATTGGGTCAAACAAGAAAAGCATTCTTAATGTTTGCTAGTGGAAACCTAAATTGGACCTAGTTTTTGACCTGGGAGCTTTGCACCAATGTGGATCAGACTGCTAGGGTTGCCTTTGGAATTCTTGAATACTAGGGTTTTTAGAGGTATAGTAGAAGCCTTTTCTTGCCTTTAATTAGTTGAGAAAGTTACCCAAATAAAATCTTTCTTTTTGTTTGCTACAACTTGTGTTAGCATATCAAAGCAAAAGAGTTTTCCTATAATGGTCATCCTAGACTCTAAGCTATGATCCTATGTTCCACTACTAGTTTTTGAAAAGGAAGATCTATTTTGTGGGAAACATAATTATTTTGGCCATGTTGACCTTTCTTATCCTTCATCTTGCCCATGTTCTATAGTGGATCCCAAGGAATCAATGAAGCCCCTTCTCTCACCTTTGTAATCCCATGTTGACTTGGAGATCCCTCTAGATAGTAGGGTACCTTCTTCCAAGTTGGGTGAAGAGGGATCTATAGCCACATTACTCCCTCCTCCTAAGACAATCCCTCTTCTCACTCCTACTTAGCAAAAAAACTTGGATAAATTTGTCAGGTCTTGCTTAGCTAAACCCTTGACTTCGTTGAATATAGAAGCTTGCCCACCCATTTCCCCTCCCCCTTGTTGATTTTAGTACAGATATTTTGGTTTTCTCTAAATCTATGGCTGGGGAAGTTAGTAAATAATTTCTTAATGGACCTTCAAGATCTAATATCCTTTCTAATCATGGGGATGCTAGCATAGTATTAGAAATTATCTTTATCGAGAAGAGTAAATGGACTAAGATTTATATGAAGAATAAAAGAAATTTTAAAATTGATGTTGGAGAAGATGAAAATGACTTTCTACTATGCAAGGTAATTGACCCGCTACCCAAAGTATAATTGATGGCTAGCCTCGTCAACTCTACTATTAATGGATGTCCCTTTGTGGAGATCAAAGTTTAATCTATTCAGAGGGAGTGAGTTGAAGAATACACTTTTTTGGTCCTATATCAAAACTTATAATGTTCAAAATACTTTCTTAGAATCTTAGAGGGTTGAATAGTCACTTGAAACAACATATATTGAAGAGTGCTCTTCAAGATCTAAAAGTGGATATTATCCTCATTTAGGAAACTAAAATGAACAGAGATAATATGGAAAAAAGAATGAAATTTGTGTGGCCTAACCTGTCTTGGTGTTCCTAGGACTCTCAAGGTGCTTCAGGTGGTCTAGCAATCATTTGGAATACGAACGAGATGTCAAGTACTCTCATAATGTCTTCGAGTAACTTTATTATTTCTAATTTCCAAGTCCCCATGTCTAGTAGCTCTTGGAATATAGTTAATGTTTATGCCTTAAATAACCAAGGTCAAAGGAAACTTCTTTTGAACAAACTAGCCAATTTTATTAATAATGTCAATTCTAAACGGATGGTTATGGGTGATTTCAACTCCCCTCTTCACCCTTCTAAGAAAGTGGGGGGTATTGAAGACTTCTAAGGAAGTATGGTAAACTTAGGGAATTTCTTTATAGACTTTAGCCTCATTCATATAGATCTAAGGGGGGATAATTTTACTTAGACTAATAGAAGACAAGGATCCAGTCTTATCCAAGTTAGACTTGATAGGGAACCTCTTTCTTCTAACTAGACTAATATGGATGATTTTATGTTGGAAGCTAAACCTTGAACTGGATCGGATCATAATTCTCTTCTCCTTGAGAGGAAAATTGGAAAAATGGTAGTTGGCCCATTCAGATTTGAGAATATGTCGATTTCTCATCATAACCTAAGAGACTAGATACAATCTTTGTGGAATAGGACTGCTAAATTTTCCCCTATGATTAATATTGAGATGAATTTTAGAGTAGTTAGGGACAAAGTAAGAAATTGGAATAAGGTCTCATTTAGAAACATCTTTGATACTAAAAGGTCATTAGAGAACAAATTGGTGGAGGTCCAAGGGCTTCTAAAATAACTATTCTGACCCTATCGCGTGCATGGAGGAAAGGTCCCTTAGAGACCAATGGATCTCCTTGTCCATCTAAGAAGAGACTTTTGGAAACAAAAATCTTATATGTAATGGCTAAAGGATGGTGATAAAAACACTAGGTTTTTCCACGAAACTACTCTAAATTATAGAAATAGAAACTATATTAGATCTTTAATGTGGGCTAATGGAGTGGAGTTAAAAGAAGAAGAAGATATCAATACTATAGTTTTAAATTTTTCTACTCATAATGGATGTATAGATCATGGCTTGGATGATCTCAATAATCTTTGAGGGTTTTTCCCCCTTTTGTTGTTAGAAGAAAAAAACTTATTTCCAGAGGTAGTAGAGAAGAGGTTATAGATGTCACATTTTCTTTTTTAGGCTTTTAAATCCCCAGGTCTAGATGTGTTTCCTCCTTTCTTATAGGAGAATTGGGAGGTTGTTGGGGAAGATATTTTCAAGGTTGATTGTTAGTTAGATTTAGAATGGGTGTCGTAGTGGAGTTAACCTATATAACCCTCATTCCTAAAACTAGAGACCCCTCTTACATGAGTGACTTCAAACAAATGATCCTTGGTAACATTACTTATAAGATTATTTTTGAGGTCATGGTGAAAAGAATGAAACCTTTTCTAGATAAAATGGTCTCAAAAAACCAAAAAGGATTTGTGGGAGGTAGGAATATTATGGGTGTTGTTATAACTGCTCACAAACTAATTAATTCTACGAATGCTAACAAGAAAGCTAGGATGGTACTTAACTTGGACATTTCCAAAGTTCATGATAGAGTCAAGTGGGCATTCCTTGATAAGGTTCTTACTAGACTCGAGCTAAAAGGAGAATTCCATAAAATGATCATAAGTTGTGTGACCACTACCAAATATGTTGTCTCAATTAATGGTGAGCCTACAAGATTCTTCTCTATAGGGAAAGGGTTGAGGCAAGGAGATCCCCTATTGCTTTATCTTCCTATATTGGTTGTTAAAGTTTTGGGTAGGAACTTTACTAGACTTTGTTATACTCGTGATATCTCTGGTGTTAAAGCAACCTCTGTAATCCCTCGGGCTACTCACAAATTGTTTGTGGATGATATAGTTCCCTTAAGAGAAGTAGTGCTATTAGAAGCTTTAGCTTGGAAAACCTTGCTTAATGACTATGTTGTGATCTTGGGACAAAATATTAACTTCAATAAAAGTAAATTATTCTTCTTCTTCACTAGAAATGATGTCTAGCTAAGCATCTTGAGACTTCTAGCATACGGTTGCTTCTATATCAGATACTTACCTTGGTCTCCCATTGTCCCAAGTTAAATCATGCCAGTCTTATTGAAATAGTATTATTGAGAAATTCCAAAGAAAATTAGCAATACGGAAAGGAAAACTTCTAAGTCTAGGTGGGAAAATTTTGCTTCTTAAAGCTTGCTTACAAAGTGTTCTAGTTTACTTTATGACATTCTTCCTTATGTCAACTAAGGTAGCTGAAGCCTTCACCTTATTCTAATGACAAACTCTACTAATGGGAATTCTGCTCTATCGAAGAACTTAATGAAAGTTAGAGGTATTTTTAAGAAAGAAATGCAAAAAAATTATTGGGAATGAAAGAAACACTTTATTTTGGAACAAATCCTGGGCTACTAATATCCCATTCCAAGAGATAACTATTAACTAATACTTTAAAAATTGGCTCTCATCTACTATTGGTATCAAAGTGGAAAGAATTTTTGTTTGGAGGATTGAAAAGGCTTAATGGATTGACCCAGAGTTCACTTTAGTGGTGAATACTCACCAAATGGCTAATCTCACTCATCAGGGACCCTAGATTTGGCAATTTTTTTGGCACTTTTGGGGTAGCAACGTCGCTTGGAATTTATGAAAGTTGGGTCGCATGCTCAAACCAATTGCTGATACTGATATCTAATCATATTTAATTTGATAATGACTTCACCAATGTAATCTAATCTTTCCATGTGGTAAATTGAACGTTTTTGCCCACAATTTTTGAGGCATGTCTTGATAGATGGTCACATTCACCAATCTATGGAAAACTTTAAGTCAGGTTATATGTAAATTACATATATTTGACAAGTGTCTCTATTCTAGAGACTTTCTAAGAAACTTTTTATCCTTCTAATCTTTGGCCCGAAATAGATTATACTATGGACAAGTGTCATTATTTTAGAAACTTTCTCTAAAACTTGTTGCACTTTAACTTTTTAGCCCAAAATGGGATTTAGACCTTTGATTTAGGATCATCTACTGGTCATTAAAAAGGGTTATTGTATATTGGATGATATAAATTTATGGTTTCTATATAGTTTTACTTTTGGTCGCAATTTTTTGAAATAATTAAAGATCTGCCATGGTTTTACAAAATTTTCACACAATGAAATTAATTTTTTCCTATTTTGAAAAATAAAATTTCCAATTCAAATTTATTTTTTTCCTCTAAAATAATGTTGGATTTGTCATGACTTTATATATTTTTCCAAAGGGGGTTTCTTAAAGTTATCCCTGGATTGACCTCAATAGCATATGGCTAAGCCAAAGGGAATCAAGGAGAATTGCATGCATTGGAAGGGAGGAAGTGTGCATTCTTAAAGGTTGGGTTTAATACGCTAAATAAATAGATTTGGAAACATAACATAACTAGTATCTTCTCGATCAAGTCTACTTATGCTATGATGGAGATGATGGGAGAAGACTCTATTGTTTGGAAAGAGATTTGGATCTCTAACCTTCCCCCTAAAATTAATTACTTCTGGTGGGTGGTTTCTCATGAGAAAATCTTAACTTTAGATAATCTCAACAAAAAAGGTTTCAACTTTGCTAACATATGTGTTTTATGTTAGAATGACGCTGAAACTATCGATCATTTATTTATTCATTGTTCCTTTACTAGAGATATATGGAGCCTTGTGCTATAGGAAACAATAATTAATATAGTGATGTCGAGATTAATCAATCTTCATATAGCATGATCGAGCAAAGATTCTAAATTTTATCTTGTCCTTAACAACCTATGGCTTCTTATTCCCCCCACTATTGGTTGGTCTATATGGAAAGTGAAAACAACAAAATCTTCAAAGAAGAGAAAAAGGAAATTCTTCTTATTTTCTATAGTACTATGGCCTTGTTTGGTTGCAAAAATTGGGAGTAGGAAAATCTAAATACCCGCATTCACCAATTTGACATTTGTTTGCAAAATACAAAATTAGAATTAGAAATTGTCTATCCTTATTTGACCCCAAAATGAGCATAGCAGAATTCCTAAAAAAGAATGGAATAAGAATAGCTTATTCTTGCTACAGTTTTTAATAAACTCAATTTGATGGGTTGTTGGATCTGTGACTTTTCCATTTGATTATATTTTGCCACACAAATGCATTTTTGGACTATTTTCTTTGTTCATCATAAGATATAAACAATGTCAACATTTTTCAAAGTTTAATATTTTTTTTTAAAAATGACAAGAAAGACTAATATCATATTTGATATCTTTTATAAACTTTCATAAAATCTTTACAAATAAATCTTGTGTTTAGTCTTACAATTAAAACTATGTTGCAAGATCATTTAAATATATTATTAAAGATCTCAACTTATTTATATTTTTTGTTTTCTTTAATATATTTAAAGATAAAATGCATTTAGTTTTGATCTTATATTCATTAAAATAATTTGATTTAATTTATGATTAAATATATAATATAATATGTCCTTTGAATTTCAATGAATTTCAAAGGTTGTGGTATATCTCTCACTTATAAAGTCAATTTTTTTTTCAAAAGTCTAATTAAAATAATTTGGCTTCTTAAAAAATTAATAAAAGACCATTTTTAATAAATAAAAAATATTGTTTATTTAAAATTTTACCAAAATAAAAATAATATTTTTAGGCCGGGGGCCCTAGCTTGGTTGGCTAAATCTTCCCTGTTGCAGGGGGGTTGGTCACGGGTTCTAGTCTCCCCCGTCCCCGTGGTATCGGTGGGCGTGTCACGCCAGTGTTATCGGTCACGTTAAAAAAGTTTACCTAGCGCATTAAAAGAGTAAAAAAGTTTTTAAAAAATTAAATAATATTTTAATTATTAAAATCTTAAATCAAAACTTATTCCAATTCCTCTTTCAATTATTGCAACCAAACATAGAATATGCATTTTTCGACTCCTCCTCCATGTCAACCAATTAAGTCCAAATGATATTCCAAAACTTATTTTAAGAATGCACTAATACTAGAAAAGAGATTATTCTAGCATAAATGAATGATGCATTTGGCAATTCTTGTAGCGAAATGGGCCCTAAGAGAATTATATTAGGGAGAGCATCAATAATGCCCACTTCTCTAAAGGGGTGTTCTATCTAGATTAATTTATATAAGAATTTGCCTTAGGGAAAAATTCACCCAAGAATTAAGAACTCAAACACAAGCACAATTGTAGACTAGGAAGAGTATGATCAGAATATCGATATGCATTCAATTCAATATCAATGAAAGTACACTAGGAGTGCCTGTATATAAAGGAATCTGAGATGCATCTAGAATGCCTAAGAATCAGAATCATGATAAGTCATACAACCAAGAACATGTCTGCTAGATATGGATTATCCTCCATTAAGAATGGAAGTAAGTGTGATGATGAGAGGATAAGCCTACAATGGTGTAGCACGCAAATTAATGTTGTAGACACCATGTGCTAAATTATAGTTGTGTACTTATGTGTTGTCAACATGACAACTCATAAAGGTATGTGAACTCCTAAGTGTCTCACAAAATAAATAATAAAATAATTCAAAATAAGAAAATAATGCGTTAACCTAAGTAAGCTTAAGTAAATTGTAAATAGTAAATACGTATTTACACCAACACTCCCCTTAAATGCAACATAGGAGAATGCCTTTAAGCTTACAAAAACTAGAATGAAATACATGATGGGTTCTGGCTACTAGGCCATGTTAGGTACCCATTTACATAATGAAAATGCAATCTCTCATAAAGCGGAGAAAGAGGGAAAACCTCATGGGACAAACCCTCCCCCAAAAAGATTGATAAAAAAACAAGATGCATGGATGGATGGAGTAATCAAGACCCACCCATTATGACATACATCCAGTATATACAATAGTGAAGAATGAGAAGAACAAACCTCATAATAGGAAAAAGTCCCCCCCATAAGAAAGAAGAAGAGAGACAAGGTAGTCCCCCCCCATCGAGTGAAGAATGCCAACTCGTGATTGCTGCTCCAAGGAAGAAGCCGGTCCATGAGTGCAAAATGATGTTCCTCCCCTTTGGAAGAAACAAAGGCAAAGGTACAATCCCAAAGATGTATAGTGGCCCTAAAACCTACTACTGATTGTCCCTGTGTCGATGCTAATGATTGCCCCTTCCAACAATGTTGAAAAGAATGAATGCAGATCTGGCAAGGATGTTTGTAGAACCTATAAAGAGACCTATAAGAACTACTGTTCATAAGGATCCACAATCACGTCAACCTATAAAGATCGATCATGTAGAAAATGGACATGAGGGTTAGAGTGAGCCCTCACAACAACTGTAGAAGGATCATCTTCATCAAAGAGAAGATGTAAATCATCAAGGTTGTCTCCCAAATCTATGGTGTGTGACTCCACGAAAAAACTTGAAATGGCTGCTATGTAGTCATCAACTGATGTTGTAACTGGAAGATGAGTTGTACCCTTCTTTGTTGGACCTATCACTGTGGCAATGTATGCATGTGGACTATACTGATGTCATGAGCTCTCATTGCAACTATTGATAGTACCCCACATTTTTGAATCTGTTGAAGCACTATCGCTAGTGTCACTATTAGTTTCCACTATGTATGAAGTGTGGAGAGGAGTAGAGGATAAGCTAGGTGAACTTTCCTCAAAGTGAACATCCTTCTCCATAAAGATCTCATGAGTCTTACGATCCATAACTCTGTATCCCTTAGCACTGTCTTCATAACCGATGAAAATACAAGGCCCAGGTGCTAGTGCCTTGCATCCCCTAGAAGATAGGTTTGCCCATGTTGGACAATTGAAGACTCTAGAGTGACTCACAACTAGTTTTCTGTCGCACCATACCTCAAAAGGAGTCTTGCTATCTAAGGCATTATGAGGAGATCTGTTAAGTATGTTAGTGGCACTGCTAATGGCTTCGACTTCGAGTGTTGGATCAAGAGACTTGGCTTGTATCATGCAACTTCTCACAGATTTAAGAGTTTTAATCCTCAATGCTGCAACATCTGTCTTGTGTAGACTGAATGTTGTTGGATTTTGAAGATCAATTCCCTCAAGTTTGCCAAAGTCTTTATGTCTTCTATCCATATATTTGCTTTCGTTGTCTATCCGTAGAACCTTGATGACTTTCCTTGATTTCTGCTCAATATGACTCTTGAAGGCTTGAAGCTTATCAACCACTTCAATTTTGTGATGAAGGAAGTAGACCCATGTGAAGTGTTAAAAGTCATCAATGAAAGTAAGGATGTAGCGGCCTTGGCTGACTGATGTCACTTCAAAGGATCCTACTAAAACCATGTGAACTAACTGAAGAACAATTGGTGCTCTAAAGGACTTCCCTTTATCATACTTCTCCTCAAGATGCATAGCCATTGAGCATGATGAACACTCGCCCTTAGAAAAATTGATGTTAGGTAGACTTTTGACCATATGTTTCAAGCAAAGTTGCTAAAGATGGCAGAAGGCAAGATGACCAAACCATTTATGCCATAGTTTGATTTGTGAATTTGATTGAGTTGACAAGGCATGTGAAGGAGACTTAAGCACAAAGTGGGAGAAGGAATAAAGCCTCTTGTCATGATTGACTTTCCCCACTGCAACTAATGAATCATCTTTTAGACTTTGCACCATTACTGAATCTGGAAGGAACTCAACTTTGTTGCCATCTCCAAAGTGAGTGATTTGGTAGATTCAGAGGAGATTAGAGCTTAGGTTTGAAACATAGAGAACATCTTTGAGTTCCCCATTTTCCATTTCCACATGTCCTTTCCCTTCAACTTCCATTTTAGTATCATCTCCCACAAAGATGTGTGGTACCTGTGACTGCTTCAATGAAGAAAAGTCTCCCTCTAAAAAACCCATGTGATAGGAGGCACCTGAGTCAAGATTCCACTCTGATGAAGAACTTATATTTGCCATAAATGCTTGCCCTTTTCCCTTTGAAGAGGTTGGAGTTGAATCCTTGGAAGTACTTGACACTTGGATTTTGTTCTTCTTGAGTAGGTTTTCCAACTCATCAATTCTATTAGTCTTGCAATGATGCTCATCATGATTTGGCCTTTTGCAATATGCACAAAAAAGCTTGTCCTTCTTTTCACTATTTCCCTTCTTGGTGGAAGAAGATCCACCTTGCTATGAGGAGGATTGTTGTGTCTCAGATTGTGATTTCTGCTTGCACTACTTCTTCTTCTTGTTGCTAGAACTTCTTCCTCCTTGACTTGATTGTTTCTCATCACTAGCCACCAATTCTTTTTGTCTTTGATGTCGTGAGAAGTCCCAAATCTATCAAGCGAGATTGTTCAACAATCAACATCTCTGCAAAAGCATCAAATGTAGGCTTCTGGAAAGCACTTCCCATGGTTAACCTATGAGTACTATAACTTGAAACAAAGGAGGCATACTCTAAATGTAGCCTCTTTAGGATGTGATGAATCAACTTTTCATCATTCATGGGATTTCCAAAATCTTTTAGTAGTGCCCTATACTCATTGGCTTTGCTAATGTAATCTTGAATTGTGTCAAAGTTCTTTGGATCCAATAGAAGTAGATCATCCTCAATCTGAAAATCATTTTCCTCATCCACCTTACCATACAATGATTCAAGTTTGTCCCATGCAGATTTGGCTTCCATGAAACTGGCAATGTGGAAGAAGAGATCTCTATGTACACAACTCTTGATAATTCCTAAAGCTCGATTGTCTATAAATTTCTAATCAATGAGTTCTTTAGGATCAGTGGGTTTTGGAATTGTACCATCAACATAAAGATTTAGACCTTTTTCCATTAATCTACTCCATACAATATCTTTCCATGTACAATAATTGTGTGAAGTTAGACGTGGAGCTTTAGGTGAACCCATGATGCAGAAAATGAAAAGAGCACACAAGAGAGACACAGAATACAATACACCTCCCCCCCCCCCCCCCCCCCCTCCCCTCTTGTCAAAATGTACAAAATGAACTATTGATTTTTCTTTTTACATTTGCCTTTTGAGGCCCAAATCTATCACTAAGCATTATTGCTCAGATGTACAATAATTCTAAAAAGTAATCAAAGCAATACAATGTAGAAAAAGCTCTAATTCTGAAAGTGAGATTTTTGTCCACACAACCTTAGAATCTGACTATAGATCTGAAAAGTAGACAAAAAATAATATACTTAAAAAAAAAATGGAACCTATTTTTGTGTCCAGATGAGCCCGTACGGAGCGTTTGAAGTTGTGAAATGCAGGATTGAATAGGTACAATCAACAAAAAATGCAATTTCTAACAAATCCTTGAACCAAAACTAGAAAAGAACACCACCACTAAAAATTTCAGAAAATTTTAACCAAAATTTTAAAAAATTGCACCTAAAATGGAGTCCAAATGACCCAATTATGGCCTCTCAAAGTTAGGCTAGCAAATCAAAATGCATCTAAATAGGGGTTTGGGCAAGAAACTGCTAGCTTAAATTTGATGGTCAAACAACTATTGCATAAGTTGAAAAATGACTAGGAATGATAGTGAGATAGCCATCAAATTTAACCTCATGTTCGACTAACATCAACAAAAAATAGCCTGTCAGGATGATGTGGCACCTGACTGGACAGGACAGATATTACGGACATGACACATGGAAAATGTTGTATGTACAAAAAATTTGAGTCAACCTGCATGATGGCTTAGGTGGTAGTCTAACGTGTCTGAGCATGTGGCAGTTAGCAAGGTCTGCATGGCAACTAAGGTGTCCTTGTTGTGCTAGCTAGAAGCTGGTGATTAAGGTGTCAATAGGGACATGTGGTAGATGCGTTGGATGGGTCTGCATGGTGAAAGAGGTTGCTTTAGTCAAGGAATGTAGGTGACGTGTGGCATGCAGGGTCTACATCTGCGTGGACATCTGTAGATGGTCCCGTGGATGTCTGTATGTTGGTCGATCAAATCTATAACTGTCGTGTGGCCAGGATGTCAAACAGGGACTGCACCAAAGAAGTGTAGGTTTCCATCACTGGAAAATAGCATATTGTGATGCCTCAAAACCTTACCATCACCAAAAATTCTACAACAGTCGCCAAGTTGGAGGTGTATTGTCAAGGGCTAAAAAAGGAGAACGGTCTGGAGCTCAGCCAAAGTTAATAAGTATTATCCCACATCAATGGGAAATAATAATACTTTGTTATATAAAAGAAAACGCTGGCAACAGCACTGTAAACAAGCCACCTGTTGAGTGTGGGTTTGCTCGGTCACCAGTTATTATGTGTGTGGTCAGAAATGTAAGCCGCTGGTGCCCACCAATCAATGGAAGCCAGTTTACTTTTTAGTGTTATGTGCCAAATGAAATAGAATATTCCTGCAAAATATTCTGCACAAAGTCGGGGTGTGACTGCTTGGTACCTGTACAAAAAAATTTGCTTTATAGGGCTACCTAGCTAAAATGTTTTTCAAAAAATGTGAAATTCAAAAATACAAAGAAATAATCAGATCTGAAAATTAAAATTGCAAATCTAAAAGATCATACCCAAACTTGCAAATCAAGGCCTTCGAATGCTGATTTGCAAAAAAATGTCCTCAAAATTCACTTTGGCCTAGGGTAGCCAAATTTATAACTAATTTTCACCGAATCATTGTTCCGAATGCAATGGCGAGGTCCATTTTGGCTCTAGATGCTCTTAATTTCTACGATACTCTAGATCTAAGTCGAGATGCTAAAGCAACAATGGTCTCGAATGACTATTTGAAGAGAGATTCTCCAATCTTTGATACCATGTAAGAATTTTCCTTAGGGAAAATTCACTCAAGAACTAAGAACTCAAACACAAACACAATTGTAGATCAGGAAGAGTATGATTAGAATATCAATATGTATTCAATTCAGTATTAATGAAAGTACACTAGGAGTGTCTATATATAAAGGCCTCTAAGATGCATCTAGAATGCCTAAGAATTAGCATCATGATAAGTCATACAACCAAGCACGTGTCCACCAGATATGGGTTATCCTCCATTAAGCATGGAAGTAAGTGTAATGATGAGAGGATAAGCCTACAATGGTGTAGCACATAAATTAATGTTGTAGACACCATGTGCTAAATTAGGAGTTCGAATAACTGTGTTGTCTACATGACAACTCTGTGAATGATACAAACTCTAGTGTTGTAGACACCATGTGCTGAATTAGAGTTATGCACTTCTGTGTTGTCAACATGACAACTCATAAAGGTACGCAAACTCCTAAGTGTCTCACAAAATAAATAATAAAATAATGCAAAATAAGAAAATAATGCATTAACCTAAGTAAACTTAAGTAAACTATAAATAATAAATATGTATTTACACCAACAAGTTAGATAATAAAATCAAACAAAGTGAAATGTCATACAAATCTTGATCAATTTAAACTAGAATAATATTTGAAAAATAATGCAATGTAAATATATTCATCCTAAAGAAAATTGGTTTAAGTGCAACATGGATGGCTATTCTAAAGGAAATTTGGACATGGCATGAGCAAGTGGTACCATAAGAAATAACAATGGTCTTCTTGTCATGGGGTATGCTAAGAACATTAGGGTCCATCTGGTTGCAGGAATTGTCGAATGTGACATTCAGTAATGCTAGAATAAGCCCACTTCTAGAATTCACACATACAAAAATAGTTTGTGGAATATCATTTGAACCTATTTGGTTGAACTAGAAGAGGAGTTGAAAGATGTATATTCTATGTTTGGTTGCAAGAATTGAAATTGGAATTGGAATAAGTTTTTGTAAATTTTAATAATTTGAGCATCAAACGACATTAATGAGTCTTTTCAGAGTTGTGATTGCTCCATACATTTGAGAAAAAATTGCTCAAACTCCCAGACTATGCCTCTGTCGTTTCTTGTCTCACAATATTTCACCAAAAAATACCCTCCCTCCAATAATTTGGCTTATGCAACTAGGGTCAGACTCCGTGAGATATAAAATTTGGTTTTAAAAAATGAAATTGGGATAGGTTATTCCTATTCCACCTTTTAAGTAGGAATTTTGCTATGCTCATTTTGGGATAAAATTATAATCAATAAATTCAAATTACACTTTTCACGTTTACAACCAAACATTGAATTTCTAAATTTTAACAGGTATATTTTCCTATTCCCATCAAATTCTGACTAGTTAACTCTAACAGTTTTGCTAAGGGAATTGCTATGTGGTATGGAGTTACACTCTTACATGAATATGAAGTTGAAAATATAGAGTTGGAAGTAGACTCAAAACTTATAGCATATATCTTACTTAATAAAGCTAAGTGCTTCTGGTGCATTTAGAGTCTTATGAATGACTGTAAAAGTCATCTCTAATCCTTCCAAAATGTTAGAACAAGACATACCTTAAGAGAAGGAAACAAAGTTGGTGATTTTATGGCTAATTGGGGACTTCTTTTTCAAAAGTGGAGACATCTTTCTGATACTAAATGTCATGAGTAGTTAAAAACTATAGTGTTAAATGATCAAAGATATGCTCAATTCTAGAAACAAAATGAATGGAAAAGCGTACTCTTTCCCCATAAATAACAATATTGAGGAGGAAAAATGATTTAGTGTCTTCAATCAGTTTTTTGATTTCTAGAGGAAGTGGAACATAGTTAGAAGGCCAAATAGAATTGTGAGTCGAAAAGTCGAAAAGATTTTTTTCAAACTACCAAGCTTTTTTAAAATTGTAATGCTAAATCTAGTGGTGACACCTTTTGCATTTTAATAATGAAACTTTTGTGGCAAAATGCTATAATAAATTAGACACTGATACATGATATTATAATCATTTATAAAGCTAAGGAGATCTTGATTAATCATCAAAAGTACAACACCTATTTATGGAATGGGGAATGTAATTTAATGCATCATAATGACCCTTACCATTTCATAGGTTTGAAAGTTGTTAAAAGTTTTTATGTTGGGGCTTTGTCGATTAATGTGGTAGCTTTTTTGGAAAGTACTTTCCTTTCAAAAAGTGATTAAAGAGTTAAATTTTGTAGCACTTGTCATTTTTTTCTTCATCTCTCTATTATCATTAACTATTATTGCCTAGTATTAGGAGGTTTGAGGAGGAGAATTAAAATATAGAAAGACATTGAAAGTTAGGAAATTGTTAGGTTTAATACTACTATTGTTGAAGAAGACCAAGTTTTTGAAAATGATTTTATTATAGGTGGTCCTCCGAAATGGGTCAATCCAAGAATTTGCAAGGACTTATTGTAGAATGAGGAAATATGGAATTACCTAGTGAAGGTGGGGCTAAACAGTCACATTATAGTGATGAAAGGTCATGACATCATGGTTTCTATAAAGTTTCCAAATTCTTGGTACAAAGGTGATGGTACCATAGGTAGTATTAAGTTTGTGGTGACTTCCCAACTGATTGGCAAGGCAATAGGTTTGAGAAGGTGGAAAGGAAAGGGACATTAGATTATAAAAAATTCAAGCACAAGTTTTTTGAAGGTACCAAATAGCCGGTAAGAATTAAGTCTGGTTATGGGTATGATTACATTTCTCTCCCTCATCTCTTTGCAATTTTTTGCCTTTGGGTTATGTGTTATTTTACCTTAGAAGGGCAGTTTACCACTTATTACAGCTACCACTTCCCACTCTTGAACATGTTAAGACATGGTGAAAAGATTCACTCCTTTCTTTTTATTCTCCTCTTTGACCAATAGTATTCAAAATAGGTATAATCCCCCATTCACTAGGGTTTGATTTCGGTTCTTTACCACCATGTGTTTTCCCATTACCTAGATTTAGGTAGGTATCTTACTAGTAAAGAGAGCTCTCCAGAACACCCTAGAATCCTTTCTCTTGGAAATCAAGTTAAACTAAAAAATGACACCAAACCGAGCCCTATTGGTGCCCCTAAGAAAAGTAAAATCCTTAGAGAGTTTATTGAGGTGGATAAATAGGATTCTGAGGATTTTGATGGGGAATGCAGTGACAAGAATTTGAAAGCTCAAGTGTACCATTTAGAGACCAACTTTAGTGAAAGGAGGTCTAAGAGACTAAGATTTAAAAAGGGAAAGAATTATAAGGAAGAAAGTAGAGAGGAAACCCAAGATAAAAATTTGTATCTTGGGAAGTCAATAACGAGCAGAATGTCAAATTATATCCAAAGATTCTTGGAAAGGTATGCCTCCATTGATTTTAAATAATAAGTTGGCTGCATTTTATTCAAGTAATCAAGGACACCTAGTGTAATTACTTAATAGATTGTGATACCACTATTGAAATTTTCTCAGAAAAACAATTTTGAGAGATCCATCAAATTTGTCCATTTCAACAAATTAAGAGGACTATTTTTAGAAGTTACAATCAGAGGGAAGAGTGTTTGTCAAAAATAAGAAAGGATGATCTAATCTTGGCTCCCTCATAGGACAATAATTATTCTATTTCCTAACTAATCCTTTGAGATCATCTTTAATTTATTTATTTTATTTAGAAAGTAATTTTTTGTTAGTTTAATTATGTAACTATTTATATAGTTTTACTCAACTTCCTAAATAATTTTTAGGTTGTATATATTCACTTGTTATAATAAATTTGGTGGTGTGTGTACATTTCATTTTATATTCTTTGGGCCTGTTATAATGGTATCAAATTAATCAATCCACAGATAAATGTGGACCAAGAAAATTTCAAAATGTAAGAAGATTTTGAATTAAATTTTTCTGTTGTTGTTGAATCCTCTTCATTTCAAGAAGCAACAACAAGTGATGCATATAAAATGAAATGAAATGCATACACACTGGCATAGAGATTATCAACAAAAAGAGAGACAATCTATACAATGCTATAGATGTAAAAAAATAGGTCATAGTGCCAATCTTTGTTGAACTCCATGGGAAAAGATTTCTGACAAGAATGAGAAGCCATTAGATAGAGGTAACCCTCCTGAATTCGTACATTATGTTATAGCACATTGTAATGTTGGGATTGAAGAAGTTTTTAGTACTTCAAATTCTACGTTGAATGATACTTAGTTGTTAGATACTGGAGCCACATGTCATATTATGACATTTAGAAGAGATTTTTTTGAGACATTGAATGATCAAGTGGATGGAGTAGTATAGTTTGCTGATAAGTCTAAGTTAAAACCTTCAAGCGTTGGATCTATTAGATTTAAATTACCATGTCTTTTTTATTACATACTTTCTAATGTTCTTTATCTTCCACAATTGAAGAGAAATTTAATATGACTTATGCATATTAGACAACAAGGTCATTCAATACATATGTTTGATTGTATTATTGAGATTCAAAGAGATGGTGATCATGTGATTTTAATGACTAGAGTGGAAGATGATAAAGTTGTACATTTGAAAGGTACTTCATCAAGTTCTCAGAATTATGCAAATTTTTCATAGCATGGTGGTAATTTTTCCTCCAAAATGGAATTCAAGGACTTCCCACTATCAAAAAACAAATTGCTCAATCTGATGCTTCATTTTAGGGAAAAATAGTCAACAATATTTTCATGATTCTATGTTTTGAGCTTCTAGAAAGCTAGGTCTCATTCACTCACATTTGTGTGGGCCTATTTCTTTTCCATCAGCAAATGGAAACAAATACATAATGACTTTTGTTGAAGACTATACCAGGATGTGTTGGGTTTATTTATTAAAAGAAAAATTTCAAGCTTTTGATACCTTCAAAAATTTCCATTTGTAGATTAAAAATGAGACTCAAATCAATATTGGAACCCCAAGAAGGGATATGGTGGTGAGTACACTTTTAAAGATTTTCAGAAATATTTGCAAGAAAATGGTATTAAGCATACAATAGTTGTTCCTTGTAATCCACAATAGAATGGTGTGGTAGAATGTATGAATAGAACACTCCTAAATACGGTAAGATCTATGATAATTTTTTAAAATGGTATATTAATATTTTGGGGAGAAGTAGTTCTCTGTGTTGTCTATATAAAGAACAAAAGTCCTTTTGTTGTACTACAAAGTGAAACTCCCTATGAAATGTGGCATGGTCATCTTCTAAGTGCCAAGCATTTAGGGTTTTTACTTCCACGTGTTATGCTTTAATTCCTTGTTGAATAAGAAATAAATTGTAAGTCAGGAGTAGAAAATGCATTTTTTGGGGATATTCTGCTACTTCTAAAGCTTATGGTCTATATGACAAGGAGAACAAAAGATTTGTTATTTCTAGAGATGTTATATTTCTTGAATTTGAAAAAGGTGCACATAGTATTGACAAACAACTTTCTCATCTTGATAGATTTCAATATAAAAAATTCTATCACGAATGAGATAATGAACTTCCAACTCTTGAAGGGGGATTCCCTTTCTGGGTCAATCTTTGGAAATTACAGAAAGAATGAAAACAATATGAAAAAGAATAATTCTAAAGAATCTGAAATAGTTTGTGAAGAACCTTTTGAAAGAGAAGAGAATGAAATAGTTTATGAAAAAACTATTGAAAGAGAAGACAAAAGTTTAAAAAAATCTGAAATTGTTTGTAAAGAACCTATTGAAAATGAATATAAACCAACTTATGAAGAATATAATTCAAAGTCTCTTGAGATTGAGAAAACATCAAAGCAATCAATCTATAGATCAATGCAAACCAAGAAACTTTCAAAAAGGTATGAAGATTTTGAATTAAATTTTGTTGTTGTTCATGAACCTTCTTCATTTCAAGAAGTAACAAGTGATGCATGGAGACATGCAATGCAAAGAGAGTATGATGGTCTCATAAATAATGGGACTTGGAGGTTAGTGGACCCTCCAATTGGAACCAAACCTATTGACTGCAAGTGGGTATATAAGAAAAAATATAACACTAATGGTTCACTTGACAAACATGAAGCGAGACTTGTAGCAAAATAATATGCTCAAAGAGAAGGTGTTGACTACACCGAAACTTTTGCTCCTATGACAAAGTGGGGAACTATTAGGGCATTATTTTCTTTGGCAACACAAAAAGGATGGAATATACATCATATGGATGTTAAAATAGCCTTTTTGAGTGGAGATTTGAAAGAAGATCTCTATATGTTGCAACCTCAAGGTTTTGTTATCAAAGGTTAGGAACAAAAGGTATGTAAATTGGTAAAATATTCATATGGTTTGAAGCAAGAACCACGTGCTTGGTATGAAAAATTAACTGAGCACCTCCTCAAATTAGACTGCAAGCATTTTTGTCTAGATGATGCAACTCTTTTTGTCAAGAAAATTGTTAGATTAACTGTATATTTGGTTTGTATGTTGAAGATCTTCTCATCATAGACAATAATGATGATTATATAGAATCCATTAAGAGAGTTGAAAATGTGTTTTGATATGACTGACTTGGGACTACTTCATTATTCTTCGGTATTGAAGTTATTTAAAATCCTAAGTTCTTTTTTATTTCTAAGAAAAAACATGTTGGAGAGTTATTATGCAGATTTGGCATGAAAGATTGTAATTTTGTTTCCACTCCAATGGAGCAAAATTTGAAGATTTCATCCAATGAAGGAGATGCTTTTGAAGATCCAACCAATTATAGACAGCTTGTTAAAAGTTTGATTTATCTCACCACTACTCGTCTTGACATTACCTTTGTAGTAGGAATTTTGTCCAAATTTATGCATAAACTATGTGAAGGGCATTGGAGTGTAGCAGAATGAGTTTTGAAATATCTAAAAGAAACTCAAACTCTTGGCATAAAATATTCGAAAGTTTCAGACTTCAATCTTATGGGCTATTCTGACTCATATTTTGATAGTGACAAAGAGAATGGGTTATCTACTTCTGATTATTTGATGACTCTAGGATCAACTATTATTACTTAGAGATCAAAGAAACAAACAATTCTGCTGACTCTACAACTGAAGTGAAATATGTAGCAGCAGCTCAAGCTACAAAAGAAATCGTGCGACTTAGAAAAATTCTTGATGAAAACAGATAACTTCAACAACTTTATTTGTTGATAATAATTTTGGAATACAATTGGCCAAGAATCCTAAATTTCATGATCGAACCAAGGCCAAAACTATACAGCTGAAAGACATTGCTGATATTTTTACTAAGGCATTGAGACATTTTAAATTTGAACAATTCCGAATGTTACTTGGTATACAAACATCCCTTTAGATTAAAGGGAGAATGCTAACTAATCATTTGAAATCATCTTTAATTTATTTTTTATTTAAGAAGTAGTTTTCCGACAGTTTAATCACATAACCATTTATATAGTTTTACTCAACTGCCTTGAAACAGATTTTAGTTGTATATGTTCACTTTTTGTTATAATAAATTTGGCGATGTGTGTGCATTTCATTTTATATTCGTTGGACGTATTACGCGATTAAGGCTTGGTACAAGGCGACAAGGCAGATGGAATTGCAACATGGAATATCATAGTTTGGTTATAACAAATAAGATTACAGGTGCGTATTAAAGTTGGATGCTAACTGTATGAGCGTAAATCTGAACAAAATTTCCACTGCCAGGTTCATCCCAAATTTACAAATTCACACATAATTTTGGGTGTTTCTATTGTTCTGGAACTACTTGTGAAACTGGTCAGGCAGATAGTGATTGGGTGAGTAAAAGCCTAAGTGTATGAAACTGATTTCATAATATGACAGAAGCAGAAAAGAAGTATATTTTCAAACTGTAAAAGAAAACCCTCTGTTTCATTAAATTTTTGAATGTTTCAACGGAAGGATGATCTTACCTCTTTACTCCTGCAAATCCTCTTTCCTTGGAATTACTCCTGAAAATGGAATTAATCCAGCCAGTGCCAAACCAAACGTCTTCGAAAAAGGCATCGACATCCATTGGAAACATGATGGAAGGGTATTTTCGTCAGACATTACAGATAATTAAATACATTAAAAATGTGCAAGCATTGACAAGGCATATCAACTATTCTTATCAAATCTTAAAAATCTGATATTTAACTAGACATGCTCTGCTGCTGTATTTCTTTCATTTGAGATTGTACCTCCTTATTTTCACCATCATTATTTCGTCTGAACAGTTCTACAGGTTGTACCAGGACAGTCACAATGAATTAAAATAACATTAAAAGAGCATAATCACGAATAACCAAGAAATTTCATTCCGTGAAAGCAGTTCAAAATCTCCAGGTCAAACGATTGTCTCTGTATTAAATCTAGCTATTTGAAAAGATAGAGAAGGAAAGGACAATGCTTATTATAAGGCAGGGAACTCTTCTCATTTGCCCCCCTCAATTAATTTTATGGCGAGAGACAAATGACATATTTCAAAGTTTATAAGGTTTAATTAAAAAAATTATATTATCATATACTAATTCTAATTTTCCGTCTCATGGCAATTTCCTGGGGTTTAATATGATTTTTGACAAACATAAAATCTGGAAATTAAAAGGCGGTGCTCTGAGGAAGTTTCTGGAGTAGCTTCTCTCCACCGACCCAAGGCTATTCTAGCATGAAGAAAGGGCATCGTGCCTTAAATCTATTTTTCTAAATAAAAGACAGTGGGCAACGAGCGCAAAATAAGGGAATTTGACGGCCATTTCCGATCGAGATTACCCATCCAAGTTGTTTGGATAAAACCTTCTAGTTTGTTGTCTACGTGCTGCCAATGAGTAGGATAGTAATCATGATATTACTGTCATCATGAAGCTCACGTCACCTGTACCTCTGGTAAATGTAGATGTTTGCATTCAAGTTGTCCATTTTACCAAGATTTTGTTTGTGCAATCTCCAGTCCTATGAGTAACGGTCTAGATCCCTAGTACGACAAATTTAAGGAACTAAAACACAGTTATTTTCCTTTCGAAATACAAAACAAAATCCTTTCTTATTATGGTGCAAAAGAAAAAAGAAAAATATGATAGAGGAAATGACATTTCAAAATTGCAAAAATGGACAATTTTATTTCAATTGTTTAAATTTTGCTTATACACAATTGAAATTATCTAAATGAATATTACATATTTAGAATTTTTACTAGATTCTTAAAATATAAATATGACTCATGTCATACATATTTTTAAATTTTAAAATTTAATAGATTTTTATTGTAGATCATGTTTCAAACTCTCTCCTCTTTTCTCATTGGCTTAAATTTCACATTATTATAAAATTTTAAAAATTAAAATATTATTATTGATATATTATCTACAAGATTTGCAACAAGTGTCATATGCAAGACGTTTAATAATTGCTATTTTTAAATAAATATCATTATAAAAGAAACATATAAATCTAAGTTTTCCTAGCTTAATTCAATAATATAATAAACTAATTTTATCATAATTGTGTGAGCTCTTATATCCTTTAGAATTGAGCCTACCAAAATATCAAATGGTAAAAATTACATACATTACGTAAAGCACATTAATATATAGCATGAATTTATTTATTTAATTTTATTGAAAATAAATAAATAAATTTATGCATAGATTTTATTTATTTATTATAAAAATATATAATTATGATTGTATTTTTTCTATATTTCTTTTATTATAATACTTTATTATCTATTATATAATTCAGCATAATATGATCATCATAATTATAGACTAACAAATATTGAACATCATATTTTAGATTATATAAATTAAATGTAAGGAAAAAATTAAGTACATTAAAATTATGGATGAGAAAGATAAAGAGTTAAGAACCTCAAACTCTTATGAATTACAACAACATTGTTTCCAAACTCTTACAACCTTTACCTATTTCAAGAATATAAGGGGTTATTCTACTAGAAATCTATTATGATCAACATACAAAGTTCAAATGCTACAAAAAAAAACTTTCCAATTAAATTGTGTGCATTTGACGTCCATCTTTAATGCTGTGACAAGTTTATTAGTAATCTCAACATTGATCAAAAAACAGGGACTCAAGCGCTCACAGAGCTCTTGTTTAAAATACTCTCCGTGACTTCGAAAACTGGCGAAGGACATGTTAAATAGTCACACATGTTGATCTTTGCTAATTATTGGACTACACGTTATGTCAGAGTGCATTCTTAAATGCATTATAATTTTGGAGTGCGTTCTTAAATTATCGTACCATAATCTTTAAATTTTGCCCGGAACACGCATGAACAATGACCATCATAACAGCTATATATCCGTACTAGATGTGATTTTGATTATTTATCCTCGCCGCTTTCAGATCAAATAGTTTGATTTGCGTACCTGGAAAAATTTTATCGCCACCCGAGGACATTTACGGTGCACTTTCAAGTTATGTTGAAGCGTACAAAGGTTATTTGACTTCCTCTGGTTTTGGGTGGCCAGGAAGACATCTGTACAGCATCAATGAGTTGAGTTAAAGTGTAGCACTGAATTGCAAACTGAGATGTTAATAAATAATTATGGAGAAGTTACGAGGGTATCATTTATAATGGATAAAAGCCAGTAAGAAATCCTGAGAGGAAGCAAACAGCATAACATAATAAAATGGATGCGGTTATTCTCCATTCAAATTATATAGTTGATCAATTTTTTAAAAATAAAAAATATCATATATTTTTTCCTAAAAATTTCAACATTTGATTTTCATGATTTGTATAGTTTGTCGTAAAAAACAACAAAAAAATTGAAAAAAAATCATTAAAAAAAAATAGTTTGGCTTTGTTTAGTCTTTAGTGCATTTTGGATGGAGATTATCCTAATCTCGTTTTTATTATTCTAAGATTATTAGCATGCATGAAAATTTATTAAAACAAAAAAGATTACAACAAGGAGAGCTCAACAAGGATCTTTTATCCTGAGCAAAAGGCTCATAAAATTCTTATAACAAGTCAAGGGGAAGTTGCCTCCTATCCATAATATTCTAGCCTAGAGCATGACTAGAAGCCCATTTGACCAAACAATCAGCACTCTATTCCATTCATGAAGAATGTAAGTAAACTTAATGAAGTCAAGAGAGGTACAAAAGAAAAGAATTTGATTAACAATAGTGGCCAGCTGCCAACTAACATCCTCAAACTACTACAAGGAAAGCAAGTTCACCACCACTTGAGAGTCAGACTCACAGATAATCTTGCACCATCCTCACAAACAACAATATTCCACAACATATAAAATAGCTTGAGCCTCCATGAGATTGTTAGTATGGTCATCCTTATGCACTCAAAAAAAATTTTAACTTCACCAGAACTACAACGAGCCACTCACCAAATACCCAGCAAGGCCTGGATTCCCTTGGGAAGAACCATTAATTTTCAAAACTCCACGAGGAAGAGAAGTCCAATGCCTCTCTTGATTCACCCGTCCTTTCCCTTGTTGTCGAGGATGATTGGGCATTCTTGGATACCATTGAGCCGCAACCCCATCTCGAAGATGAAAAACTGAGGCGATTGCATATAGCAAGATCAGCCAGATCCATACCCCCATCTAGTGCACACTTGACTTGAATAGTTTCCTGAAGAGAATGTAAGATCTTTCATAAACGATGCATAACACCAATCTCAACATCTTGGAAGATTGGATAGTTCTTCTCTAGCCAGATATGCCAAAGAATGAAAGATAGGCCAGCAATCCAAGTAGCATGTAGAGGAGAAGACTTGGAGGGAGCATTGCCCAAATGAGCTCAAAACTCAAGCAAAGAGGAAGCATGCCTACAAGAGCAATTCCAAGCACTCCACCAAAGGTGCCATAATTGAGTAGAAAGGGAACAATGGAAGAACAGATATATGAAAATAAAATAAGATATACGTATATATTGGTTTGAGTATGATTGTGAGGCATTTTTTTGTCATGAACTATTCAATGATGTATCATTAGGATGAAAGAAAGTTAGGATAGAAAATGGATCATTGAATATGATTTTGTATCATGACACTCTTTCATTCTATTGATGGATAATTGAATATGATCAGACATATTAATAACAAAAAATTACAACTCGATAATATCCTAACAAACATATACATGAATCATAAATTTTGGAAATTTACTTATAAGATATATTTCTCTTTCAAAAGTGGTCAGAATAAATGAACCCGTAGATCAAACAAAAATCATGCCTGAAAGAGTTCTGGGTAAACTTTTAAAACAAGAAAAGGTTTCATTTTACTGCTCAAAGTGGGGAAAAGCTCGAAACATGACGAGTTGCAGAATTCTTGCTAAACTTTAAACGTCTTAAAAGTGTCAATTTCCCTCCATAATTCAAACTCTGGGCTCTCTGGTAAGACAGCTGTGTAGCGAACAAAAACGCACTTTTAGTTGGAGTCTTCATTGAGCTCTAGCAGTTAGAACTTGTGGATTGGTTGTTCATCGACTGTCATTAATTATAGAGGTTCATCGATTGTTAAAGAATTTTTTAAGTTCATAAAGGATGGAGTTGAATAATCACAGCACCTTCAAGAGTTCTTCTTTTAAACTAACTACCACATGCATAGCTCTACATTTTAACATAACACAAATCTATAATGCTGTGTCATTTTTTTAAGTTAGCGAAATGGGTGAGCATGATGGCATGATGTCACGATGTGGAGCAGCTTTAAACATCACACACTAAAGAAGAAATTAAGCCTAGAAAAGTAAGTCAAACTTTGATTATTTAACACTCTTGCACTAGGAATCAAGCCTTACTGTGTGATGTTTAAGCCGTTCGCACAATGTGATAAAATGTCAACAATATAAAAGAGGGCGAATGAAATGAAGTTTTCAATATGTTCATGGGCCTAAATAAAAAAAACATAAATATATTGTATTAATTTTACTACAAGAACCAAGTACAAGGTTGCCATAACCAGTATTTCAGTCATTTCCCCTTAATGATGGTTTACGGTTTTTAAAATAATTTATAAAAATCAAAAGATGTGAATCAGATCAAAGGATTTCTAAGTTTAGGTAGTAAATCTAAGATCATTTGATGAGTTCAAGTCATGATTTTAGATAAAGTTCCGATTTAATCTAAAATCATTAGTGAGGTCAAATTAAGGGTAATATAATCATTATCAACCTTATTAAAAGGTTAAATTATGGGTTTATGGGTAAAATCTTAGATATTATTATGAATAACTTTTGAAGAGAAACACATATAGAATATAATATGGGAGTTGTAATAGAAAGTATGAGTTTGTAGTATAAGAGAAAATAAGAATGTATAGAAACAAGTAAACATGTGAAGCATTTATTCATTTGTCAAATTAATAATAATACTATCAAATTAGACACAATAAAATATTTAATTGTAAATTATTCAAAATTTTAAATTTCTAATTAAAACTGAAAAACAAATAAATAAACAAATTTAATTACAACTAATAATAATTATACAAAATAAAAATAAATAATAATTAAATTAAGAACCAAATATATAGTCTAAAATTTCCAATGATTTACAATATGTACATTAATGTGGATTCAAAAAAACTATGAAGTTGAATCCTAATAACAATATGTTGTTTCTTCTAAGCTTTGCTTGTGGATTTGGAGTGTTCCTCCAAAGTGGATGTAGAGTTTGCTAGTTCAATCCTCTGCAATCTTGACTGTGAGATTGACTCTTATAGAGGTGGAGTTGATTTTGGTGTTTTTGGTGGTAGAGGCTAGTTTCATTAAAGGGTATGGAACCTAGGTGGCTACTAGAGATAGTGTAGTTGTTTGGGAGTTTCTCTCCCCCAACTTTGAATTCAAAATCTTCTCTCCCCCTACTGCTATTGAGGAGGACCCCTTCACTATTGAGGTGGGAAGGGAGTTTGTGGGGGGGATTGAAGATTTTTGAGACAGATGACTTGAATTGGTGGTTCTATTGGCTGTGGACCTATAGCTATAAGGGTGTAAGAAGAACAAGCTACATGTTGACTATAATTTGTCTCTACGCCTTCTGAGGATGAGTTTGTCTCTCCCTCTTAGTTTCTTTTTCTCCAGTGATCAGGTGGTTGCTGTTAGTTTTAAAGGGCTCATCTAGGTCCTTTGTTCTTGTTTTTGGGTTGAGATTGCAACTAGTACATGGGCTTGTCTCATGTTGATCCTTAGCAATGCAGACTATGGTTAGTGGATTTTTTGCATTCAAACCTTTGTTTTTGATAGAGGTAAAGCTTAGTTGATGTCTCTATAGATGTCTTGCACTAGTGCTACTAATTTCTTGTTTAATAGTTTCTACTATGTTTTGTCTGTACCTTGGGTCAGCACCCTCTTATTGCTTTTTAAATTCAAAAACAATATCACAATTTGACTTGTTGTGGAAAATATCTCGTACTTATGAATTAATGAGCTTAAGGGGCTTTATATTGAATGGTTAATAAGACACATCACTTCATAAAGTTTTGTAGATAGGGTTGAAATCCAAGTGGATTTAACCATGGATGAAACTAGGAAGTTAAAAACACTCAACCTAGATTAGTAGTGTCTCATGCTTCACCTCAGTAAACATCCCCTAAATTGTTAAGTGTTTTATTCATCCTTATGAGAAATGTGTTCTCTGTACCACTAGTCATGAAACATAAGTCAATAAAATTTCAACTAAAATAAACTTGCAAAGCTAAATCCTAAAAGAATATCACAAAGTGGATTCGTTTAATCCTTTCAAATGACTCCAAGATTAACTTATGATCGTAAGTACCTCAACCCCCAAAAGATTATATGGCTCTCTATATAAAAATCATTACACATTAACCAATCATCTATAAATGAAAGTAAATTTGATTATAAGAACTATTAATTAAAATAATGAGATGCTTAAAACTTACTATTGTATTATATATTCTTACCAAATATTTAGCTAAATTTTGTTAATAAAAATTTAAAATAAAAATAAAGAACCTCTTTATTTTCTTTGTACATGTTAACTATAGAAATTATATTTCATTATAAATCAACTTTTTTCATTATGCATGTCACTAACAATCTAAAAATGCCAATTTTTTGTATTTTCCTTACACCAAATCCTTTAATAATATATAATCCTTTAATAGAGAATCCATTGACTAGAAATTGGGAGGATATGGATAGTCATTTTTTAGTAAGTCCAAGGTGTTTCCTATATGATATCGATTGTCTACATTTTCAAATCAATTGATTGGAATTGACAAAAGCATGAAAAATATATAGTTTCAATTAAATCATTTAAAATAAGTTTTAAAAAATATTTGATGATAAAAAATTAATAATCATGTTTTGATAATTATAATTAGAAAAATAATATCATATCTTTTATTATTATATTTTTCTATAAGAATATTTTTTAATGTTTTCTTTTTCTTATGAGTTATGGAATTTTTTTGACCAAGTCTAAATTCAAATTAATCTACAAACAAGGGACCACATTACTATATCAATGACCATGTTACCTTAATAAGAATATATACTCATACGTACCTACCAAAAAAGATCTATCACAGGATTGAAAATTTGTGAAATCATTCATATGAATAGCATAATGCTTTATAATCTCGCATGAAACTAGATAATTGAAAGCATAATCCCAAAAAAATATTATAGCTCAAATGAGATTTGAATCTTGACTACAATATCAATAAGGATGCAAAAGAGTTGAGGTCCCTCAAAACATGTCTGAATAGTGAAAATAAATAAATAAAATTTGAGGCAAGTTGAATACCAATGCAACACATCATATCCCATTGTATAGTCAAAATAAAAGATCTTTGTAACCCTTTATTATCGAGATGGTAGATAGATAGCTATAATTTGGTTAATATCTTACATTAAATGTCAATTCTTGATTTAACGTGTATGTGTGTGCATTTTTTAAGGCTATAATTCTATTATACAATGTAAAATTAATTAACCAAGGCATAAAAAATAGTGAGATAAAGGTTAAGGCATGTATAAAAATTTAGAGAAATAAGAATATCAATTTGATGCATAACTATACTAGTTAGAATATTGAAAAAAGTGTAAGAAGCATTATGATGCACATGGCAATATGTTATACACAACTAATTTGTTGATTCCCCTCATTGTAATTTTCTTAAGGCTATAATTCTATTGTATATTACAAAATTAATTATCTAAGAAATATAAAATACTGGGATATAATTCTATTGTACAAAACAAAATTAATTAGCCAAGGAATATACAATAGTGAGATGAAGGCTGAGACATATTAGAGCAATTTACTAAAACTAAAATTGCCAATTTGTAAAGTGTAGCAAACATCATGATGGACATGAAAATATATTATGCATAACAAGTTTATTAACCCAACTCTTTATTATTTTATGATTTGATTTATTTTCAATAGATATATTTCATCTTCCTTAGTTTAATGTAGTCAATATATTTTACTATTCAAAACTAATGTAGTCAATATATTTTACTATTCAAAACTATCTTATGTAATCAATTCATGTGTATTTCTTTACACATTTTTATATATTATGTGTCTTGAATTAAGAATAATATGAAAAAAAAAAATCTTTTATGATTTCTTTTCATTTAATAATATTATTTCATTTTATTATAACTTAGGTACTAT
This sequence comes from Cupressus sempervirens, assembly GCA_028749045.1. Taxonomy (NCBI): domain Eukaryota; kingdom Viridiplantae; phylum Streptophyta; class Pinopsida; order Cupressales; family Cupressaceae; genus Cupressus; species Cupressus sempervirens. The sequence goes on from CM053790.1 coordinate 495,729,734, forward strand.
AAGAGAAACCTAATAATAAGACTAACTCTTAGATTTTAGTGAATAGAGGAAATTTTATATTTAATCTTTATTTCAAATACGCTTCAGCAAATCAAGGGGAATATATAAGAACAACTATCAACTAGTGGTAATTCATGGAATATTTTATGTGAATTGCAAATAGAACTAACTATCTATGTATGTGAATAAGAATTTTGTTCAATAATAGTTGAAAATTTATTCTAAAATATATTTTATTTTAGATTTACAATGATAAGTTTTATATGAGATTCATTAAATGTAGTCATTTAAGAGTTACGTATATTTATCTTTCATGAATTTTAGAAATGCATCCTACTCACACTCTAAACATTTCTAAAAGGTTTTTCCTTATCATCTACCTAAAATTAGATTGTGGAGGAATTCAATAGTAATAACTAGAATAATTTTTTTTCAAATATAGTTTTGAATTAAATATTTCTAATATATAGTATTTGAAAGAGAAGAACTTAAGGCTAGGTTCCTAAAATCAAAAGGCATCTATTAGTTGAAACTAAAAGTGCTAACTTGGCTTAATATGTGACCAATTAAATGAAAGAGAAAATATAGTGTTGACATCCTCATTAATATTCATTTGAATTAGCAATTTAAAAATAATTGTATCATAATAACAAGATATTATATCTCATTTCAACATTATAAAATGAGAAGACCATCAAAAAGAGGAGGAGATGACTAGCGAAGGCAAGAATGAGGAGATCATCAACAGGGTGAGGACAATCCTATGCCTTTTTTTGTGTTAGATACTTTTAAAACATAGACCAATATCACTGAGTCTACGAAGGAGAGTAATATGGGTGATCAGGGAATGGTTATTGCCCATGTTAGGATTTTAAACTTGGAAGCTCAAAACTAGAGGACTAAGAAGAAAATGGAGGTCTAGATTGATAAGCTTATGAGAGGTGACAATCAAAAGGAGGAGAATATTGTGTCATAGGCTACTGCTGATTGAAAATTCCCTTGTTAAACAAGTTTTATCCAAATTGGAGGAATTCATTACCATCATCATAAAAAGGAATGAGGACTTGGAGGATAAGTTTGACAAGGTGGAAAATTTCTTTGTCCATGTTATGCATTTCACTATGACCATGCTCCATCTTCTATAGACTAGGAATGAGGAAAACAATGACACTAAGGACATGGAGACTACTTGCTCACCATATTACTTCTTAGGGGATGATTGGCTACGACTACTACTAGAGAACCTGAACAAAAAAAGAAGAGATAGCTCCTAGTCCCTTATCATTTTTTTTTCATGTTTATGTTAACTGCTTTCTACTTGGCTCATGGGGCTATTTTTTAATTAATCACCAAAATATGTTTTAACTAAAAACTGCTAAGAGGGATTTTTTAAAAATAATTATGAGAATATGTTAGCTGATACCTATAGTAAGTTTAAACATAGAAATATCTTACTATAGGGGGTTTTTATATTAAGAAAGGGAGTTAGTTAGTCATTTGGTATTGACTTTTATGTCTTTGGGCCAGCCCTCATTTTGGTTTCTTTTTAATATAAAAAATATTCTACCACCAATATAATATATATTTTTGTTTATTTTATAATACTCTTTTACTTGGATGATTTTTTAAAAAATATAGATTAAGACTACAATTGATTATTAACCTTATATTATAAATCATATAGTCTAATTAGATCTACATGATAGAAAGAAATCTTTATAGTCAACTATATATATATATATATATATCATCATCATCATCAATAGATGTCATTATAAATATTAAAAACATAAATAGGATCACCTAATATATAATAAAAAGACTATTCTAAAGAGTAGTTCATGATAGAAAGATTTTTAAACAAAAAATTATAATATATTATAATAAATTAGTTATATTAATATTACTCTAACTAAAAATCAAATATTTATGTGTTTAGTCATAAGATTACCAACTGCAAAATGCTTATGATCTTGGGTCTTATTATGTTTGAATTAAAAAATATAACAAATATTATATTTTTATTGCTTTGTAAGCTTTTAGTAGATATTTATTAAGACACCTGGATTTGGTTATACTAATAGGTTCATGTAGTTTATGTGCCTGAAATTGTGTATTGTTGAATAGATGTAATATAAAATATGTCTATTGATAAAATAAACACCCACCAAACACATAAATTGATCAATCTTTCTTCTTTTCTTGAAATTTGTATGGGGTTATCATAGGTCTCTCATTCTAACATTTCATTGATGTACCTACAATGCAAGTCATCATGACCATGCTAAGGACTACCACAAGATGATTGATGTTGCAAGCTGTTATATTGTTCAATTAAAGATGACAAGAATTTGATTTATAGGAGATGCGATACACCATCATGGAGATTGAGATATATCAACCAAAAAAACAAAAGTACGCATAGGAGAAAATTGATCCAAATTATAGAAATGGATGCCCAACACAAAGCATTAGAAAATACAATGTGAAAAGAGATAGTTTTTCAATCATGGAAAAATTTAAATATTAGTTAATAAAATATAGCAGTCAAGATAATATTAATGAAGAGACAAACAACCAAGACCTTGAAATTCATTTACTAATAGTTATGCACTTAGATATTAAGGTGTTGAACATTACTATGAATGAAGTTGTTGAACATTACAATGAATGAAGTTGGTTAGTATTGCAAGCCTCTAAACAATTGGAAATTGTACAGTGCCCTCCAAAAATAGTCATCTCATTTTTTTACTACAAGGTGTCTTCAAATGTCTTTGAAACACTACAACTTAACGATCTTAAAATCTACAAAGGGGTTTTTCACTAGCTTTCGTGTAACTCAATTTAAACTTCCTTTATCTATATTAATGAGCTCCACTAATTCTTAGATAATCCATTTAAAACACCATAAATTTAGATTGAAATATAGGTGAATGCCTTCTATAGGTAAAAAGTCATGTATTGATTGAGGATAATTTTCTCTTTAAAGTGTGTTGGATTGTTTCTTCCTTAAAAATAATTGTCAGTATCATATTGTTTTATAAATTTGATTAAATTAATGATACAAACTTCTATATTTATTTTAAGAGATTTAATGATAATTATGATTTATAGGAAAAGACACATTTTACATAAGCAATAGAAAAATTCTACATTTTGACTACATCTTTTATACAAATAATCTTTCAAAGTTCACATTCCAGCAAATTATAAAAAGACCAATATTAAGCTCATAAAACAAATTTAAAGAATTTAAATGGAATCTATGTAAGAAAACTTATATATTACTTTGAAAAATAATTATACTACATTATTCTGTCCTTATGGAATGAAGACAGTGTCATACTTAGTTTGGAAAAAGTTTGAATCTCATAGTCTGGTTGTATTAAATCAGCTTTACTGTGATTTTATAAACTATGGTTTTAATATATTCCTAATACGAGGAGACGCAACAAAGTCTCTTAAGAGATTACATGTGCATTTTAAAGGTGGACAGGCAAGCGAATTTTCCAATTTAATGCTAACAGACACAACAAAGTTTCTTATTAGTGTACAGGTGCGTTTTAGAGTTGGATGCTAACAGTATGAACAAAATTTTCATTACTAGGTTCATAAGAAATTAAAAAACCCATGCATAATTTTGGGGACTTCGTTCTGGAGCTACTATTGAAACTTGTAATGCAGTATGTGATGGGGTAAATAAAAGACATGGTCCATGAAACTAAATTATTTATAAGAAGTGAGAGAAACAGAAAAGAAATATATTTTCAAACAGTAACAGAAGGCTCTCCGTTGCTCTAAATTTCAGAAAGCTTCATTTTATTTCATGGAAAATGTAAGGATGATCTTACCTCTTTCCTTCCGCGGCTTCTTCAGATCTCTGCATTTGCACGACATTTACCCTAAAACAGTGCCAAATCTGGGGCCTCCGACATCCATGAAAAACCTAAACATTATGGAAGGGTATTTTTGTCAGACATTACAAATAGATGCAAACACCCAAAAAATGTCTATTGAGAAGGTACATCAACTGTCGCACGTATGCTTATCAAACCCTAAAAATCTGACATTGAACACAGAGAAATAGAGAGCAGACCAAGACATGGTAGATCGGTGGACATCTGTTTCACTCTAAACTGTTTCATGGACATGGTAGAGCTAAATCTGACATTCAGCTCTGTTTCTTTCATAACACCAGCAGTATCATTTGAGATGGTCTCATTGTACCTCGTTATTATCATTGTCTGGTCTGACAGTCTGCACCTGAGGACAATCACAACGCATCTTTGCGAAAAGCAAGAAAATTGATTCGATGAAAGCAGAAACGTGCAACAGCGGCGTTCCATCGCCGGACAACAAGTTGAAAAGCTGTGAAATTTGAAAAGACATCGCTCATTCAAGATACTTAGTAAATTGCAATCACATCTTTAGTGGCTGGGTGAAACCCTAAATGTGAAATGCTCACACATGTCGACCTTTGCTTCGCCTCGAGCTCCACATATGTCAGGAGTGCATCATTAAATGTATTATAATCTCCTGGAAGTTTATCAATTTCTTCCTCGAAAACGGCATGAGCCATTTTCATGTTTTAGTAGACCAAATACCGTTCCGAACAAAACTCATTTATCTCTTTATCTGCTTGATTAAATATCAACGGTACCCCTAATAATCATTAAATAGTCAATAAATGTGTAATTCGTATGATCATTATTAGTAGACCAAATACCGTTCCGAACAAAACTCATTTATCTCTCTATCTGCTTGCTTAAATATCAACGCCACCCCTAACAATCATTAAATAGTCAATAAATGTGTAATTCGTATGATCATTATTAATTGGTATTAACTATCTTCGCTTTCATATCAGTTACTTCTCGTACCTCACTACTTTTCTCCCTGCCCGAGGCGTTTTCCAGTATTTTGAAGCGTACAAAACTTATTGATTTTCTCAAGAAAGGTATCTTTACAACTGTGTTTCACCGCAACTGTAGTCTGGGATCCTCCTTTGATGGAATCCCTTGCTTATTACGAAAGTCTCTGAACGCCTCTCCCTTGTGCAATCCTACGTGTTATTTGAAATGTACTAATGTACTTGAAACTTAGTTTTAGTAGCTGTAGTTGAAGATGTGGATTACATTTATTCATTTAATACTTGTATTATTATATTAAATATTAGATTATGTTGATTATGTGTTAATTTATTTGTGATCATTTTTCTAGAGTCACCATGAACCTTTGCTCATGGGAAGATATGCAGATGAAGTTCCATCTTCCCTGTCTAGATTGGCACATGTTTGATCTTCTAGTTTCTGCAGTGCCCCGCATTTGTTACACAAGTTTGGAATTCAGTTTTTTAAACATTGGTGGAAGGATTTGAAGTGGTATCCCGCCATTCCTATGACAGTTATAAACCCAAGTTGGGTTATCATTGGTTGGCTCCTCACCTGCCTATGGTGGATGTGCTCAACTAGCGCTAACATTTGCATTCTCCTCATAAGGCTTGGAGTCATACGTTCGCCATTGTGTGGCAAGCAATCACTAAGCCGAAGATTGCGCACTTTGCTTGGTGTGTCCTTATCTAGGGGTTGCCTTTGGGCCCTTGGCTTTGGCATTTGGGTGTCCTTGACCCTTGATGCACTTTTTGTGGGCAACCTGAAACATTTTTGCATATTTTTTGATTTTGCAGATGTGCCCAACAATATTGGCACTGGATTCGTGACTTTTTCAAACATTTCCATCCAAAAGCTTTTTCTTGGCATATGATCTTGTTGGGGGATTTGCCTAGGCTCCCCTCTAAGTACTCTCAAATTTGGCGTGCTTTCAGAATAGAGATTTTATTCACTATATGGAAAGGTAGAAACGATGTTGTGTTTTCTCACAACTCTCTTGATATAAATGTTTCAATGTATACTAAAGCTTGCATGTGCAATAATGTAATGATGTAGATTCAAGTAAAAACTAATACAGTGGTTTTGGAGGTGGCCCATCTTCAAGAGTTTTTAGCTTATTGGGGGAATGCACCCTTTACAATGGTCAAGGTACCGCTTGATGTTGTTTCTAGAGATTGTCGCTTCCCCATGGTTGTTGACAAGGCTGCAACTCTTCAACTCACTACTGCCAAATCCCCAAGTCACAGCCTCATCATTGCTCGCCCAATTTTTGTTTTGGAGGTCACTCTCCTCCCCTGAGGCATGCTTCTAATTGGTCCCCAATGGCTCCCCTTGTTCCTCCTACCCCTGTGTTGCCTTCCTCTAATCCATAATCCTAAGCGGTCTTTCCCCTAATTAGATCTGGCGATCTTGCCTCCCAGGCCAGAGGGAGATAAAGATAAAGAGAAAAATGATGATGTTGTTGATGGATGGACTCCTCTTGAACCCCCCACCAACCTTGTTGATGTATGAGACCACGATGATTGTGATCCTCCCCCCTCGGGTAGCACAACTCTTGTAGCCCAAGGGTTGCTTTCATTATTATTATTTTTATGAATGGTTAAGTGTATCCCCCAGTCTCTTTTTTGTGAATATGTAACTTTATATTTATATTAATAGAATGAGATTATTCACAAAAAATAGTTGTATTTATTGATTCAATGTATATAAATGGTTGTGATTTTCAAAGTCTTACTATAATGATGACTATTCATAATTGAATGATGTGCTTAAAACATAATTCTTCACCAAGTGGGTATGAAATCATTTAGCACTTGTCACATCACTAACAAAATCTACAATGCCCATTATTTCTTTGTATCATCAAAATATGAATAACCATAAGTTAATTTCAAAACCATAACAAAATATCTTATTGTGGTATGCTACCATTGTAAAAGATTCAAACACCCTAATTTAGTTTCTACATTTAGTCAAGCCAATCATATATATCCCATCAAGTAAATCAAACACAAAACTCCTAAAATAATGGTTTTGGAGTAGACAATGACATAGTTAGAACACATTAGCAACCTTTGTCCCACCTATCCAAGTGAACCACACAACTACTTGTCAAAATATATTCATGTCTACCTACACCCATGAAATAAAAGTTGTAAGACCACTACATCTACTACAATGAAAATAAAAATCAAGAGAAAGAATCTCCAAACTGAATAGTTCTCAAAGTTAATGATCAAATTAACATGCTATCATAATTGTACGACAATTCAATTTGAATTGTAATAGGACATGAGACTATGAGGCTATATATAACAAGCATACAAATTATCATTAATTTTTCAAGTGGGTAAAACCAAAAGATGGGGGCCAAAATGTCATGACTCACTTTTTTGTTGTAACAAAAAGGGTTGTTTTGTTACACCTCAGGCTTGGGCACACCAAGCTTATATGCCATGCATCATATTTAGCACATACCAAATATTGCATTTAAAACATTTTTTCCCTTTTGTCTCTAATTCTATTCCACTTCGATCAATTTATTAAAATTCAATTCAAATCATGAATATTTATGTATGTATGCACATATGTACATATATTTATGTACTTATAGATATATGTGTGTGTAAGTGTGTCTAACTAATATTTTGATATGTATTGTTCTTTTCTTATACTTGAAGTTATATTTCATGTATATAGTGTGAAATTTTTTGAGAGTGGTCTCATATGTCTCGAGTTATAATTTAGTATAATTTAGAATTTAGAAGATATAAAAATTTAACGTTGGTCAAATTATAATAATTATCATGTTCAAATTAGTACTATATTTCTCTGTCTATTTCACTCTATTTATCTACCCTAAAGTATACATATATCTATGTCACTATCTTATCTCTATCATTTCTCTGCCATTCTCTACCCTCTCTAAGTATTTCACAGCCCTTCTCCCTCTCTCCCTTGCCTTCCCTTATTACCCCTCTTTGTATGCTATTATATCTCCCTCTCTCTTTATATCTTTCTTTTTCTTATTATATATCTCTAATCAAAATTTATTCTCTAGAATAATATATCTCACTACCACCCTCTGCCTTTATATCCCTAGGTCCCTTCCTCCTTCCCTATTTTATTAACCACCTCTCTCTATCCTTTTTATTTCTTTATTTCTCATCTTTGCTTCTGCCTATAACCACTAATAATAGATTAAGAGATGGGGAGAATGGGACATCTAGAAGGTGAAGGGGGGAGGAGAAAATATAAATATGAAAAGTGTAAGAGAGGGGAAATGAGAGATAAGGAAGCAATAAAGGATTTATGGTTTAGAGCTAATGGGTATAGGGCTTAGTGGTTAGGATATAGGGTTTAATATTTAGAGACAAAGATAAAATAAAAAATCTTGTAGGAGTGGAAATGATGAATGAGGTGGATGAGCAGGAGAGAAGGGAAATATGGAGAGACTAAGAGATGGTGTAATAGAGAGTGAGAATGAGAAAACATATTTATTGTTCAGGTCTTATGGCTATGGGCTTAAGGCTCATGGTTTATGGACCAGTACAAGTTTTAAATTGTGTATTAATAGGATTTAGGTTTATGGGATTGGGTAGGGTAAAGGTTTTAGTCTTTCTAATATAGGTGGGGAAAATAGAGAGAAGGCAATGAGAGAGAGTGAGCAGAAGGGAAAAAGAGGAAGAGAAGTAGAAATAGGTAGAGGGATGTGGAGGATAGAGGAAAATTGTAAGAGAGAGTTAAAGAGAGAGGGATAAGAGATAATTTTTTTTTTTAGCTTATTTAAAGAAGATTGGAGTTTTTATCTATTAGTTAGGGTTTAGTGAAGAGAGATAGGGGAGAGGTATAGAATATGGAGATAAGGAAACTAGTCAGATAGAGAGAGTGGAGGAAGGAGAGTGTGGTAAGGGTAGAGATAAAGGAAGTAAAATGGAGGATAGAGGAGTAGAGTAAGAGATAGGAGATGAGAGATGGAGAAGGAGAAAAAGAAAGAAAAGTGTAAGGTTCTAAGACTTATAATTATATGGTTTAGGATTTAGGATTGAGGAGAGAGAGAGAGAGAGAGAGAGAGAGAGAGAGAGAGAGAGAGAGAGAGAGAGAGAGAGAGAGAGAGAGAGAGAGAGAGAGAGAGATTTGGTCAAAAGTTTTTAGGTGCCATTATAAGTTGTTTTAGCATCAATCAATCCATTAGTCATGTGACCATATCTATATAACTAGTTTTTCAAGAGCATTGAAGGTGAATTCAAGATTTGAAGGAAAGCGTCCAAGACCTAGTCTCTCTTCAAGTATCCAAATTTATGCATTCTAGTCATATTCTCTCCCCTGAGGCCAAGTAAAAGAGATTAAAATTAGGAAACAATATCCTTCCTTCCATTTACATGATTCCTTTCTATATTTCATATGATTACCAAGCATGTCCAATTGAAGGTCTAGAAGTGGTTCTCACTAAGCCACACATTTGTAAACCATCTTCATGAATATGATTAATTTATGCATTTGTTCATGAGGGTTTTTGGGCAAGGAACAAGTGAAAAATCTATCACACATTTTTGTAGAAAGGTATTAGGGTTGTAAAATCTAATACATGAAACTTTTAAATTCAAATCATACTGAAATCTTAGGCTAGTACAATAGTCTAGATCTTGATTTAGGTCATTTCTAGCTTCTCAGTGTTAGTTACAAGTCAATAAATTTTAGATCTATTATAATTTTCTTGTTTAGATTTCTAAATTGCAGTATCATTTTTATTTTACATATTTTTATTTCAGTATTTACACATTTTAACAAAGGATCATTTTCTCATTCAACACTTAAGTTCTACTTAAGCCTATTCAAATGTATTATTTTTGGGTGTGCAAGTTTGAGAAGGAGGACTAATATATAATAGCCCTTTGAATTGCTTCCATTTTCGTCATGTACATGTTTTATGAGGATAAAATATTAAATTTCCATTTCCACTTCATATTTAGGCCCCTTTTATGAATTACATTCACATGTTTGATTTGATACTAGATGTTCTTTGCATTAAGTGTGCAATTGTGCTTAGTTAATGAGTGTTTGTAAATTTATCTTTCAAATCTCATATCTACATTAGAGATCTATGTATTATTCTTTTTCTTATGCATGACTTGTATCATATTGAGTGTTAACTATAATATTTAGTTCGGAGTTGTAGACAAGTACATGGATTCATTTGATCTTGAGTGCTCTTTTTTTCGTAGGAAGATAATTTGCAATGATGAGAGTAGTGTTAATGTGGTGGCATACTATCTCGTACATAATTGATAATAATATCAAGCCTCTTAGAGATTATGAAATTTATCTATATTTCAATCCATCTATCACTATTTTTGAGACTTCCTTTCCTATTCCTACTTTTTAATACCTAGTGTGCCCAATTATGATCCACCTACCATAACCATATATAGGTAGTAGATCAATCTTGTAGGTGTTAGTATTTCTAATCTTATTATTCCTTCATATTAAAGGGCTCCGTACATTTCTTTACCTTCATCCAAACCTACCTACAACATAATCTTATTCTTATATTCTACCATTCCTTCCATTTCCCTTCATTTCCAAAACCTTTCACAAATATATCCTACCATTCTTTCTATCATATAAAGTATTAATAACTTGGATGAACTTGTTTCATCCTTTAAAAAAAAAATTTGCATCCATAACACAATCCAAGTTCAGCTTTCCTACTTGAGACATATTTTTTCCTTTTTCCTTAGGCATCATCTATGTTGTTACCCCTCTTTCATAGAAATGCCCAATTTAGAGACTTATAATGTTAGATGTTATTCTTTTACTCTTTTTAAAATTTGTAAGATGTTGTGTATTGATTTCTCTCATTGCCATAGGTTCATAGTAAAATTATTTACTATAACTATTCTATATATAAAACCTTGCAATGACATCATTCTTTTCCTCCTTATTTAATTGAGTTTTTTCATTTTCTTGATATTGATTATCAATTCTTTTTTTATTTTCTACTTACAAAAAGAAGTAGACCTATGGATACACTGGTAGACTTAGTCACTAAAGGTATTGTCATTGCTGGAAATACATACAAAAGAATCATAACCAATAGAGAGGGACTATCAGAAAATAATACTAATGTGTGACTCTAACTCAATAAGGTACTCAGAGTGGAGAAAATATAAAAGCTCAATACAAGTGATGAAAAAGTTGGTCCACTTAGAAAAAACATGCTAAGTAAAGTTTGTGTAAGAAAAACCAAGCAATACACAAGGAAAAACATACAAAATAGTGAGTTGATTCAACCAAGTGGGCATGATGAGAATGAAGCAAGAAACCCATGATTATCTAGTCATGCAGAGGTTATGAATGACTGCACTTAATATTGTATTTAATAGTGATGAGTGAACAGATCAAGGAATAGTTGAAAGAATTAAATGTAAAATTAATTCCAACTAAAGAAAGTCACTGAGAACACATGGCACCCATGAATAATGTATGAACATGCCATAACCTAACAATATTGCATCACAATTGCAACAAGAGTATGAGCTAGTGAGTAGGGTGATAATTAAAATTTTGAATTCTCAGATAGAATATTTCAAGAGAAGATAGTAATGAGAATAAAATAAAACAAGGATGATAGGGTCAAGATTATATTATCAAGACAATATCCAAAGAATGAGAAGAGTTGAGTTAAATTAGAATATTATAAAGTAAAGAAGAGTTATCAGAAAGAGATCATCATCATGAAGTGATTGTGATAAGAAGAGGAGAGTGTTCCTAAATAATGAAAAGAGTATCTTGTGCATAAGATGAGAGTGAGAAGTACACAAGTGATCAGAGATTGAATTTACAATGCTTAGAGAAAGCTGAGCAAAATTCTAGACTAACCAAGAGACTTAATAAAGGATCTAAACAAAGCCATGATTAGGAAATAAATTGTTATGTTATTTCTTTATTGTTTTCTTGCCTTTAAAAAAACAAATCCTATTGATGGTGGACCCTAACAAGTTCTTTGTAAAAATCCCTTAATAGGTTGACACATTAACCCGTCCCTACCCTGCCTCCCCTCCAAAGTATACTAACTTGTGGTTGTGGCCAACAATTGGTATCAGAGGCTAGGTTCAAAGAAGATGAGACTTTTATAGCTTGAGGAAAACATCAAGATGTTTAAAAGGGATGCACTAATATTTTCTAGGAAAAACTATAGCTCATGGTGTAGAAAGATGCATTTGTATTTAAATAGTCTTGGGGATGCTTACTAGACCCATCTAGAGGTCAAATATGTTGAATAATCTAATGAACTCAATGTAAATGAGAAGAAGAAGAAGATGCACATGACGACAATGGATACTCTAGTGAGAACCCTATCATACTCTGAGTATAAAGATGTCAAGTAGCTAGAAAGAAGATAAAAAATGTGAGAGAACCTAAAATTTGTACATGGTGGAGATAAGAATATCATGAGGGAAAAAGTTGAGAGCTTGAGTGGAAAATTTAATGGCATGAGAATGTAAGTAGGCGAAGAGATTGAATCCTATAGAAAGAGGGCAAGGGATGAGCATGTATTGGAGTAATATCAAAAGATGAGCATGTAAGAAAGAAGATGATAACCCTCATACCCAAGTATGACATAAGGGTGTCAACTAATTCAAGAAGTGATAAGCATAGACAAGATGGATGCATCGCTTGCTGTCTTGAAAGGTAAGTTCACTTCTTTTGAACTTAGCAACTTTAACAATAGTCAACCTTTAAAGGCTAAATCTACCTTCAAATCCCCGGTTGCATGAGTTGTAGCACTAATGAAAATAGGATAATTAAGCACACCTAGACACAAGAAGGAACTAAAGAGCCTACATACTTAAGAAGTGGAACAAGAATATCTAGATGCTCTATTTTCAAAAGGATAAATAAAGGAAAATGGAAGTACAATAGTACTTGATTCATATCCAATGTTATAACTATAAAAAGGTTGGACATTGTGCTACCAAATATATAAAGCTTGTGTGTAAAGAGAGAAATGACTAGAGGGAAAACAACAACTAGAAGGGTAACAACAAAAAGAAGGTGTGATGGGTAAAGATTCAATCAGTGATGGGGAAAATTACAAGGATGAAGTATCCTTTGTTTCCATCATAGAAGACAAGGTAGAATAATCCTTGATAACTAGTAAAATAACTAGATAATAGATAGCTGCTTCTCATACCACATTTTTGGTGAAAGGATAAAGTTGTTACCCCTACAAGTGATCATATTGATAATTAGTATAAAAAATGTGCATAGAAACCAAGCTACCATATTCCCTAAGCAATGAAGGAGGAGATGCACAAATTGTATTGTTATACCCGAGATCAAGTAGTCACCAAGTGATTCTACTTGTACCGAGAAGAAGAGTTACTCAGAGAATACCAAGAAAATAGAGACTACTAAGCTACAAAGAGGACACCGAGAAAAGTGTATGCCAAGAAACAATATGTTAGAACGCTATATTTCCTAAGTATTATAGAGGCTACATCAAAGTTTGAATTGGCACAAACTCTAATGCAACATGATCATATCGAGCAAAAGAAAATATTTATAATGTTTGAGGTAAAGATTTGAATTGATTTTCTTGAAGAATGCGAATTGATTGTTGATACTTTCAAGGTTGGAACAACCAATGACAATAAAGGATGAAAGAAGAATGAAATGACATAAAATTCCAAATGTTGATAGTGATTAATGAACTATTTTAGAAAGTTCCAAATCCTTAATCAGGCCAGTGAGCAAAATGACAAAACAAAAGCTATAAAAGGATACATCAAAGACAATTTTTGTTATTGTTGATGTTTTATTGTTTTTAAAGGAGAATAAGAATTACTTTGTTGCTACTAAATAAGGTATTGAAGAGAAAAAGATATATTAGAGGTCAGAACAAAGGTAAGAGATTAGATTGTGGAGAATAAAGAGTAATTGCATATCTATCACACATGGTGATTACTATGGAACAAAAGAGGGATCTAATCAAGAAAAGTAAATTTCTACTCACTTCTACCTTCTGATCATTGCAGTAGTTTTCTAAATCCTTTAAAAAGGTGGAGTTGATATTCTTATATGTAAATCTCTTAATCGAGGGCACACTTGAAGAGTGTTGTAAAATCCTTGAAAAAGGTAGATCCATACAGGTCTTATTGTATAACACTAACTGAGTAAGTTATCAAAAATGACTAAAAATTGTAGCCCTAATAAGGTAGATTATCTTCTTGCAATAGTGATGAATTTTTGGGTACCATCCCCAATGTAATTTTCCCTTTGACCAATGATTTCTGTGATACTGAATGAATGTGTTATGTGTTATGTTTCATGATCTTATGTGTTTGAGTTGATAAATGTTTATTTAGCTATTTTATTTTCATTTACAAAGTATTACAATAAAATATTAGGGTTTATTGAGTTACAAACGAGAAAATACAAGTTCTATAATTATTTAAGGCCGCAAGTTTTAACAAGATGCTAATTCATGGCTTTACCACCCTCATATCTCCCCTCTCAGCTTCCTATTTCTCCTAACTATTCCAACAATTAGTATTAGAGCTTCATTCTCTTATTGAAGGTTTTATATCCTAAGAGTAAAAGGCCAAAGCCTTTTATTTGTTGTCCAATAATTTGCACTTGTTAGATAAAGATTCAAAGAGAATATGGAGGCACAAGTCTATAATATTAAGGATCCAATTGAAACTATTGATATTGATGATACTCAAAGCTAAGAAAGATGTTGAAATTGAAAATAAGGAAGATGATTATATCAACATAACCCCACAAGACTTTGTAGACTCAATATGTGAAATGGTTACTGATATTATTGGGAAATAAGATGATGTAATAATTGAAGATCTAATATATGTGGATCATCTAGAGTAACTAAAGAAGGATAAATATATCAATGTATGAATCAAGTTGGACATTGAAAGGACTTTTCTTATCAAGCCAAAAATGTTATATATTCCTATGTTTGCTCCAATAATTGAGAAAATCAAAGCATTCCCCAAACCATAAGAACAAAATCTAAGTGACATTCCAATTGGTTCTTTAATTATTTTTGTAGAAACAATTCCTATGAATACTGAGGGACAACAAATGAATGTAGAAATCAGGAAATAGGCTCAAAAAAAATAAAGTGGAAAAAGAGAATATACTAGAAATGAAAACATTCATGATGCAAATGCTCAAACTAGAGGAGACTCCATGAAGCACAATGTAGATACTTCTACTACAAGTGATGGAACACCAACACATGGACGTTTGAGTGAGGGAATGATTGGGAAAGGCCAATTAATTATTGCAAATGAATACAAGACTAGAGGAATTACATTTCCAATTCATTTATCATGTTTTTTGATTAATCCTATGTTTTTAAAAATGTCAGATCTAAATGATCTAAAGTTAAGATATAAGAGATATCAAGTGATTAAAATAAGAACAATGAAGATGTAGATATATCACCAAGCATGGATATAGTACCATTTATGCCACTAGTTTGTTAGAAATGTTTAGAATAACTAGGTGTAGGGGGGAGGTGAATAAATTAATCAAGGTCCATAAGTACCATTTGAACAATTAAACATGAAAACATTCACTATTTTGTTTGTCCAATTGTTGCTCGGTCTCTACTGTACTAATAAAAAAATTAGTGTCCTAAACATAACATACTTTGCTAAATTGCAAACATGTAGATGTAAATCATCATAAAATATTCAACAAAATTTTGGCACTAGGATTTTTCATGGAAACCCAATTTGGGAAGAAAACCACTAGTAACATGTCTACACATTTCTCTCTTTTGAAGTGAGCTCTCTTAGGAGCCAACCCTATTAAAGGTTAGATACACACTGTTAAATGTGACCTGATTAGACAATTTAAACACCCTATTAGGAGTGGCCTTGTCAAAGGATTTTGATTATTCCATTTTAGAATGTCACCATGCTAAAGGAATTACATAGACTATTAAATCCTTGAAATAACTTCTAGGTCAACCTTTGATTAAAAATATTTAAAGGAAAATGTTTATAGTGATTAGAATGAAATAAGTAAGGTTTTGATTTGTATGATTACAACTCACTTTTGTAGGTTTAGATCATTGTTCAATTCATGTACTAATTCACTAATAAGTCCCCTTGTCAACTTTGTCTCTTAACTCGCTTGACAAATCTTTAAGAAGTCATCTTCCTTCACATAAAAACTTAAGCCTTCTGCTTAGATTCAGTTATCAACTTCAGTAAAATTTGCACAAGCAATTCAGTTTACTTCACTCTCACCCTTACACACTTTTATTCACACTTGTGCTCCTCTATTTCACATTTCTTTGTGTAGATACCCTCAAAGATTGTCTCTATACCTCCTTAAGTATTTAATTCTTACTTCTCCATTTTCCATGATCACCATAGATCTTAGGGTTTATGATATGGTTCATTTGGTTCATTATATCGATTAATCTTCTTGATCATCATCTAGAAACTTCTCATCTATTGAATTTGATCATAAGTATTCTACTTAATCCTTATCTTGATTTTTATCATCCAACTCATCAATCTTATCTTCAAGACTATTTACATATATCAAGAAATTAACCAAGTCAACTAGAAATCATAATTTCTCAAACACTTTTAAAATATTGTCACTTGAGAATCACTAATTTCTAACAGTCAGTCATTACTTAATCACTCAGTCAATGTAGAACTTCTTGGCTAAAATCAACTAACTTACATGGGGGATATTGATGCTCGGTCAACACTAGATTTTCTTGGCTCCCACTGGAACTTAGTTAACTATAGCATCACTTAGCATTCCTTAATATTTTACTCTATTTCTTGGTTAAACTTTAAATTCATAATATATAAAACCACTTTGTCTTGTCAAAGTCTAGCTAATCAAATGTCTATTGTAGCTTCCTTTCCATACAAAAACCTTTCCTCTAGGTGCTTTTGTTATGAGAAATCTCTCAAATCCTGTTCATCAATCAAATAGATATGACATTTTTATCAGATAGCAACATGTCTCATAAGTAGATTTGACATC
The DNA here is from genome assembly GCA_028749045.1 of Cupressus sempervirens. Lineage (NCBI taxonomy): Eukaryota > Viridiplantae > Streptophyta > Pinopsida > Cupressales > Cupressaceae > Cupressus > Cupressus sempervirens. Next base: position 495,746,668 of record CM053790.1, read on the forward strand.
AATAAAAAATAACAATTATTCCAATTGTAAGTTTCCAAAAATATCCCTCTTTCACATTGATGGAAACACCTCAATATCTTAATAGGTTAATGTATCTTACAATTCATTTTTTACAACAATCTCCCTCTTTCTTACCATGCAATCCAAAATATTTCATTTTCATTATCCTTAGTTTCATTCTAATTCCCATCATTGATTTTCTCCCTCTCTAATGTACATTTCTACCTTTTTGGTATATCTATCCTCTTCTTCAATGAATTTCTCCCTCATTAGTGTATCAATTATCTCTCCCTCTTTGACAAAAATGCCAAAGACATTTAGAATTCTCGCCTTCAATTAATTCATACATCTAGATTATGTAGATATTTGCATGTTTGGTTGAGTTCTCTATCATTTGGCTATGAATGATATGTTATGCTAGTATTCTTCTTAACTTCACTACCTTAGGCACCACCTAGGTTAGAACTATCTATATCAATGTGTATGATATTCTAATTGGCACATTTGATGCAATACACATCTAAAGATATTCATGAGCATCTTAGGGGAATCACCACTAATTTACCTCTAAAGATATTCATGAGCATCTTTAGATAAGGCTTTAGTGAATATTTCAAAAAAAATTTCCTCGATGTGCACACATTCTAAGTTCACTTCTTTATCTTGAACTAGCTCCCTCAAGTAGTGTTACTAATAGCAATGTGCTTGGTGTTAGTGTGCATCAGTGGATTTTTTGAAATGTTAATAGGACCAGTGTTAGCATAATAGATAACCACTAGATATGCAATCTCTTATTTCATTCCTTTCAGTAATTGTTGGATCCACATAATGTTTGAACAATTTACTACAGCTAACACATACTCAAGTTTAGATGTTGATTGGGAAATACAATTCTATTTTTTCTTGTCCATGACACCAATCTCTTTCCTAGAAAGAATGCACCTCCACTAGTTTTCTTTTTTGTCATCAATATTTCCTACCCAACAAAAATTAGTGAATACCTTCAGTTTGAATCTATCACTTCTCTTGTAATATAATCTATAGCCTTTTGTACCTTTTAGAAATCTTAATATCATTTTCACTACTATCATGTGATTTTCGTTAAGATTTTCTAAAAATCTAGCAACTCTCCCAACTACTAATGCAATATCAAGTCTACTATGAACAACATATTATAATTTTTCAATCATTGATCTATATAATGTCTGGTTCACAAATTAGACGATTCATCATTCTTAGATAACTTATGTCCCATAGACATAGGTGTTCTTACTAGTCTTGATTTTTCCATTCCAAAATTCTTTAGTATCTCCTTGATGTATTTGGATTGAGTAATGAAAATACCAAACTTCATTTAATATACTTGCAATCCAACAAAGAATTTGATTTCACCAAACATAAACATCTCAAATTCCTTCTTCATTTCATTAGAAAATGATTTGCAAAGTTCTTTTTTTCCTCCAAATATAATGGCATCAAAAAATATTCCAGATAGTAGTACTTCATCATTTACCCATCTTCAAATATTGGTTACTATTATGATTTGTCCTTTCAAAACCAATCTTCACCAAATAATTATGTAGTCTTTCATACCATGCTCTTGGGGCTTGTTTTAATCCATAGAGATATTTGTTTAGTTTACATACCATGTTCTTCTTTTCTAGATCCACAAATCCTTCAAGTTGTTGAATGGATATTTCTTCCTCAAGTATAGCATTTAGAAATGTAGATTTAACTTCCATCTAATATACCTTGAAATTTTTGTCAGATGGATATGAAAGCAGGGTTCTAACCCCTTGAAGGCTTCCCAAAGAAGAAAAAGTTTCTCCATAATCAAATCCTTCTTCCTAAGCATATCCATTACATGCTAGTCTTGCCTTGTTCCTTATAACTTTACCATTTTCATTGAGTTTGTTTCCAAAAATCCATTTTGTTCCAATAATATTTTTGTCTTTAGGTCTTGGCACTAGAGTCCAAGTATTGCTCTTCTCAATTTCTTCAATTTCTTCAATTATTTCTTGAATCCAATCTTCATTGTCTAGAGAATCCTTTAGTGATTTGGGCTTGAATTCAAAAAGTAGGCATGTATAATCTTTGAGTCTTCTTCTTGTCATAACACTTGATTCAACATCACCAATGATTTTTTCAAGCTTCTAATGTCTTCTCACAAATTTTCCTAGCATAGGCAGTTTCCTTCTCTATTCCTCAATAGGTTCATCTTGAAAAATAATCTCAAGCTCATTAACTCTTGCTTGTTTAGGTTCAGGTCCAAGTTCAATATACTCAACATGCTCTCTCTAACAATTGGCATTACCTATCTATGACTTGACATCTTCACATTGTTTCACGACACCCACTATCTAATGCTTAGCAACTTCTTGTTGTACTTCATCATTTCCTTTCTATTGGGAAACTATAGCTTGGTTTTCTAGTCTATTTGGAGTGTTGGGAGCATTGTTATCCACATAGATGAATGTAGTATAATCTTCAAGTTCTTGATTGCATGTAATGGCACTTCTTTCTATAAACTCATCAACTTTCACATTTGCACTTTCTACAACTTTGTTAGTGTTAAAATTTAAACACTTATAAGCTTTACTCTTGGTGGAATACCTTAGGAATATACCTTCATCACTCTTTGCATCAAAGTTTCCATTCTTACTATGTTTCAATATATAACATTTACTTCCAAAGATATTCAAATATTTCACGTTAGGAGAATATCCATACCACAGTTCAAAAGATGTAGCATTTGTACCTCTTTTGACTTGTACGCTATTCAGGGTATAGACAGTAGTACATATAGCTTCTCTTCAATACTTCTTTGATACATTCTTCTCCATCATCAATGTTCTTGCACAGTCCATTATTGATATGTTTCTTCTTTCAGCTATCCCATTCTTGGAAGGGGTCCTTGGTGTTGACATCTATATTTTGATTCCTTTGTCATTACAAAATGTATTGAACTCATTAGAAATGAATTCACCACCTTTGTTAGATCTCAAGCACTTCAAACTCTTCTATGTTTCTTTTTCAACTCTAGCTAAATATTACTTAAATAGATGAAAAGCAACAAATTTACCCTTAAGGTGTTGGAAATATGAGGTGGGCAAGGTTACTGAGAGGGAGGGGATAATTAAGAACCAATAAAAGTTCAACTAATATCACCAATTGATCCTTCATAAAATATTCTTATCTAATTGAATGCATGAAAGAATGAAAGCAATAAAACATTCATAACACTTTGACACAAGATATGGTGACCCATAAACCTTTCAAATATAAAGTAAAACTAGGGTGGGGATGATACCCACAAGTTGTAGTACTGCAATATAAAGTTGGTTGATTAAGACTTACAATTGATCACTTCTAATGATTTCAAATCCTCCATTTACAAGTTAGTCTTATAAAACCATTTCATACCTATCCAATCTCTATCCTTAAGACAAATGAACTCTGAGCCATTTATCGAAATCATTACCTATTAAGATTTTGGAATTGATTTTATGTCTATGCTCCCTCACTAGCTTTGAGTAACTTCCAATTTCTTTAATGAGTATTCAACATAAAGTGTAATTTTGCACAAACTTTCTTTGAGCTTCGACTAGTAATGTTTGTCTGGTTGAATATTTGAGACCTATGTTTACCATGGAAACAAATATCAAAGTTTTTCATATAGTCAAAAGTAGGATCTGAATATTGGACCACATGGATGATATGGCATGGCAGGCTATCAAAACAATCTTCAGAGAAGTACTCTAATTATGATAACACCCATAGAACTGATAGTGACATTATTATGGTTTTTATTTCCTTTCTTTTTAAATCTTGAGTTACCAAATCTAACATAGTTGAGCTGTGCAATGTTGTAATTATGGAGGAGTGGTTAAGTGGGTTAAAAAATGTTGTTTACAACATCAATGAAAGGCTAGAAATCTTCCTGTCCACTGTTTACACAGTAGCACCCATTGGTAGTTTAGAGATAGTCGCGCATGTGGAGAGGAGGCCAATGTTTTCATGGATATGTTCTTTCTAATGATTTTATAATTCTTTGTGATTGGCACGTTTCAACTGTGTATATGGTTTGATGAGCTAAAGATAATGATAATGTAAATAACAACGTACAAGTGAGGCCATCTCAAATTATGCAAATATAATGAGTGAAATAGGGTAACGTGTAGTGATCTACCATGTCAAGGTCTGCTCTTTATCTCATGTGCTCAATGTTAAATCTAAGATTTTAGTGTTTGGTAAGAATACATGAAACTATGTTGTGGTCTTCACCTTGCATAGATTGATATTCCTTGTCAATACTTCTACATTTTCCATGCATTTGCAATGATTTGTAATATCTCACAAATATATCCTTCTGTTGGAATAATGTTTATTTATTCAGTGGTAGGAATACATTTAATGCATACTCTAGAACTTTCTACTTATCTCGTGAAGCTTCCTTCTTAGAAATCTCTAGAATGCTTCCTTTCTTGAAGCTTCTTAAGAAGTCTCTAGAAATATGTATACGCTCTATAAATAGAGCATTCCTCTCAGTTGTAAGTGCATGAAGAAAAATTATAGTGCTTTAATAATAAAGTGTGCATCTTTGATATATTCAGTCTTGTTTTGCTACTCTGTTTTTTAGCTTTGTTTTTACTCTTTATGTTGTTGTTTTTAATTAGTTCAACATGGTATCAGGGCATATTATGATTCATGGGCTATGTTATTCTTGTTGTTATGTGAAATTCTGACTTGTTTGCAAATCTAAAGTTTTGTAATTACCAAATTGCTGGTTGTAAAGAAATTTTCATGGAGAAGAGAAATACTATTGTTTTTAATTAGTTCAACACATTCCATTACTTTTTGATGGGTGTCAATGGCCTTTTGTGAAGGAGGTTTGGTACTAGTTACAAATTTCATACAAGTACATAGATCTGAAGATACCGAGGAAGGTCGATGCTATTTAGGTGAACAAGAGATAAAGATCATGCTTTCATTTTCTCATGCTATAAATTGAACCTATCAGAAATTTGGGGAAATAGATATACTTCTCTTTTGTTTCTATCCCATTTTAGTTTCACTAACTACAATACCAGTTTCACAATTAGTTCCAGAATGAAGGCGACCCGCAAAGAACTTTACAAATTTGTGATGAACATGGTAATGGAAATTTTTTTCAAATCAAAATTTAGTTGATTATCCAACTTTCAAATGTAAAATGCACATTGTTGGGAATTTGATCTTATATTATAAATATTACTTTTTCTAAATTAAACATAGTAAATATTATTTACATGAGGAATGAGGATTGTAGCTTTGTGAAAAAATCTATTTTATAAACCATACTTGTACGGTCTGCATCTTAGCCCTTTCTACATTACTACCTATCATTATGAATTTAGTGCGAGGTTTTATTTTAGCTTATAATAGCCTTGGCCCTCTCCGTCCCAGCAATTAATGCTAGTCTTGGAGTTGCTGCTACATGCGATAATGGCCTAGCCAAGCAAATGCTCGTGCAAATTTGTGCCCAAGGTATTTCACAAGGTAATTCCGCTCCTGACTTGGTTTTGAATATTTTTGCTTTTGAATCTTCTTGCCAATGGCTAGAAACCCAAACCCTTATTGGGTATTTTATGGGTTGCACTCCATCTGAAAGCACACTATGTGAATAGGTTTTGAAAGCCTGGTCTCCCCAAGGGGTTTATCTTGAAGGGATTAAAAACCTTACTAAGGGTATTTTCTTTTTTTGTTTTGGTAACCCCTTCCAGGATGAGAGTATTTTCAGCCATGGGCCATGGATAGTTTGCTTGTCTTTTCTTGTTTTCTAGAGATTGTCTTGAGACTTCTACATCTTGGATGACTGTAAACTTAGGCTTATAGTTTGGGTAGATTTAGTTGGGTTACCCATCCCTTGTTGTTCTTTTCTCACTGAAATTGCTCAAATTGTGGGCAAATTCATTTGCATGGAATCAAACAATTTTTTTAATCTCTATCCTTAGCGAATGGTCTATGTTGAGGTCAAACTTTCTAGAGACCTTAAAGAGACTGTGGAAATTCAAATTGTTGCTACCACCTTTTCTCAAAATTTTTCGTACTTGAATCTCTTGAATACTTGTTTTTTTTGTCAATTTGTGAGTCACAAGATCAAGGATTTTCCTCTTCTTGAGCACAATCATTCTCTGGTGCAAGAACCCAAGCTTGCTCAGGCTATTCAAAAGGATGAGTGGACAACGGTTGTCAAGAAAGGCAAGGGCACTGCTAAGCCAAACCCTATTTCTCAATAACCTAGCCAACCCGGTTCTAGTGTAGCTTGTCTTGTACCCTTGGTACTAGAGGCTCCTCTAGGTGTGCCACTACCACCCATTTCAAACCCTACATTGCAAGGGGCAACTAAGTCGAAGGTACAAGTTGATTGGGTTCAAGCACCTCAAGTAGCTTCTATGATTTCTTCTTTGTCTCCTTTTTTCTCGCATAGCCCTAAAGGCAATAAGTGAAGAGCCATCACTTTGGGTGACTCTTTGTTTGAACCCTCTGCTTTCTTGCATAATAGTTTTTCCTCACTTGAGGACAAGGAGAATATGCAAGCTAGTTTATGATGAATTTTGTCTAATGGAATGTGCGAGGTCTAACATATCTCCCTAGAAAGCATTATGTTTGTGATACCAAGCGTAGGCTTGGAAATATTGATGTTCTGTGTTTGCAAGAAATTAAAGTCTTTGGGTTCCTTCTCAACTTAGCTTTCTATGTGATATGGTCAAATGGTGTTAGTTTTTCTTCTCAACATGAAGCTGGTTGAGGTGGTGTAGTCACTCTCCTCTCCCTTTGCCTTTCTCCTTTTGTTATTTCTCATGGTTCTAACCCCATGCAGAGAGTAGTTTAGATTTTGTTATCTTTTCAAAATAATTCTTTTGGCATTGTCAATATCTATGCTTCTAATGATTCAATTGAGCACTCACACTTAGAGGTGGCTAGCTAATTCTTTGCCACGTGCCACCTAGTTATTATACGAGGATTTTAATATGGTTGAGTTGGTTGTTGATAAAGTGGGCCTTCTACCTTTTTGATGGTCAACTGGTGAGCGAGAAGCCTGGTTCTACATGCATAACAAGTTGGGTCTTTTTGATCCCAATATTCATTGCTGCTGGATTGATGGCATCTGGTACACATGGTCCAACTTTCAAGAGGGAGTTGACAAGGTCTTTAAAAGGTTCGATCGTGCTATGATTTATGCTCAGTCCTTTTTTTTATTTTTCTTACACGAGTCTACTACTTATCACTCTACTCCTTGGTGTGACTCTTTGTACCATTTTCCTATCCACTTCTCCATTACCTAGCATTCTGCTCTTCCTCCTAATTGTAAAAATCAAGTTTACCTTAATACTTTTGTGCTATCCTATCTACCCATTTCCATCCATATTTTACAAACTTGGAACCTTGAACCTAAGCCCCACTCTTTCTCTGTGTGGATTCAGTGTGGAATGATACCATCTTTGATACTGCAAGGTTTCTTTTCATTTATGAGAGGCAATTGACTACGTACCACAAGAGATCCTACGAGGCCACTATCAAAGATCTTCGTACAACCACTAAAACTTTTACCATGAATCTATTTGATATGGATCTCTAGGTTTGGCTTTCCAACCTTTGCCATCAGAAACAAGTTTTAGATAATTATGCTACCCAAGGAGCTCAACTCAAAGCCTACCTTCACTGGCTAGAGGTTGGTGATCAAGCTTCTGAGGAATTTTGTAATGCATTGAGCGAATGCCACTTTGTGGTGGGGATCAAGTACATTTGGGAGGGTCAACATACCCTTTGTGAGCTTCTTGATATTCTTCAAGCTTTTGTTCACCACTATGAAATTTTTTTCACTACTCAGGGTCCCTCGACGACCAATGATGAAGCCTTGCAGGCTTGTTTGGTTGTCATGCCTAAAAAAACTCACTCCAAAACAATATGTGTTCTATGAGTAGAAGCTCACTTTGGAGGACCTCATGGAAGCTATCTTCTCCATGGTGGATGATAAGGTCCCTAGTTGTGATGGCTTCCCTTGTAAATTTTACAAAGCATTTTGGGATGAGATTGGTCCAGACCTGCATAAGGTTTATATTGGGGCATACAATTCCCATTTTCTAGGTAATCTTATTAACAAATGGGATACTAAGTTCATACCTAAGGTGGGTGACCCTGAAGACATCTACAATTGGAGGCCCATCACATTGTTGAATGTTTCCTATAAGATCATTACCAAGGCTCTCTTGCTCAAATTTTGTCATCTTCTTCCTCGGATCATTCACTCTAAACAAATGGGTTTTATCAAGTCCCATTATATCTTGGATAATATAATTATTGTGTGGGCAGGGATGGAATGGGGTCATCATTCCAAGCAATAGGCCATCTTTCTCAAAATTGATTTTGCTAAAGCTTATGATAGGATTGAGTGGCCTTTCATTTTGGCCATGCTTCAGGCTCCTTGGTTTGGCCCTACCATTTTGCAGTCAGTCCAAATGCTCTTTGGAGATGCCTCTGCTCGCATCTCCATTAATGGTTGTCAATCTCAAGCATTTGGGTTTTATCATTCAATTTTCCAAGGCTACCCACTAGTGCCCTCATTATATGTCTTGGCAGTAGAAGGTTTTGCATATTTGCTTGCAAATATCATCTCCTAAAGAAGGGTCAGAGGTATTTCCCTTTCGGATTTCCTTGACTAGCTTGTGAATGATCATTTTGTAGATGACTCTTTTCTCACTCTCATTGAGGATAAATAGAATGTTGCCTCTACTTTACAATGTCTTGACACATTCTATCTTGCTTTAGGGTCTGCCATTCAGTGGCATAAACCCTTTGTTACAGATAGTCTTACCTTCCTTGTCTTGCTTGGCTTGAGCAATACCAATGGAAATGGGTTCATCATGGGGAAGTTTTTAATTTTTTGGGTATCCCCTTCCCATTCCAAACCTCGTCTATTGAGCTTTGGAATGCGGTTCTTGCTAGAATAGAGAAGAACCTAGAGTTTTGGATCACCAAACCTCTCTCACTTACAAGAAAATTCTAGATTTGTTCTAAAGTGCTAGTTGCCACCCATGTCTATTATTCTTCCCATTGGGATCCATCAAAGGCCTCATACCTCAAACTTGAATGCCTTTTACATGACTTCCTTTGGGAATCAAACGCTTCTCACTAGCACTTTCATAGAGTTGCCTAGGATTTCTATTGTCTTCTTAAGGGGTCTAGTGGCCTTAGCTTGTTGTCCACCTCAAAGAAAGGTACTACTTTATGTGCCAAATGGGTGATTCAAGCTCTTTTTGGAAATGAAGCCTAGAAGATTCTATTGAGGCATTGTATTTCTTCAGGCTTTTCGATTCATCAACCAGCCTGGAGAGGGATTGGGTTTCAAACCCTTCTGATTTCTCTTGAACCTAGTCAAATTTAGGGTACTTTTGTTTTGGAAAGCTTAGGAAGCAGTTAAGCCCTGGCTTCAATGGGTTGGCAGTGGATTCAAAGATGGGCTTTCCTTGAACTAGCATAATCTCTGGTGGTCACCTTTATTTTCTAAACAAGGTGTTCCCCTGGCTAAGGTGCATGGGGCTAGTGCTCTTTATTTTTTTAATGCAGCATAAGGAGCACTCAAGATCTTTTCTCGAGAGTTACTATGAGCTTACGATCATGAGAAGACATGCAAGTGCAATTCCAACTCACTCATCCAAATTGACAAACTTTTGATCTTCTAATTTTTGTGGTGCCTTCACATTTGTTACATAAAGTGGGCATTCAATCTTCTCGCCCTTGGTGGAAAAATTGGAAGTGGTATCTAGACACTTTAGTAACTAGCTATAAACCTAGGCTAGGTTACCAAAGACTAGTTCCTCACCTTCCCATGGTTGATTTTCTCAACCAACGTTGAAATTTGCAATCTTTACATTGCACTTAGAGTCATAGGTTCTCCACTATGTGGCACGCCATTATTGAACCCAAAATTGCACACTTCACCTAGTGTATTCCTTTCTAGGGCTTGCCTTTGGGCTCCCGACTATGGCATCTAGGAGTTCCTGACCCTCGTTGCCCTCTTTGTGGTCAACCAGAGTCCTTTTTGCATTTTTTTGGTTCTATAGACATGCTCAGTGTTATTGTCCATGGATCCATGATCTCTTTTGCCCCCTTCACCAAGAGCCTTTTTCTTGGCATATGGTTCTTCTTGGTGATAATACCTTGATTCCCTTCAAATACGCCTAGATATGGCATGATTTTAGAATGGAGATCTTAGTTACCATTTGGAAAGATCACAATGTAGTCATTTATGCTCACAACACACTTGACATTAATGTGGCTATGTACTGTAAAGCATGTATTTATAACAATGTCATGTTGCAGATTCAAGTATAGATGGATAAAGTGGCTCTGGAGGTGGTGCACTTATAGAAGCTTTTGGCTCATTGGAGAAATGCCCCCTATACAATTGCTCATGTTCCATTGGATTTTTCCTCTGATGACTATACCCCTCCTCATGGTTGCCATCAAGGACATAGTTGTTCCACTCGCTACTCTCACACGCTTTGCTCTCAATAGCATCGCTCTCCCAATGGTGAAGCTTTTGGTTAGTGCCACATTTCTAGAGGTTTTAGTGATCGACACAACTTGGCCTTGCCTCCCTTGAGATCTGGTTCGGGGTGGTCCCCAATGGCTCCTCCTACTACTCCTACTACTAGTTGGCCCTCTACTCACCTAGACCCCAAGTGGGTGTTTCCCCAGCTGGATTTAGCCATTTCTCCTCCTAGGCCTGAGCGAGAGAAAGATAAAGATAATGTTGCTGCTATGGATAATGGTTGGGCTCCCCTGACCCATCTTCTCTCCCCACTTTTTGGTGGGGCTCTAATGATAAGGATCCTACTTCCTCAATCGGTGTTGCACTGGCAGCTTGATGATTTCTTTGTTTTCTATTGTTTTCTATAGTTTTTTGATGAATAGGTAATTTCTAGCTAGTGGTCATATGAACTTGCAGGGTGATCCTATATCCTCTGACCCCTTTTTTGTGAATATGTAACTTTATTATATTATTTTTAATATAAGGAAGGGACTATTGATTAAAAAAAAAAATAATATAGTAAAACAATAAAATCACATTATTTTGCTAATATTTTTAATAGATATAATAAATATATAATTAAATTTACTATCAAAATTAGAACTACTAAGCCACTAAGTGGCAATTGTTTATGTTCTTTCTATTATCTATCATTGTCATTCATGGCCTTGTCATTATCATTTGCATAGTCTTATTTAGAATTTTAATATTTATGATGGTAAGTTTTAGATTAAGGGTTAAAACAAGTCTTTTTTAGGGGACCCAAAACTCCAAAAGTTTCACAATAAAATATTTAAAAGTGAACCATAGTCCAACAATGTTCTAAAAAATCTAGCAACCCACCACTAACACTATGAAACAAGAACATAAACTAAAGCACAAAATACTCCCAGGGGTTTCCTCTATGTACTTCAATTTCTCTAAATCAAACATTAGTAGATTATCAAAAGTTTCATCAACTTTGTCTTGCATCTTGTTGATACATTCAATGCTTGCTTCTAACATCCCCTAAATTGTTCTTATCATCTCATTCAATATATTTTCTAGCTTCTCAATTATTTTAGTTAATGCCTAGATATTGTTGTCCTTTTTTATGAGCTCCCCTAACATTTATTTCTTTGTGCTCTCCATTTTTCTTAGGATGTAATCCCTTTTAGAATTAAGGGCTCTTTAATTAATATTGAGGAGTTTTATAGCATTGAAAGACCATTTCTCCATTTTAAAAGTATATGTGAGAATGGCTTTCAATTTCCAAATCACTGTCCCAAAACCTGTGTCTGAAAATGATCTACAAACCCTCTAATAAAGAGTCATAACCCTAATTATGGTTTCTATTCCCTAATTTTTTAAAATTCATTTAATCTATTAAAATATAGATATTTTAATATTTTAATTCTTTCATTCTTAGTTAAAACCCTTTTTAATTAAAATATTCTTTTTATTTTCTTTTCTCCACTAAATTATATATCAAATCCAATTTGAAAAGTATAATTTATTATTTGAATTTATAAGAATTAAAGTCCATTATTTAAATACAACTCTAATTTTAATTATTACTAATTAATGATTATAATGAATCTATATTTAATTATTAATATTTTAATACTCTATTGAAATACTTTTCCAATTTAGACTTTTAAATTAAAGTGCACATTTACTTAATTTTTAATTAATTAAATGTCATCATATGTAAACAATTCCATTTCTAAATCAAATAATGTTTAATCATTCAAACATCATAAGATCACTCAAAATATCATAATTAAATTATTTATCAAGCAAATTGCATAGTCTAACCCACATAAAGAAACATAAGTAAAATCAACCAAAGTCAAAATCAACCAACACACACAAATAAAATCTCATAGGTTATAAAAAGGGTAGGTAGTGAGATACATGTCCTCCTTATCAAGACAAGTAATCAAACTTTGGTTGGGATTGGACCTGAACATTGAATGTCCATTCTTACCACCAAGTTATTCCAGTAAGGAACACTCGTCTTGAAAATTTAGGCAAATCAACACCTGGTACTTGCAGCTTGCATAAAAGGAAAAAATGCATGTGCCCACATGTGCGCGCATTCACACACACACACGCACAGACATGTGCAAATGCATGTGGTGTGTGTGCGTGCACGCGCCCACACACACACACACACACACACACACAGAGAGAGAGAGAGAGAGAGAGAGAGAGAGAGAGAGAGAGAGAGAGAGAGAGAGAGAGAGAGAGAGAGAGAGAGAGAGAGAGAGAGAAATAGGTAAGAGTTGGATTTTGTACATCATCTAACTTGCGACTTGTAGGTGAATATGAATCCCTCCCTCAACCACATCAGGTACATCAGATAGAAATATAAAATAGACATCTACACCATACACATGCACGTATGACGTAAGTATAATCAATAAATCACAAGGATAAATGTTATCATATTGTAATATATACAACTCATCATCATTTTCACTACATAATCATAATCATAATCACTACATATACACATGAAAATTTAATGTTATATTTGAATAATAAGTTGACAATCCTATGCAATCCTAGTTAATATAACATTCATCCAATCATAATCAATATGGAATTATTGAAACTTATATGATCCAAATAGCTTTCCTTTTGACATGAATTCAAAATGCAATGTCATAGTATCCTTCTTTATATGCAATATCAAAGGTTTGTAATGAACATGATAGAAACAATGCTATTCACATAATAGGGATAAAAATACCAAAAATTTAGATAGTCACTCTAGAATTCTAAAGAAAGACCCAAGTGGGTGATACTAGGTTCAAATATAAATAAAAAGACTAGTGTAGTCATCTTCAACAGTAAATCAAGTGTGACTAGTGCCACAAAATATATAGTTAAAGAGATAGTGAGTTGACTAATCTAAGCAGGAGAAAGTTGAGAAATTTAATGTTAATCATAGGATCCCAAATAAAGCTATATTAAAAAGATATATGCAAAATTTGAATAGAATTCTCCAAGATAAAAATATAAATGAAAATGAGACAACTACATAAGTGAATATCCAACATCTACTAATCTAAGCTGGATCCACCTCCCCAGGGACACCTCCCCTTGCATTATGCCTAAAATTTTATGGGGGGAACCCTTTCAAGTAATAGGGGAAAGGTTGGATTCCAACCTCCCCAACAGGGAGAATCCCTCAATATAGACCATGAGACTTGACTAGAGATCAGGACCCAAATAGTAAAAAGCCACCACCTTCTGACTATGCGGTCACCTAAGCAGCCTCCCGCTCCCACCATGCAAGAAAGATAATACATGATCCACATACATATTAGGCTAGTAGTGACCAACTCTAATATTTTTTTGGGCTAGTGTCATGTCATTTGTGTGTGATCCACAAAAGCCATCATGTACCTCAACTAATGTGCTTTTGGACTCTTTAGGTTCTAGAAACCTAAGGATGTTACTATCCAAACTGCTTCTATACAAGTCATTATCTATGATGACATACCATGAATTTTTTTTGATGAGGTAAAGTTTATTGATTCTGGGTTAGAGTTTTTGGAAGAGTTAGGTCACTCATGTATGAGTAGATGTGGTGGTAGCATGATGAATCTTTTCCTATGATAGAACAAATCATCTCTAGGAGTTACAAGAGTCATAAGCAAGGTAGTGTAATTTTTCCACCAGGAAGTTGTGTTTGAAGTCATTGTCTAACATCTTGAGCATGGAAGCCAAACTAACTATGGCATTAGCTACCTCATTGTTCACATAGGATATATGTGAACAATATGGATTTGTGGTACATGGGAGGAAGTGCATGTATCTCATTTTTCCAAAGCCTACCCTATAGTATGGTGTAAGATAAAGGTATATCAAGAATCTGATATATGAGATCTTTCTTTGTAGGTCCCACTATGATAGGTAGAACAATAAGACCCTTGGATTTTCTTTCTTCTTTGTCATATACTTTTATGGTAATTTTCCTATGATGATGGGGAGATAAAAGAATAGTAGAACAGATATTAAGATGAAAACCATTATCTATTATCATACAAAAACTACATTCCTTATGGATCTTGACCTTGATATACAACAACTGGTTATGAGGATGACTTAGAAAGTGATCATACTCCTTAGAGAATGATATATAGTGTGGTGAAGTCAAACGATCTACCATGGATTGAAATTGATTTAGATCTAAAACTTTAGGTATCTAGACTCAACATGAGCGTTGTTAAGAATCTCCCTATGAGTAGGTGACATTTTTAGTAGTTCAAGTATAGTGATATGAGAATTAGTTCTTTTAAGTTGTTCTAGAATGCTATAGTTTGCAATGGTAGAGTATCTTTCTAGTTGTTATTGTTGGTAGTGACACTAATGGGTTTCTCTTTAGTCTATTCCAACTTAGATGTAGAAGGTTTAGGATCTTTGAGAACCATTTTTGCATGGGATTATGTGATGATGTTTACACTAAGATTGTCATTGATAAGGTTCAAGAGATGTAACTCCTTAAAGGAAAAATGGCATTGTTGGATTCATCGTGTTTTCATTCTTTCCCTTTATTATTATGATGTTATAGTATTCAAACTCAAATTGTCAACATTGGTATATGTATAGTTGACCTTGGTGTTATTATTTGGCTTAGATGTCTCTTCCCTTTTATGTGAAGGGAATGGTTCCTTTAATGCTTTATGATCAAATTTTTCGTTATGTCCTGCCACAACTACATCACCATCATCAATAAGATCCTAGATTTTGTGTCTTGGTGCAATGTCCCCTTTTTGGATCCATCAAGCTTAATATATTTAAATATATTATAATAATCATAATAGTCATTTTAGTTATCAAATGATGTTATTATTTAGAATGATCAAAGGATGCACATTTTATCCGAGTTGTCCAGACACTATCTATTGAATCACTCAAGTATATAAGTTGAATATTATTTCACAAAAAATTACTAGAAACTAACCTATACCCTCTACTAGGAAAAGATCCACTAGATTTTGATTTATACGAGCCTCTCATTGGTAGTATTTTATCCTTTTGATAATAAATTGAATAATAATAATATTAGAGATAGTTTGATGATTAAGTATCATGATATCAGGAGGTTAAGTCTATTCCCAATAATATGAAAACTAATACTATGCTTGATTCTAGTCTCACCATTATTAAATTTTTAATTGTATTTCCAAAATAATATTAGAGAACACTTTCATTTATCTATTCCTAATAATATTAGACAAGGTATTTAATGATCTCCCAAATATAAATATCTCTTATTGTAGTTTCCATAGGCAATATACTATTGCATTCAGTTCTCCTAAATTAATCAATAGTTGTTCACTCACTAACTAATTAGACGTTTTTTTTTGGGGGGGGGTTTTATGATTACTAAATTTTTAATAAATATTTCTTAATTTAAGATTTGATATAATTGATTTAATTCACTTCTCATTGGCTCAATCAATTTTTTCTTATAGGACCCCTTTTTTCAGACAAGTGATCCATATTCATAATCTTTGGCAAGGTTTTAGGATTTGTTAAATTTTATTCCTCCTTCAAAATTTCTATATTAATTTTGTTTTACACTAATGCTTTGTCTATTGTTTGACTTTGTGACTACAACTTAACCTTCAGTTAAACTACAACCAAGAGCTTTTTTATGAAGAGCAAATAGGCCCACAAAACTATTAGTCTTGAATGATATTAAACAACTAATTTAATTTTTAAATTGAATTATCTTTTGTAATCAATTTTCTCTATGCTTATAATGATAATTTTTTTTTTTTAAAATATTATATATTGATTGATCAAAATGGAAAAGTTTTAAAAGGAGGAGTGCGGAAGCAGAACCTCAACCCACCATGTTCACAACATAAGAACCAATTACAAAGTAGGACTCCTCATTATAGAATATAATAGTTGTCGAGAGTAAAAAAAACCAAAAATAAGTTAATAGTAATTAGTGCAAAGTATCACTATAGTCTTCAACCTAGGAGGTCCACCCTTGAGCATCCTCCATCCAAACAACTTTCTTCATTTCAAGGATATGAGCAAATAATCCTAGCTTATCAAAGTAGGGCCCTCTAGTATCCCTAATTTCCTGCAGCAATTTTTTAAGAGCATCATCAAATGCAACTTGATCTTTCACAATATTGGACAATTCATAAGTATTCTCTATTTTGTAAATAAACATGGTGGCATGACCATCATGGAGAAATCTTTGTAGCTTCTCTTGCTCGAGTCACATCACACAATAGACCTAAGAAATAATTTTAAAACAGATGAGCTTCCTATGAAACTGAGCAAGAACTTTGTCATTACCTTGAAATTTATCCTCATTTCTAAATTTCTAAATAAACCAAATGATGTAAGAAGAGAGAATATGTCAAAAAAGGTTAACATCTTTTTTGAGACTAAGAATAGAACAAGTAATGATATCAAAAGAATAAGCATGTTCTATTAACTAAATTTTAGATAATGACCAAATTTCTCTAGCAAAAGAACAGTCAAAGAAAATATGTCTCAAACCCTCAGGCATTTTACAAATAAGACAAGTATTAGATCCATCATCCTAATGGAAAGTGAGGAATCTGTTGGAGTCCACATCAATGCTACGTGGGAGAATAAGAGGGGAACAAGAATTTTTAAACATGTTGTAGGTTCTTTGTGAGTATTAGGGAGATAAAAATTACTACTAAGAGTTTTCCAGCTTATAAGGTTATCATTGTCCAAGATTTACATAAAACATTTGATTCCTTTATTATACTAGTGTCTAGCAAAACAACCTTGGGTTAATGCAAGGGGCTTACCATTGTGATGGTGGTTCCACCAGATAGACTATTCACCATGCAAGGAGTCACTATTATCAAATCTAGAGTTATAAATGTGGCTAGGAACATGTTCCCAAGCCCTCTAGATAGACTTGAAAACCCAAATACCTTGGAAAATGATAGGAAAGAAACCAATAACAAGATCACTAAATGGGAGATTTTTTCAAAATTTGGCCTATTTGGGAACATGAGCTTGGATATTATTTCTAACAAGCACCTTCCAAGGCTCTTGACCATCAAGGGCTTGGAAAATCCATTTAGCAGCAAGGGAGATCCCTTGCTTCTTAAGATCCTTCAAACGCAAGCCTCCAAGAGTCTTATCAATATGACATAACTCCATTTGACAACATGCACTTTTCTTTTCCCTTTCCCATCAAATTATAAGAAACTCCTAAGAGTCTTTTGAATTTCATACATCTAGTAATTGCTAAACATCCATGCAAAAGAGTAATATATGTTTTATGAAGAAATAATCTTTTGACAGACTTGGATCCTTCTAGCAAGAGAAAGCACTCTATTATCCCATTTAGTAAGCTTCTTACTAATCCTTTCCTTAATCCAAAGCCACACATCCTTAAGGGGGGGGGGGGGTAATGGAGAAGGGAATACCTAAGTATCTAACAATTTTTGTGGGGGGCCACCCCAAGAGAAACCAGTGTGGTGAAGCCAATCCAAGGGTTGCTCATTCCATCCAAGGAGAATGGATTTAGAGTTGGACATGCAGGCACCTGAAGCCTTCTCAAATATAGCAAGCTTTCGGGTAAGGTTATGAATATTATGATTGGAGAGATCAAGAAAGAGTGAGGTGGCATAAGCAAACTAAATATTAAGAAGTTTAGAATTATTAGGAAGAGTTATGCCCTAAACTGTATGAGACAGTGTGTCACCTTTGAGAAGGTAAAACAATGCGTCAGAGGCAATTACAATGAGGGCAAGGGAAAGAGGGCATCCTTGCCTAATGGAACATGAAAGGGGAATAGGAGGAGAGAAGTTCCCATTGGCATATCTACAAAAAATATCAAGGAAGCCAAAAGCAATTAGCATGGTGAGGATAAAATCCCATTCAACTCTACCATAAGCTTTTTCAAAATCAATAAGAAACATAGCAGCATGCCCAACTCATGGCTTCATAGTTGGTGATGAGGTTTTCCAAGATATATCGCCCCCGATGAAACTGGTTTGAGTGGAGTAGATAGACTTGGGGAGGATATTCACAAGACAAGAAGAAATGATTTTAGCAAGAATTTTATAAGAGGCATTGAGGAGTGTTATAGGGCACAAATTCTTCATGAGGGCTTTATCCCCATCGTTAGGGATAAGCTTAACAATGCCCATGATTGATGGATTTCCAAAGAGTACCCAAGTCAAAGGCTTCTAAATAAAGGAAATAAAGATCTTTAGCAATCCAATTAATATTAGCCTTATAAAATTCAACAGGAAGGCCATCAGGGCCAAGGGCTTTATTATCTTTAAGAGAGGTAATGGAACTAATTATTTCTTAGAGGGAGATCCTAGAGTTGAGTAAGATGGAATCTACATCAGAAATCTTAGTACGAATTAAACTATTGCATTCATCTCTACTAAATTTAGAAGCATAGTTATTGTCAGAAGTAAATAGAGTTTTATGAAAATTCTCAAAGATAATAGTAATATCATTAATGTTAAGGAGATCCTTATTATCAACAACAATCCTATCGATCCTTTCCCTATTTTGTTTTGTTTCAATGGATTGAAGAAGAATTAGGATCCTTTATCACTATATTGAAGCCAATGTCATAGTCCCTAATGTAGGCCACCCTAACACGGGCTTGTTGATGCTTCATTTGATAATCTCTGGCTTGAGAAGCGTGTTCAATGAGAGAAAGGAAAGAAGGATTTAGCTTTTTTTTCTATTCAACAATTTGAATCTGATCCTTAAGAAGGTTCTCATGAGATCTATAATCCTTAGCCTTCTTCTAGCCTAAGGTTTGAAGAACTTTTTTCCATGAGGAGACATTCATATCCCAATGAGCAATAAGGGAGGGGAATCACATAACCAAGTTGAAGGATCTAACCATTTTGATGGTAGTGAGAGCATCATGATCCTTCAGAAGGGAGGAATTGAGTATAAAAAGTTTATTATAGGGATTGCAAAATTCAATAGAGTTCCTAAGATAGATATTGGATATGATGGGGAGGTGATTGAAAATGGTAGAGTGGGTAGAAGAGATAGGAGAATTAAGATGATTGGGGTATAAGGAGAAATGGTTAGAGTTAACATAAAATTTGTCAAGTGTAGAGTAGATCTGACTAGGTCCTTTCTGGAAATTACACCATGTAAACCAAAGATCAGAATTCCCAAACTTAAGGCCTTAGGTGGACCAAAAAGATTCAAGTGTTGTTTAAGAAAATTTGAATGGATCTTCTCGGGGTGTTTCCTTTCAAATGGAATATCCTCACTTTTGTCATCCTAGTTTTCAACCATGTTGAAGTCCCCAGCCATAATCTAGGGGATATTGGGGAGATGACATAACCAATTCTAAAGAGAACACCTTTCCTTAAAATCATTAGGGGCATATAAAAAGAAAACACCAAATGAGGAACCTTTAAAATCAAATATTGCCTAAGCAACATGATTGCAAGGAGAGATACTAGAGTTATCTATATATCTTGCCCTTTAGGATGGTTAGTGAAAATTTTAGAAGAATCCTTCCATATACGATCAAGAGCAGAATTAAGTAAAAAATAAACAATATTTAACTCTTGCAACGTGAGAAAATTAGTATTCTTTTGACACATTAAAAAATCTTTGAAAATAAAATTACTATTAGGAGACTCAAGGCCTTGAATGTTCCAAGAAATACACTTCATGATGAAGAGTTGTTCATAGAGCTAGTAGGGGGAGCAATAAACTCTCCATTCTTCTTTTTGTTTTTAGAGCCAATAGGTCTTCCCTTATTTTTAGATGTAGTAGTGACCAACATAAGATCTTACTCAAAATCAATTTTATCATCTTGAATACTAGTAGATTGAGTGTTATTCCTACCAAAGTTCTGATTAACATAGGAACCTGAAGGATCATAACTTAAAGAACTAGGAGGATCCATTCTAGTATAAATAAACTCTATAAAATAATTATCATCTAACTCATTGAGAATAGAAATAGGGGGGTTGGTGATGCTATCATTAGGGTGGGGGGGGAGGCTGCAAGAAAATTAGGGTAAGGACCTCTAGGAGCCTCTTTTTTGCTAAACTTGGTTGCAAGGAGATTGCTCATGGTAACATCATTGGTCTGACTATTTATATCAACTTGTTGTTCTTGGTGCAAAGTCATAGGGGCCAAAACATGCTCTAGCATGAGAGTGGGATTGTCTAAAGCATTGAAGCCATTGGGATTGTAGGGTGCATCTTCAATTAGAAAGGTAGGGGAAGACAAGGTTGAGAAGAGATTGGAATTCCAGTTACTAGAATGCAATTGTTCCAATGTTAGCTACTACGCATTTTATTTTCTACATTTTTTCTTATTAATAGTTTGAAAACCATCATTATCAGGGGTCTTGGCACTTTGAAAAGAAATAATGGCTGCTAATGGCTTGCAGATCTTAGGGGCACTATTGTCCTTTGGGGGGTAAAAGCAGAAGTGGAGGGTTGAAGATGAGGAATTAAGGTGGAAGCATTGCCATTATTTGCATCTTCCTTACTTTTCCCAAAGAAGTTAACCAAGTTTTGGTTAGGGTCAAGAGAAGAAGTGTCCACAGCTTGAGTGCAAGGTTTAGTAATGGTTTCTTTAGTAATGGGTGGTTCAACATTAGCTCCCATCAGGTTTGATTCAGGTTTGTTCTTCATTATAATAGGGAAATTATTCCTAAGGTGCCCTTCCTTTTTGTAGGGGAAGTAGGCATTTAAACCTCCAAGGATATCCACTGGGTAGGAGAAGATATCACGATTAATATTAAGGTTAAGACATTGAGGGATATCAATTCCAAGCTTAATCAAAACAAGCAGCCTAACATCAAGATTAGAAATCAACCTAGTGGTCTCATCAATTTGGATAATGCTTCCAAAGGGATCAAGAAGCTAAGGGAGGAAACACCATAGAAAAGGTGGGACATCCTTGATGATAACCCATATCAGGCTAGATAATGTGAGGACCTCATCGCAAATAACTTCTTGAGTCCAAGCAAGTGCACGGAATGAGGTCTTCCCAACCATCCAATATTTCTATTTTAGGGCTTCTAGTTGGGATTCAAGGTTGTTAAAAAAGATTATGAGTAAACCTTTCTAGATCTGTCAACAGAAAATGATTTTGAGACCTAATTTTAAATTCCAAAGATTGTGAAACTAGTCATCAAGGAACTTGCTAGGAGTCCATTTATCCAAATCCACACATGCAAAGAAGATGACAATATCACACAATCTAGACTTTTCTAAAGCAATCTCCTTCAACATAGCTCATTTGGAGAAATGACAACCTCATTCAAGGTAGTGGCAAAGTCCTTACCTTCTTCACTTGATCACTCTCCTCTAACCACAGGAAGAAACCTCGCATCAAAGGGGATCCCATTGTTAGAGGGGGCTATGGTTTCTGCAAAAGGTTTTTTAGGGGTGGAATAACTATAACAAGGGGAATTTTATCAGTTATAGGGGGCAAGTTATCAATTTGAAGCATTGGATTGACAACAACCTCAGCAATGGGGCAATTAATATCCATGCCATTTTATTCAAACTCCATTGGACAAATAATACAAAACCCTAATAGAACAAAATAAAAGAAAATCAAGGAGAGAGAAGAAAACTATGTAGAGGAGAATAACTCCTCCACAAATCAAATGCATAGATTAGCCACATCACTTAGTAAATTGCATCAAAAATTCACCTTCAGATTTGCATCAAAAATCTACCTTCAGTTATTATTTAATAATAAATTATTAGTATTTAGTAGTTGTTTTATTTATATAATAATTTTGTTGAAGTTATTAAAAGAAAATTGAGAATTTATGACAATTCATATTTTCATGATGGAAATATATTGCTCATTATACTTTTCTTGGTAAAAATTTTATTACAAACAAAAGAAAATCTAAATTTTGAAACATTAATTATCATAACATAAATATTACAATTTGGCAAAAATCACACTTCAAATAATGTTTAGATGTTAAAATTAAAAAGATAATTATTATGTGATTTTTTTTGTTATGTATATATTATTAAAATTTAATGATATTGATAATGTGTACATTTCAAAATACTATATTACTTGATTAATTATTTTGATTTTCTTTTTAACATTTTTTTTTATATCCTGTATTTTATTTTATTTATTTCAAAATTTTAAAAGAAAATCACTTTCTATTCTTATTACAGTTTACTATAAGGCAAATACAAACCACTACATGGCACAACTTGTAAAGTGGGATACCTTTTATATCCATCCCTTAATTACATAGGAGTGTAGCCCTTTTAATATTTTCTTCTTACCATATAATACATGTGTAAAAAAACTCTATTTGCTAAATTCTTTCTCTAAATCTCCTTGGAATATTTTCATATTCTTCTTCCATTTTTTTAAAAATTTGATTGCATATGGTAGTGGCCCACGCATTGTCCCATGTTTTCATTTATAAGGATATGTAATTATGTAATTATAATATGGTATTTCAAATACGTGAAGTAAGTCCATTTATATTACTTTTCTTTTTAATATACCTTTTTTTTTAATGAATAGTGACATTTTCTATTAATACAATATATTCAATTTACAATTCACAAAAAAGAGGTTGGGGGATACAAGATCACCCCATAAAAGAGTTCAAATGGTTGAAGCCAGACTAAAAACATGGCCGCAACCGAAAATAGAAACTATTCATATAAAAAAAACCCTAATAATCTTTAGCATTGGGGGGCAGGCTAGGAATATTCCAACCATTGCAACCAACAGTAGCAACAGTGGTAGCCTCTGCATCTTTAACCTCTAGCCATAGAGGAGAAATTGTGAGGTCCAAGCGAGGTCACTTTCCTAAATGTGCACGATGGGAACCAAGAGGAGGAGCCAGGGACCAACCATTACCACCACAGGGTGGGGAAGGTGAGTGGTGCCTCCATCCACCATGACCACCACTGGGAGAGTGGTGGCAAGAAGCCTGGGAGTGCGAGGTGTGTGAGTGGCGGCCAGAGTGGCACTAAGGATGGCAGCCATGGGGCATCAAGGTCTCTACTGAGGCATCTAGAGGAACTCTTGTGATAGTACAAGGAGCAATGCCCTAGTGATTGAGAAGCTCCTGCAGGTGAGCAACTTCAAGTGCAACTTTATTAGCTTGCACTTGAATTTGCATAATTACATTATTACAAATGCATTCCTTAGTATACATAGCAATGTTAACATCCAAAAAAATTTGTGTGAAAAGAACAACATTCCTATCTTTCCATAGAGAAAATAGGATCTCTAGCCTTAAGGTATGCCAAATTTGGGTGAACTTCTGAGGAAATCTAGGAGAGTCACCTAGTAAAATCATATGCCAAGAGTAAGACTCAGGTCTAAATGGCTTGAAAAAATCATGAATTGAGTGCCAATAATTCTAAGCACGCTTGCAGAACCCAAAAATATACAAGAAAGACTCTAGTTGCCCACAAAAGGGGTATCTAGGGTCAGGAACCCCGATGTGATTGAGCCAAGGCCCTAGGGGACGACCTTGGAAGGCCAGGCACTAAGCACAATGTGCAATCTTGGGTTCAGTTATAGCATTCCATATGGTCAAAGCATTTTATCCATTGAGAAAGGGAAGATTGCAAATGCCATTTATGGTTTAGCATATCCACCATGGGAAGATGAGGCAACAACCATCTGTAGCCCAGACTTAGCTTGTAATTAGGAAAAGGAGTGGTAGGAAACCATCTCCAATGAAGACACCAAGGGTGAATAGACTAAAAACCAACTTTATGAACTAAGTGAATAGGGATGGAAGAAAGTAGAAGGTCAAAAGTTTGTCAATCTAAATGGACAAGGTGGTACTGTACTTGCACATCTTCCTAGGTCCTAAAACTCATGGTGGCCCATGAAAAGAGGTCCTTAGGGGTTTTGATTCCACGTTTGAAAAATGTAGAGCACTAGCCCCTTGAGTCTTGGTGAGGGCAGTACCCTAAATGGGAAATAGGGCAAACCACCATAAGTTATGCTGATTCAAGGAGAGGCCATTGTAGAATTCATCTCCAACCCATCAAAGCTAGGGCTTAAAAGCCTCCCAGGCTTTCTTTATGCTCTTGATGACAAAGGAGCCCTAAATGACCATGAGCTCACACATAATGAGAAGGGTTTGGAAACTAATCCCCTTCCAAGCATGCCTATGGACAGGGAAGTTGGAAGAAATGTAGTGCCAAACCAAAATCTTCCAAGCTTTATCTCCTGAGAGAGCCTAATAATCCATTTTGCACAAAGAACAAGGCCTTGTCTCTGAGTGGAAAGCAAGCCAAGACCACTGAACTCTTTTGGGAGACAAAAAAAATCTCAAGCCACTCCATGAAAGCCATGGTGATCAAAACCAGAGGGCCAAAGAAAATCCCTAAGAAATCTTTCCAGCTTCATGTAAGAAGCTTTGGATGGAGCCCAATAGGAGGAGTGATACACATAAGTGGCCACAAGAATTTTAGAGCAAATCTGGAATTTTCCCATGAGGGAGAGTGGCTTTATGATCTAGTAGTCGAGCTTTTCGCTAATCTTAGCCAACAAATCATTCCAAAGTTCCATAGGTGATGCCTGGAATGCAAAAGGAATGCCAAGAATGTAGTGGATTTCTCCATGAGTAGCCCTTTTCCACTCAAATTGGCTAAGCCAAGGTGGAGTTGGCAGAAAGGACTAGAAAAAGTATGCCATTGAATGGAAGAATCAAAAGCTTAACAAAAGGTGTCCAAGCAACTTAGAGCATTATTGATGTTTTCTTCATACTCTAAAAGAGTGAGAAAAGAATCATTAGCAAAGTGTCTATTGACTAATTGGGAAGATGATTCAGGAAAGGAAATGCCACGAACTAGTCCTAAGGACATAGAATGTGCTAGTAAATATCCAAAACCTTTTGCAACAAGGACATAAAGCATAGGAGCTAGCGGACAACCTTGTCTAATGGAATGAAAAAGTCCAAAAGCCTTTGATTGCAAATTTTTTATGGTAATGCAAGCATTAGGATCCCCAAAGAGCATCTCCATAGACTAGAGGAAGTTGGGACCAAAACCCAGAGCCTAGAGCATAGCCAAGATGAAGGGCCATTCAATGCGATCATAGGCTTTAGCAGAATCTATCTTTAAAAAGATGGCCTTTTGATTGGACTTGTGAACCCATTCCATTCCCTCCTAGATAGTAATGATGTTGTCAAGAATATATCTGGACTTGATGAATCCAGTTTGCTCTGGTCACACAATTAAGGGCAACATGTGCCTAAGTTTAGATAGAATGCCTTGGTAATGATCTTGTATGACACATTCAGAAGGGTAATGGGTCTCCAATTACATATATCCTCTGGATCACTAGCTTTAGGTATGAATTTGATATTTTCTTTTTCTATAATGGCTCCTAAGCTTTTAGAGTGATAGGCTTCAATATAAAATTTGTGCAGATTAGGATCTATATGCTCCTAGAGGTGTTTGTAGAATTCACAAGGGAACCCATCACACCCAAGGTACTTGTCATCTGCCATGGAGTAGATTGCCTCTTTAAGGTCTCGGAGGGAAATAAGTTACTCATAGAAAGCACGTTGCTTAGCTAATAGATGGTTTGGAGTAATAAAAATACACTTTCTAAGAGCTTCCTCATGACCAACCGAATTTCCTTGAGAAGCAAACATGTTCTCATAGTGATGAACAAATGCTTGCAGGATGGCAGGGAGACTAGATAGAACAACATTGCCTTATTTGATTTTCTTAATCCCAACATTGGTATGACGAGCACAAAGAGCTTGAAAAAAATCCTTTGAGGCTTTGTTGCCAGCCTCCAACCAGTGGAGATGGGCTTTGATATTGGCTCCCTGTGCAGCATAATTATCAGTAATTTGTTTGTCATGGCAAAGCTTGGCAAGTTGAATTTTCAAGTCTGCATCAAAGGGATTGAGGGTGAGGGCCTCAGAGGCTTTTTTGAGGGCAAGCATGCTGGCTTCATATGACCATTTACAAAACATAGCCAATTGTCACCCATAAATGTGCAAGAACCAAGAAGTTATGGTAATGGCGTCATTCCACCATTGAATCCAACCCCTTTGAGAATGTGGACATGGCTCCAAGTTCCAAACATGTAGGATGTGTGAAATGGTGGAAGCATGCATCAACATAGACATGTTGAAGAAGAAATAAGACTTGGCCACCTTTGGGATAGTTGTTTGCCAAGAAATGACAAAATAAATGGGGTAGTGGTCAGATAACATCACATCTGGTAGGGGAATGATAGGAAAATATCGATCCTCAGAAAAAGGTCCAAAAAAGATTGCACAGTGATCATAGCACAATCAAGGCATTTTAATATGCAGTTAGAGCCAGCTCGAAAGCTGGACCAAGTGTGCCAAACACCACTATCTTGGTAGCAATTGGTATTGGGATCAAAAAGGCCCAATTTATTGTGCATGTAATACCAAGCTTGTCTTTCCCCAGCTGTCCAGCAAAAAGGTAGAATTCCATCTTTGTCAGAGGCCACTTCAACCATATTAAAGTCCCCACACAAAACCCAAGTAGCTAGAGGCAAGTTGTTAGCCAACTAGGCCCACATCTAGGATTTTTCCACAGCATCATTGGAAGCATAAACATTAATGACTCCAAAAGAATGATTGTTAATGGAAAGCAAAAGCCAAATAATTCTATGTGTGGGGTTAGAATTATGTGAAATAACATTACAATGAAGGTGAGGTGATAGGAGAGTAATTACACCACCTCAGCCAGCTTCGTGCTGGGAAGAAAACATCACACCATCCTACCAAATTATGCAGCACACCGAAGCAAGCATGAAACTAGAAATTTTGACTTCTTGCAGACAGAGAAAATCTAAATTCCCAAGTCTATGACAAACATCCCGAACATAGTACTTTCTAGGGAGGTTTGTGAGACCTCGAACATTCCATGATAGGAAGTTCATGAGAAGTCTTCCATATCATGTTCATCCTCAAGAAAGGAGTAGTTGTTCTGCAAGAAGGTAGAAATATGGTTGAAGTTAGACAGAAAACCCTATGGACTTACAACCTAATGTTTCACCTCTAGTATATCCACATGTCCAGGAGGACTATGAGAACACCATGTCACTGGTGGTGCTATGGAAGAGGCATCAAGAGGAGTTTGCACCCTGGCCAAGGTAGAAACCCTGGTGGTTACCTTAATCCCCTGCGAGCCAGTAGGGTTTGAAACCTGCGAAACTCTAGAAGCAGTTCCTTTGTCTGTCACTTGCATCCCTACGTTGGATGGAATTGACACTTCTATAGGAATAGGAGGAACTACGGTGATCATAGCATAGGACTACCTGAGGGGCAAGGGATTCAAGGGAGCCTTGCCCTTATTCCCAATAGTAACCCATTCTTCTTTTTTCCCTTCGACCTATTTGATAGGTGCCTATTTAGGTGTGGGCTTGAGCCTAGGCATATCTAGAGGGCAGTCCTTGATCTTGTGTTCCTTAGACTAGCACCTATAATAGGTGTTGGGGAGTTTCAAGTAAAGAACCTTCTGAGAGAAGGTTTTAGTCCCAATCTAAATTTCCATAGAATCCTTGAGATCCTTGGAAAGATCCACCTCTATGCAAATGCGTTGTTGCGGGCAGGCATTGAAGAATTTCTTAGGCTCCTTGGTGACAACCTTTCCAAAGGCTTTGGCAATGGACTCAATGAAAGCCTAGCAAGGTAGGGGTAAACTTGGGAACTCAACCCATACAGGAACCCTAAGATTTTTATCATCGGAGACTATGAAGTCCCATCACCATTTTTGAAAAACAAGCAAGGAAGAATGCACAAACCATGGTCTATTGTTAAAGACTATGTCCTGCCTGTGAGGGGTTAGCGAAGCGAAATAAAAGAAAACCTTTGGTAAGGTTTTGCACAGCCTCAAGGTAGACTCCATGAGGAGTCTAGCTCTTGTTTACCCATTCTCAAAGCATAGCTTCAGGGGAAGTCCTATCCACAAAATAAATTATTAAGGTGTGCTGTTCTAACCAATCACATGCAACATCAAATTCTTGCAAAGGAAGGATAATGTCAAGATTACCTCATGAAAAACCTTCGGGACAAACTTGCATGGACATTTGTTCTATAGAGGCACCATAGTAGACCAAAGCAACAACGTGAACACTAGAAACAACTAGTTCACCGCTGGTCGGAGCCATTATATCCTAGCCTAAAAAATTCCTATAGTAAATGCAGTGTGACAAGTGGAGCTAATAGAGGGAAAGTTCAGACGAAAAGCTGTACACAAAATTCTTTATTTTTCTACTTTTTTGCCCATTGGTAGATGAATGGAAAGTCACCCTTATAATTCCTTATGTATTCTTCTGATGTTTTTTCTTAAATATTTTCCAGTGTCCTATTTATCAAATGAGTTTTGGATTTATATACTACACAAAGGACCATGTCCATGACCTATCAATCGGTGTGGGCATGATTACTTTATTTAGTCTTTAATTAATGTTTTCCTTATGAATGATAAGGAATTTATTTATTATTATTAATTCATTTATAAAAATATATAAAATTTTATGTATTAATTCTTTTATGATAAATAAGTAATATATTTGAGGAATTAGTTTATGAATTAATAATTTTTATTTTATTTTACATCGAATTTTTATATTGAATTATATTTGGTTATTTCATTATTTTTCATTAATATTTAAACTGTAATAATTTAATATTGAACTTTAGATTGAGAAAGGGATAATACAGTCCTACCCTCTCAAAATCAATTGTACTCAAGCAATTCCAATTTTCATTTAATTGACAAAATTTTAATTTATTCTATTGAAGTTTCAAGTCTAGACTTGAAGATATAAGTGAGAGTTTAAGATGTAATGTTATGATTGATTCAATCCGATGAGTAAATATAGGATCTATTCCCTTTTAACATGTTGAATAGTTGAGTTTCTTCAAATGTTTTTTAAAGATAATTTGGTTGATATCTTCAATTGAAAGATAATATTCATAGTTTCAAAATCTTGTTAAGGTTTCTTTTGTGATTGTCTCAAATACAAAGACGGATTTGTGCATTTAAGATGAAATAAATTTTAACAAAATGATGCATATTAGGTAATAACTTTGATAGTTATAATATTGAATTCAAGTTCTCTAATCTCTTGACTTGACCTATTTAAGATGGATTTAAATTTGTATGTCATAGGGAGCTAAATACTCATCTATGAATAGGCTCCCCCAAGGTATTGGGATTGCATATTCCTACCCATCTTGGACTCTTTTCTCAAAGATTTTGGAATCATGTTCTTACCCATCTTGGACACTTTCCTCAATGCATTCAAAACCATGTCCTCGCCTATCTTTGAGTCTTTCCTCAAGGCATTGCAACCCATGTCCTTACCCATCTTATAATGTACCTATCTCGAGGAGATTTTCTCTACCTCTCCCATCTTGACAATAAATCACTTGTATTTAATAGTTTCATCTTTTCATTGATCAAAGAGTTTATAATTTTATCTACCCCATATGAAGGCAAGATCATACTCTAATACCACTATAATGTCCCCTTTCTAGGTCCATCAAGATTAATGTCTTTAAATCAATTATAATAGTTATAATAGTTATTTAAGTATTCCAATGATGGTATTATTTAGAATGATCAAAGAATACACATGTTGTCCAATTTGTCTAGGCACTATTTACAGAATCCCTCAAGTTTATACATCCAAGCTCATTTTACAACAATTTATGAGACATTGACCCCTACCCTCTATTGGGAAAAGATCTACTAGATTTGAATTTATACAATTCCTTCCTTGGTAACATTTTATCCTTTTGATAATAACTTAAATAATAATATTAGAGATAGTTTAACAATTATGTATTTTGGTATTAGAATGTTACGTCTATTCTTAACAATATAAAAACTAATACCATGCTTGGTTCTACTCTCATCATTATTATATTCTTAACAAAAATATTAAGAATTCTATTTCTAAAATAATTTTAGAAAATACTTTTAGTTATCTATTTATAATAATATTAGGTAAAGTATTCACTAATCTCCCAATTATAAATCTCTTATTAAATTCATCACTTATAAAGTGGGATACCTTTTATATCCATCCCTTAATTACATAGGAGGATATTTCCCTTCTTAAATTTTTCTCCTTACTACATAAGGCATGTGTAAAAAAGTTGTATTTGTTGAATATTTTGATATTCTTATTCCACTTTTGATAAAATATTGTAATTGCATATGGTAGTGGCCCACAAGTTGTCCCACTTTTTCATTCATAAGCATATGCAATTATAATATTCTATTTTAAATGCACAAAGTGTTTCATTTAAATTACTTTTCTTTTTAATATAGCTTTTTCAACAATTCTTTATTTTTCTCCCTTTTTAGGTCATTGGTAAACCAATGGAAGTCACCCTTATAATTCTTTCTCTTTTCTTATTATATTTTTTCTTATTTTGGGGATATATACATCAAAAAGGGCCATGTCCATGACCTATCAATCAGAGTGTGTATGATGATTTTAGTTTATTCTTTAATTTATGTTTTTCTTATGAATGATTAGGCATTTATTATTATTATTAATCTATTTCTAAATTATATGATATTTTATTTATTAATTAGTTTATGATAAGAGGTTTAACATATGTTTATGTGTAATTGGTAGAAAAATGCTTATTGCTCTGCAACTTACTACACCTAGCCTTCTTCCCACTTCCATGCCCTCTCAGTCTTGGGGGGATGGATCCCCCCTCCACTTTTACCCCTACTGGAACTAGCCCCCATTTGTCCAAACTTAGAGCTAGTTGCTAAATTTGAGAATGGTTGCATTTTACATCAGGAGGATACTACTATCCTGATGAAACCCTATGTCATTCCTAATGACTATGCCTATTTGGGCCCCAAACCCCTGGGTGGTCTCATGATGGAAGCCACAATAACGGCAGCTCCAAAGTCAAAATAACTCATGAGGTGATTCATTCTGTGGAAAGGAGAAATAACCTAGGTATGACCCTTAAACTAGATAATACCAAAGCTTATGGTAAGGTTAGTAGGGAATTTCTTTTTTCTATTCTCTCCAAGCTTGGCTTTAATAAGAATGTTACTAGAATTATAAAAATGTAGCAACCTTTGGTACATTTTTGGTTCTTATTAATGGAGTTCCTAAAATATTCTTCTCTTCTGCCTAAGGTCTATGTCAAGGTGATCCTTTATCTCCTTACCTATTCATCATTGTTGAAGAAGTTTTAAGAAAAAAATTTAGTTTCTTTAAATAACCTTGGAAGGATTAAGGGTATTAATCTTGCTTCCTAGTGCCCCTTACAAATTATTTAGCACTTTGTGGATGATTCATTTTTATTTGGTATCTCCTTTATCCATGAAGATAGAAAATAGAAAGAAACCTCAAATTATTATGTGTTGGTCTTTGTTTAATGCTTTAATTACTAAAAAAGAAAAGTGTATTTCTTTAACACAGTTGCCAATTTTGAGAGAAGATAACCAAAATTCTTGGTTGCAAGGACACATCTCTCCCAGACACTTATCTTGGTCTCCCACTCACAATAAAAGAAGCCCCCAATTAGTATTGGAATGACCTGGTTGAAGACTTCTAGAGAAAGCTAGTGGCCTAGAAAGGTAAAATTTTGAGCAACATGGGAAAACTCGAGCTTGTCTCAGCCTCCTTGTAGAGCATCCCATTGTATTTCCTCTCCATCTTAAAAATCCTAGGCAGATTTAGAGACATTCTTAAGAAAATCCAACGTAATTTTTTATCGTCTGGAAATAAAGAGAAGTCTAGAATGAGCATGTGAGTTGGGAGAAAGTCGATCATCCTAAAGCACTTGGAGGATTTAATATAAGGAGAATAGGACACTTGAATAAGGCCCTCCTAACCAAAATTGACTGGAAATTGGTAAATTCTCAAGGAAGTTGGTGCAATAATGTGAAGGCTATGTACCTTGGAGGGTCTTCTTTCCATCACTTCCTCTGGGCACATGCTCTCCCCAAAGGCTCTAAGATTTGGAACAATGTGGTTAACACCTAAAAAGTATTTAAGATGGGTTATCACTAGATCATGGTGAATGGAAACTCAATTCATTGCTGGGAAGATATATGGCTCCAAGACAAGCCCCTCATGCAGACTAAGTTTATACCCCTACATGAGATGTGTATTTGTTTGTATGGCCCTCTAACTTGAAACTTTATCAACCCATATCGATAATGGATTAAATTACCAAACTAGGAGCTTATGAAGATGGGTATTTCCCTAGAATTGCAAGACCTTCTCTAGAATTATAGGATTCGCCTCACCCTGGTGTAGGACTTTTTGGTTTGGAAACTTACCCTCTTGGGTGATTTCACAGTGAAGGAATCTTATCTCTATTATCTCGGGAGAGAGGTGGCCTAAGGAGATTGGAGAAAGGTTCAACACCCTTGGATCCTACCAAAGATAAACTTCTTCTAGTGGATGGCTTTGCATGGGTCTATCCTAACTATGGATAACTTCCAAAGAAGAGGGTGTCAACTTGCAAACTACTACATTTTATGTCTCTAGAATGCTAAATCTATTCCACACCTTCTTATCCACTACCCTTTTTCCATAGAGGTGTGGAGGGAGGTACTTGCCTTATGGGAGGTCTAGTGGTGTGTTGATGGAGAATTGAAACATTTTTTTTTCAGTAGGACGGTCTATATTCCAACCCTTAGCTCAAAAAGTAATGGTTTATACTTCCCCTATATGTCTCATGGAAAATTTGGAAGCAACAAAATAATAGAAATTTTAAGGAACAAACCACTACCAGTTTAGGGGTATTAGACTTCTAAAAGAATGTAGTGGGATCAGGAGGTGGAGGCCCCCCACCTCCCAAAGTCGTGAGCATACTTGACATGAAATAAGATTCTTCTTGGGATGTAGGCCTAATAGTGGAATAATTCAAAAATTCCAAAGGCATGACTAGAAAGAAGATGGTGTTGCACCCTCCTCCTAAGTCTTAGATCAAACTCAATTTTGATGGTTTGGCCACACTGGGAAGTATTGTGGTGAGAGGTGTCTTTCATAATAGTATGGAAAATCTGGTGGTTGTCTATACTAGAAACTATGGAGGGGACTTAAACAATGAAGCAAAAACCTTGGGGCTTCTATAGGATTTGAGAATTATGAGAGCATGTAGAATTAAAAATCTTGCCATTGAGAAGGACTCAATGTTAATTATTAATGTTGTTAAGGGAGAGGGCTGGAGCAGTTGGTCAATCAAAGTGATAATTGATGAAATCCAGAACTTTATGGAAGAATACCATGAGATTCATGTGGATCACACATATCGCAAAGGGAGTGGCATGGCATATGAGCTAGCAAAATTTGGCCATAGTGTCATATGATTAATTGACTGGGAGGATGTCCATCAAATACTTTCCATCATCAACACAAGTGATGATGGGAAGGTAGTGTACTTAGAATAGTGTCATAGGAATCATCACAAGTGGCAAGCCTTCAATTATCTACATGGGTGGGAAGAAAAGGCTCTTCATAAAGGGATCTTTTGGCAAGATTGTATGACAATTCACATTAATGATTTGATTTTCATGAGTTTTAAATATTTATGAAGAAAGGATGCATGCAAGTGGATTTTCTAAGATATAAAAAATGATAACTGATGACAAAAAGACAAATTATTAAATTCTAGCTCCAACTACAGCTGGCGATGACTATTTATAGATGGAAGGGACTGTTAAAATGTGACGCTAAGGGTGGTTTTTTAGTTTTTGTGAAACCTTGTAGACTTATTATGGTTATTTACTACCTTTTGACTTTAATATTGGGTGCAATTTATTTAATATTTAGTAACTAACAAACCTGCAACAAGGATATGTCAAAAAATTATGAAAAGTTTGTGGTTGAACTGGGTGACAACATGGGCACTAGTGATTTTATTGAACCTCTGGGAGAAGAGGCTTGCATCTATAAGAATTAAGAAATGACGGTTTATCTAAAGGAGGGAGGTATATTACCATTTATGGAAGGGATGAAAAAACATGATGAGAACATCTCAATGTAGTTCCTTAATTTGTGGAATGAAAGGAAAGTGACTATCAATGGGATGGGTTTAAAAATCTCAAAGGAAGTCATTGTGAAGGTTGGAGGTTTGTCTTGGAAGGAAACAATTGGCACAAGCAGGCCAAGGTAAATGAGGAAACCAGTCTATGATTTTTTTCCAAATTTAAGGAGGAACTAGTGTGAATGCATGGTGGGTTTTCAAGGGAAGATCTTTCTAAACCCTAGGATGTCATCCACTATGCTATTATGAGATAAATTACCCTCAAGGATCAATTTTAGGTAATCTATTATTACCATTTCCCCATTCTTAATCACTTTATAAACTTGGATCATATTTGCTTTCTGTGTTTCTTTTGTTGCATTCTATGGAAGATTGTATTTATAAGGCTAGGAGGAAAAAAGAGGAGGGTAAAAACTTTTATCTCATCCATCAAGGGTTCATGAACAAACTGTATACCTACCATCTTTCCAAAAACCTACTACTCTTGGTCAACCCATTGGCTTCTATTACCCCCAAAGTCTCATTGGATTCTAGCCCTAGTCCTAGCCATATAAACACCAAGAAAACTCCTAACCTTGAGGTTAAAATTAGCCTCATTAATCTAGATATGGACATTAGGAAGAGTAAGTAGAGTGGCAGTAGAACTAGCTAACGCCTCTAGTTGGAAAATTTCAAGTCCCCCCACCCAAGCATGATTCCAACTCTAAATCTACTGAAAGTGATGTTAAACTTTCCAAAAGGAAGAGACTACCCTAGGACACAAATGCTATCCCCAACCTCTTTAGCCCCTCTCACATTTTTGATACCCTCAAAGCTATCCCAGCTAGAAGTGGGGTGGAAGAAATCACCCCACCATGAAAGGTACTCCTAAGCGTGGGGGGAAAAAAGGAAAGCATAGCCACATACAGAGCCATAGCAAGGCTAGATTGGATGGGCTAGAGCAATTGATGAGGGATTTGGTAAACAATCATATTGGTATTTGTCAGAGATTTAAAACTCTACACTAGTAAATTTGGACCTTTTTTTCAACATGGTTCTAGTCAAAAGTTTTCTAGTGAAATGTTGAAAGTTTTTATCATTATAATTCCATCAAAAGTTTGACGCATACTATCGGGATCAAGGTATCAATAGGAAGCAAAAATCATCCCCATCTATGTCACATGTTGGCACCAAAAAACTAATTCAAAATGTTGAACTATCGACACCAACTAGAGTTGATTCGATGGGTATGTTATGCCATCAGCAAAAGATCCCATCGAACTATCGATGCTAGCCAGAGATGGTTTGATGAGTTTATTATATTGTTGACATTATTTTGCATCAAAATTGTGATGAAAGGTTGAGTTTTCAAAATAAATTATTGGGTCACAATATGCTTTTAGTGCATATTGAATCCTTTAGCATAATGATTGGGTTGCAATATGCTTTCATTGCATTGAGCTCATGATATTGTCGTTGGATTCGCCAGTGACAATAACAAGAAGTAAGAATGAACTTGTTCAAGTGAGAGGGATTCAATTTGACTCTCAAAATTTCATCACAGGGTATTCAATTGATTGACTTACTACTAGGGTTTTGAGAGGCAAAGCAAACAACATAAAGAAATTTTGGAAGAAGTTGAAAATGGTGATTGTGATGTAGCACTTGCAGGTAGAACCAGTGAGCTAATATGCTTGTAGAGCTTTCAAAATCTCTAGATATTCTTGTTGGTGATGACATGACAATAGTTGTCATAATCGGTGCAATTCTTAAATAATGCATGAATTTTTTTCTAAAAGTGCTCATCCTACCATTATGTTGGAAGCCTTTCATAGGGCCTCTGAGAAGGTCTTCAAGATTTTAACTACAATGGTTGTTCCCTTTGAATTAATGGACCTTAACTCTTTCGTGAAAAGTGTGAGCACTTCTTTGAATGTTAAGGTTGTCAGCCAATAGTCTACCTTAATGGTGCCACTTATTGTTGACATCATCTTGAATGTCATCGACCCTACGAAGCCTAATATTGTGGATTTGAGGGACATCAAAATTTTGCAAAAATTGGGTGGGATAGTTGATGATGCAAAGATGGTTAAGGGTTTGGTGTTTAATAAAAAGGCAAGCCATATGGTTGGAGACCCCACTAGGATTGAGAATGTGAAGATTGGCAGAGTATAGCTCTAGATTTCCCCTCCTAGGATGGACATTGTGTAGAAAATTGTGGTCTTTGATTATACATTGATGGATAGGATTTTGAAGGAGGAGAGGGGTATGATAAAGAAGATCAAAACCACTAGATGCAACGTGCTATTGATCCAAAATAATAATCTACAAGATGTTACCACTGATCTTTCACTGCACTATATGTTCAAGGTAAAGATTTTGGTGGTCAAGGATGTGGAAAGGGATGAAATTGAGTTCATTACCAAGATACTAAATTGTTTACCCATTGCTAATATTGAACACTTTAGGGAAGAGAAGATAGGATATGCTCATTTGGTTGAAGAGGTTTTGACTAGTGACATTGACATGAATTGGGTTGTCCGAAACTTATATGGATTTTTTCAAAAAATCCCATAGCCACAGTCTGTCACACAATCTTTCACTAAAAATGGATATCTTTAATATTTAAAATTTAAAATTATGACAACTTGAAAAATGGAACTTGATAATTACTTCACAAAACAGAATCCAATATCATATAAACATACTAAGCATGAGATCAATTTGGCACCACTTGCCACAATTTTTTTACAAAATATTCACATCACATGACAGAGAATGGAAGAAAAAAATTGAAGTACATAGTGCATGTTAATCTCTCCCCATTATTTATCTAAAATGCATTGAATTCCATAATAATGAGATGAAAAAAAGTTTTCATATAAATAGAACAATGATAACTCTACATAAATGTAGTTAATTTCACAAATTATTAAACAAAACATGTTCCCATTAACTCAAAGGCGAGTTTAAGTAAAGAGTAGAGAATGATGAATAATTTTCACTTTCATATATCTTATATATCCTTTACAAAAGAAAGATATAATAGGAGTTTTACTCAGTTATTCACAAGATATAACAAACATATGCTACTAAGTAAAAATATCAGAAAAACTAAGTATAAGAAAACTACAAAGATAATGAATGAGAAAGAAAGGATTAAGCACACAAGAATGGTTTCAAATAAGAGAATAAATAATTACCATCCATTACAACTAGTACAATGTTGCTAACTTCACTATGAATAGATACAAGTGACATAAACTAATGCATTATAATAAATTTGAACATGAATGTGACTAAACATAAAGCTTAGCACCTATGAAGTTGGAAATATAGGATGAACTAAATTGAAGGAAACAACAATATATTCTAAGAAGCAGTTTAAAATTGATATGACGAGGACTCTAAGGGAGCCACACAAGAAAGAGTATCCAAGTCAACAGGTGAACAATTATTTGAAAGAGCATTCAATACTCTAGTCAACATGTCAATGTCATAGTTGCTATGTCTCCAAGATAGCTAAAAAAATATATAGAAATAAATAAATTATACATATTAATGGGGTACACAAAAGATTTTTTGTTGGAGCAATATTAGAGTCAACTATAATGAAGTTATTATGGGATAATAAATATATAAACAAAGGAAACAATAAAAATCCATATCAACTATGTCAGCAATAAGTCACAATAAGCATACAAAATCAATTAAAATGTATTGGCTATACAATCTCTTCTCATCATCACCCTCAAAATAGAACATAGTGGAATTGTGAAGATGTTAACTATATGTAAAGGAAAAACAATAAAAGAGAAGGAAGAAAGTTATAACGCACCTTAGAAAACAAAAGGGTAACAATCAATTATATAGAGAGAATTGCATAGTGTGTGAAATGGAGTTGTTGCTATTGTTGATAGTTTGTAATGTTGAAGAACATGAGGTTGTTGAGATTTGAGGGGAAAACTAGTTATTTAATGGGGTCAAAGTTTAGAATTGTTGACCTCAATGCAATTAAATGGTACTCATTATCACATGCCACACACATTTCTACATTAAATTATTACAGATTATTTTACTATTGTCAACAAACGGGTGGATAAATATAAATAAATAAAGAAGTGTAATTTATTATTTAATGTGATAATATGTCTCTTATTAATGTCAAAATCCAAAAGAATGCAATATTTGCACTGTAGTTTTCCAACATTCAATAACATGTGAAATAAGGTATTTAAACTTGCCTCAACCAATTACGATTTACTTTTGGATGAACTACCTAATTAGTTTGGAATTTTATTCTCACCAAATATCATAAAATGTAAGAACAATTGTGTCAAAAAGAACATAAGAAGATGATTATCTTGCACAATCATTTTTTTTAGCTCTTTTGGTACAATCATTCTTACAATTTTTTGGCTCAATCTCTAACTGGTCAATATGTGTTTTGAAAAATTATTCTTGAACTGTGAGTCGAGAAAAAGAGAAATATAAAACTTGAAAAAGATGTACTATTGTGGTTTGTACTATTTGAAAATTATATTTACAAGTGATAAAATTATATACTTTTGATTCAGAGAATGCAAATAATAGAAATGAAGTATTGACGAAGGTGCAAGATCAAGTGCCCCCCATGTGGATGGCACTATTAAGTAGAGAATAGTTACATACATCCATACATGAATACATACATTGTTAAGTGCTACCTAACTATGTCCAAGGTGTCTCTACACTAGAGGCATACTCCATGTACCAAGCTCCCTACATACATGTATACACAAGATCAAGATCCTTGAACTACTCGCTCTGATGAATATGTAGTTCTGGTTTATAATTTTTTTTGATGTAGTTGTATTCCTATAACCACTGCTGAGCTTTACTCACCTAATATAGCTCTTCACCATCATACACCCACTCGAGCGAATCAAACAATTGTCTATAATTACAATCATGTAATACCCTAGTGCAACCTATGTGTTGTAGTTTATAGACAATGTAAGGTTAACCTACATACATCCTAACTCACTCCATATGTTTAAAAGCTTGTGACAATAATCAATTGATCTAAATAAACTAATCAAGCTAATGCTAGCTAGGAATAGTTGACTATTCATTTTATTGTTAATAATCTAATGACAATTATAAAGGAATTTGTAATCAACCCAACTAATTAGCAACTACACCAATTGAACTACATTATGGCTTGCTACTTAGCATGGGTTGAGTGAGTATTATTTTATTATTATTCGGATTCTGGGATATGTATGTAGCTGGAACAATTTTTCTATTGTGCTAATATGTAATAGGCAACTTTAAAAGGATCTCTTTGTATACATAAAGAATTCAAGTCATTGCATCTGCATTTGCATTTCATGTATTCCATCTGCATTTACTTTTCCATTTCTTGAGTTATAAGAGTGTTTCAAGGTTGGGAACTACTTCAACATCCTTTGTATGGTTTAGAAATAATGTCATTGTGACAGTGAGAATAACTTCAATGAAGAGTTGAGTGTAAGGAGTTCCTATCTTGAACATTCAAGAAACATTCAATAACATGTGAAATAAGGTATTAAAACATGCCTCAACCAATTATGATTTAATTTTGGATCATACTACCTAATTATTTTTGAATTTTGCTCTCACCAAAAATCATAAAATGTAAGAACAACTATGCCAAAAGGAACGTCAAAAGATGAATATGGTGCACAATCATTTTTTTAGCTCTTTTGGCACAATTATTCTAACAATTTTATGGCTCAATCTCCAATTTTTTAGTATGTGTTTTGAAAACTTATTCTTTGACCATGAGTGGGGAAAAAGAGAAATATCTAACATGATAAAGATGTACATAAATGCAATTAATTTTTAAACTTCAATTTTATAAACTTAAATAGAGAACCATATAATTATTAGAAACTATTGCGTTTTGTAATTTTTGAAAATTATAGTTATAAGTGATAAAGTCATATACATACATATATATATATATACACACATACATACATCTCCATATGTGATTTTATCACCTTGGAAGGCATTGGAAGGAATTTGATTAGAAATATGGAATATTTGAAATATTTGACAAAAGGTTGTCATGTAACAAATATTGTTGTTGAGCAACTTTTTTTTGCAAATCTGGAAGGTCATCAGTTAGCTTTTTTTTTTATCAAACAAGTAGGAAGGAATATGCAAGGTCAAGAGGTATAGCATATAAATGAATGTTCATCAGCCTAGGAAAGGTTTGGAGTTGATATGCATAGATATCTCATGTACACCAATATCAACTTGAGTACAGACATAAGAAGCAACTTTTTGATGACACTATCGTGATGTGAACGAATTTTTTCAAAGAGGAATTTTTTTTAAAGATTTCTATTTCTTCCTATACTTAATTCTATGGACCAACTTATCAATTGGACCAAAAGTTCTATTTTCTTTATCAATAATCTAGAAGAGAGACAAAAAATAATATCTAAAATCCTTGATGGTAAGATTGATTTTTTTTTCTTTTTTCCTATCTTGGTCTCCCATTAGGGATCACGTCTTTTAATTCATTTCGGAATTCCATTGTTGACAAAATTAATAGTAAGTTGATTGGTTAGGAAGGAGCCCTTTTAAGTCAAGCTAGGGAAATCCAACTTTTGATGTCTATTTACCAAAATATGCACGTGTATGCATTAATCATTTTCTCTATTCTTGCTAAGTATGCTAATATAACTAAAAAATCTAGGGGAAGTTTCTTTGGATTGACATGGAGGAGAAGGTTCATCTTTGTTAGTGTCTTAGGAAAATGCCTAGAAACCAAATAAGAAGGGATGTATTGGCATCAACACTATCATAATGATTAATAAATTTATTCTCTCTAAAAAAATTTAGAGAATATTTGAAGAGGAAAAAGAACAGAATTCTCTAATTAAGAAAAATCATGTCTTTGCAGCTCCTAACCTTGAGGATTACCTCTATTTAGATGTTTGGATTAATGGTTACCAGATCTGGAATAGTATCCATAAAGATAAGAACATGTTAAATAAGGAAAAAGATAGAATGTTGGTAATGGAAAGAAAATTAGGTTTAGGGATGATAGTTGGATTTGGATAATTCTATTTTGAAGATCTTATCTTCTTCCAGCATGAAAAAAAATGCAATAATTTACTAGAGATTGAAGTTAAAAACTACTAGAGTAACAATGAATGAAATATATAAAGAACGTGAATCCTTCTCCTCCTCCTATTAGATAAAATCCAAATTCCTATTTTACTAGACTGAATCTACATGGTGTTCGGAGGGTTGCAGTTATTCATAAGATGTTGAAGAACCCTTTGGAAGAGTAGAGTAGGAAAGATACTAGATTTTGGAAAATAGTTACTATATTTTTGTTTTTGAATTAATAGCAGCCAAAACAAGGGTGCTAGCCCATAATAGAAAATTGGTCAACTACCAGTGGATTACCATCAAAATGAAACTAACCCCTATTGTTGCTACAAACAAAAGAAAGGTTCACAACCATAATTAAGAGAGTATCAACAGGCTTAAAAAAAATGCGTGTAATCAAACTTAAGAGTCTAAAGAAAAAATTAACAAAGGCATAACAACCTTGCAAAATAATAAGTCTGCTAACTAGCAGATTAACAACATAAAAAGAAAGAGGGAGCCCTTAAGATTTCATGGCATGTTTCCTCCCTAGGAGGGTGTTTTCCCAGTCTTCTACAAGGAAGTCAAATAGCATCTTAGAGTCATCCTTAGGTAGGTCCCCATCGGCATCCTTGAGCAGGCACAAAGTGGTAGCCAACACATGTGTTACTTTAACCGTGAACTTGGTCAGAAGGTGCATTCTCTCCTCCAACACATGAATTCTCTCCCATGCCTAATTATTAGCCTTATGCAGACCACTCGGATGGCCATCAATACCAGTCTTTGTGCTATCCTACAAAAATAGGGGGTTAGTAGCATTTTCAAAAACAAACTTAACAAGGGAGGAGATTGTTACGGGGGAAGGCATCTTGTCCAATATATGAGGGAGTTGATCCTTTGTTAGGTCCACACACCCCAACTCAACCGTTGCCAAAATATGTGACACATCCTTATTCTCTTTTCTATCACCCAAATTTGAACTAGAGAAGTTTGAATCCTCCTCCTCTTCTCCTCCATACCTCTCACCCCAAAGTTAACCGATTTTTCTTTCATCCTCTGTTTGGGCTAGCCTGACTCCTTCGAATCTGACTCCTCCTATGAGGCTCCCTCTTTTAACTTCCTCTTAGCATTTTATTTTACTAACCTCCTCGACCTCCTCCTACCCCCTCTCTCCCTCATCCTTCGACTCCACCACCACCTTCTCCTTCCCTTTATC
The DNA here is from genome assembly GCA_028749045.1 of Cupressus sempervirens. NCBI lineage: Eukaryota > Viridiplantae > Streptophyta > Pinopsida > Cupressales > Cupressaceae > Cupressus > Cupressus sempervirens. The sequence goes on from CM053790.1 coordinate 495,789,586, forward strand.
CTACCTCCCTCTCTTCCCCATGGGAGAGGGTTTCACTGGGGACCCACTAGGTGAAGGCTGTAGGCTAGGGGCTCTAGGACCTGTAATTCTAAGGGAAACAATTTGGGACCGAGGGTTCTGATGGATAGGAATGCCAATTTTTGTAATCCTAGAGGGGGCTAGGGTGAGGTGGAATTGGTACAACCTAAAAATTAAACCCTGTTGTAAAACTATAAAATTAACCCCCTTTTTAAATTTTTTTCCTTTACATCAACAACAACATCCTCTAAATCATGTAGTAGGAAGAAAGGAAGAAAAATGAAATCATGGTGGTGAAAATGATTAAGGAGAGGAAAGTGATAATAGTGTTGGTGTAAATAGGTATTCACTTATTACACTTACTTAAGTTTACTTAGGTTAATGCATTATTTTATTATTTTTATTTGTGAGACACTTAGGAGTTTGCGCACCTTTTTGAGTTGTCATGTAGGCAACACAGGAGTACACAACTCTATTTTAGCACATGGTGTCTACAACACTATTTTTCATGTCACACCCTTGTAGGCTTATCCTCTCATCACCACACTTACTTCCGTGCTTAATGGAGGATAACCCATATCTGGTGGACATGTGCTTGGTTGTATGACTTATCATGGTGCTGATTACGAGGCATTCTAGATGTATCTCAGAGGCCTTTATATATAGGCAATCCTAGTGTACTTTTACATTACATTGCATATTGCATGAATTATGACATATTGAATACATTGTCATTCTGATCATACTCTCTCTCTCTCTCTCCTTGGTCTACTATGTGCTTGTTTTTGAGTTCTAAGTTCCTGTGTGAATTTTGCCCTTAGGAAAATTCTTGCATGGTATCAGAGCAACTTGGAGATTTTCTCATCACATAGCCATTCGAGACCACACTTGCTTCATCACCTTAGCCTAAATCTGGAGTACTACAAAAATTGGGAGCATCCAGAGTCAGATCTGACCTTGCCATTGCATCTGGAATGTTGAACTGATGAATATCGACTATAACCATGCCTACTTTGGCTCAAAGTTGACTGTGAGGTAAAATTTTTTTGCAAATCAAAACTCAAAAGCCTCGATTTGTAGTTCGGGTATGGTCTTTTTTTGTAGATTTAATTAATTTTGAATCTACAATTTTTCATTTCTTTGTATTTATTTTCCGTCAGTAAAATTTTTTTTTCCCTTTAGAGCACTAGCAGAGAAAATGTTTTAGCAGACCCGGGCAGTGACACCCTAAATCTGCCATTTGGAAGGTTTATTTGTCGTAGGGATTAGTGCAAATTAATCACAGAAGGAAGCCATATGAAATATTAGCAAATTATTTTGACTGCCGGCCGAGACATCCTCCTACAACAACAGCTAAGGTAATATTTGGCAACAACATTACCCATCGATCGAGCCTTGCCTCAACCCCGATGGCCCTTCTTATTTATGTTAACATCTACGACCTTTTCCTTTTATTAAGTGCATATAGCGCACATCCCATCAATGTGGGATTTTTAATAAAAATCGATTACAAATTTTGGCCCATGCAACATTTGTTATCTCTGGCATCGTAGCAACATGTTTGGATTTCCCGACATCGGCTTTTCAAATTCTAGCATCGCACATTAAAAACCCTATGGTGGCTATAGTAGAAACTTCTCACCCCTGCTGCTTCCGATCCTCGGTGATCGCTGCTCAAACAATCTGACTACACAAAGGTATATCTGGCAGCATCTATTCTGGGCGTCAACTTTGGTACCTTCTTGGTGAGAATTGAATACTCATGGCGACTATTGTTTTCAAAAAAAAATTTGCGTTATTTTGTTTAAAACTCCTCCGAGCCACGTGAATCGCCATGTACCCACCACTAGTCGGGCAGTGACATTTGTAATTGACAGCTCAACACTGTGTCATCTACCCTATCACCCAGTACAACCGCATCATCCTATGGAAATCAGATGTTTCTAAGACACCACATCAAATTCTATACTAGAAACATGTTTCGACTGTGTCATACAAACTGCCAACTTAGCTGCCACGTCACCCCAGGGCACTAATTATTTGCTAACGTTAGTAGAACACTATGTTAAAATTGATGGTCATTTAATCATCATTTTTAGGTGTTTTAAAATTGCAATGATGACCATTTGACTATCAAATTTAGCATCGCAGTTTCTCTTCCAAACCCCTCTCCAGATTGCTTTTCAGTTTGGCAGCTTGACTGTGCGAGTTCATAACTTGGACATCCGGACTCCGATTCAAGTGCAATTTTTTTTGAAATTGGGTAGAATTTCCTAAATTCTCTAGTGTTTTTTTTCCGGTTTTAGTGTACAAATTTTGTAGTAATTATTTTTTTGGTGACTATACCTGCATAATCCTGCATTTTGCAACTTCAGAAGCTCCGTATGGGCACATCTGGTGACTTTTTCAGGTTCCATTTTTTTTGAAAGTGCATATCTTTTTGTCTACTTTCTAGATCTAAAGTTAGATTCTAGGGTTGTGTGGACCAATTTCTCACTTTTAGAATTAGGCCTTCTTTGTCATTGTAAAGCATTGGGTCTTTTTCAAAATTGTTGTAAAAGTAAGCTATAGTGCTTAAGTGACAAATTTCAACCTCATAAGGCAGTTGTAAAAGAAAAATTAGAAAGCTCACTTTGTTCATTTTGACAAGTGGCCCATTGTAAATGTACTACTTATAAAGTGCCAACATCATCTTTTTTGGAGGGGTCTTTTTGATTGAGTGAAAAGGGGGGGTGTGTACTGTGTTTTTTGTGTCTCTTTATTGTGCTCTTTATTTCTGCATTATAGATTTTAAATGTCCTCCTCTAACTTCACACAACTATTCTACATGGAAAGATATTGCATGGAGTAGATTAATGGAAAAAGGATATAGTCTATATGTTGATGGTACAATTACCAAACCTACTGATGCTAAAGAACTCATTGATTGGCAAAGAAAAGACCGACAAGTTTTAGGTGTAATTAAGAGTTGTGTACATGGGGATCTTCTCTTTCACATTAAAAATTGTTTAGAATCTAAGGAAGGTTGGGATAAACTTGAACAGTTGTATGGTAAAGTGGATGAAGAAAAAGGATTTCAGATTAAAGATGATCTACTTCTCTTGGATGAGTATAGGGCACTTCTAAAAGATTGTGGAAATCCCATGAAATATGATAGGTTGATTCATCACATTCTGAAGAGGCTACCTTCTGAGTACGCCAACTTTTTGTTGAGTTTTAATACTCATAGGTTGACCATGGGATCTGCTTACCATAATCCTTCCTTTGATGGATTTGTAGACATGTTGATTGTTGAACAATCTCACTTGCTAGATTTTGGACTTCTTAAGTCATCTAAGACCAAAGCCTTGGTGGCTAGTGATGATTAAAAATCAAGTCAACCTGGGGGAAAAGCAACAACAAGAAGAAGCAGTGGAAGCAGAAAACATAATCTGAGACACAACAATCCTCCTCTCAACAAAGAAATACTTCTTCAAATAAGAAAGGAAGTAATGACAAGAAGGAAAAACTCTTTTGTGCATACTGCAAAAAGCCAAATCATTACGAGCATCATTGCAAGACAACAAGAATTGATGAATTAGAAAATCTACTCAAGAAGGACAAGATTCAAGTGTTAGGCACTTCCAAGGATTCTACTCCAACCTCTTCAAAAGGTAAAGGTCAAGCACTTATGGAAAACATAAGTTCTTCGGAATGGATACTTGACTTAGATGCCTCTTACCACATGGGTTCTTCAAAGGAAGACTTTTCTTCATTGAAGCAATCAAAGGTACCACACATCTTCGTGGGAGATGATGCTAAGATAGAAGTTGAAGGAAAAGGACATGTGAAAATGGAAGATGGGGAATTCAAAGATGTTCTCTATGTTCCAAATCTAAGCTCCAATCTCCTATCAGTTTACCAAATCAATCACCTTGGAGATGGACATAAGGTTGAGTTCCTTCTAGATTTAGTGATGGTGTGAAGTCTTAGAGATGATTCATTGGTAGCAGTAGGGAAAGTCAATGATGACAAGAAGTTATACTCCTTCTCCCACTTTGTGCCTAAAGGTCCTTTCCAAGCCTTGTTAACTCCCTCTACTTCAAACATCAACTTATGGCATGAGCAGTTTGGTCACCTTGACTTCTACTCTCTTTAGCAACTTTGCTCTAAACATATGGTCAAAGGTCTACCTAATATTATCTTTTCTAAGGGATAATGTTCATCTTGTTCATTGGATATGAATCTCAAGGAGAAGTATGATAAAGGGAAGTCTTCTCGAGCTTCAGTTGTTCTTCAGCTAGTTCACATGGTATTAGCAGGACCCTTTGCAATGACTTCAATTAGCCATGGTTGCTACATACTCATATTTGTTGATGACTTTTCGAGATTCATTTGGGTCTTCTTCCTTCATCATAAGAATGAAGTGGTTCATAAGCTTCAAGACTTCAAGACTCATGTTGAACACAAGTCAAGGAAAGCCATCAAAGTACTTAGAGTGGACAATGAGAACAAATATGTTGACAGAAGACTTAAGAAATTTTGTAGAATTGAGGGGATTGATCTTCAGAACTCACCAGCATTCAGTCCACACAAGACAAATGTTGGATCTATGAGGATTAGTACTCTCAAGACCATGGCAAGTTGCATGATTAAGGCCAAGTCTCTTGATCCTACACTTGAAGTTGAAGCCATTAGCAGTGCTACTCAGCTACTTAACAAGTCTCCTCATCCAGCCTTAGATTATAAGACTCCTTTTGAGGCATGGTGTGGCAAAAAACTTGTTGTGAGTCACCTTAGAGTCTTCGATTGTCCAGCATGGGCAAACCTTTCCTCTAGGAGTTGCAAGGCACTGACACCTAGGCCTTGTACCTTCATCAGTTATGAAGACAATGCAAAGGCTTACAGACTAATGGATCTAGAGACACACAAGATTTTTGTGGAGAAGGATGTTCACTTTGAGGAAAGTTCTCCTAGTTTATCCTCTAATCCTCTCTGCACATCATACAAAGTGGAAACTGATAGTGAAATCAACGTGTTGGTAAACATATTTGTTCTTCTTACTTTCTATAAGAATACGACTCTTAATGCCCAGATTATGAACAATATCTATTCCCAACAACCGAAAAACCATTTTATAGTTACTGGCTTTTCTCTAAATTGGTAGGTACAACTCCCTATATGAATAATCTTCAATGAATTATGTTTTTTTCCACTTATCTAATCTGAGGTATGCTCTTAACCCACGAGAAGGAGAGGCAAACCAAATTAAGCCTAACTAGAATTTAATTCAAGAAAGAAAAATTTCTTAATATTAAAATAGATTTATGTATCCACACTTCTTATGAATTCATAAGTCCATCTGTGCAAGACTAAAATAAGTTGGAATCTAAATTTGAACTATAGCTGATGAATCGGGAAAACTAACAGAATCCTTTTGTCAAATCAAATATAAAAATACTTATCACATCCATTTGAATTCTAGAAAATAGGGGAAATGAAACTCTGTTCTATCTTAGTTCTCTATAATGCAGAAAGGAAATACTAACTAATTACAGTACCTACTAGAATGAAAAATGATTGAAACGAAGTTCCATTTAATTGTCTCTGCAACAGATAGTACTTCACACCAAAATTTTTTGACCTTTGATTAATCATTAAATTTCATACATATAGGATTTGAGAGATGACCGTTATAATGGGAATTTCAATCGGTTCATCTTCTGAATATGACAAATGGCAAGATGCCAATTTGTCAGATTTCAAAATTTACAAAAATTTGCAACATTTACATCAGAGAACAGAAAGGGAGTGTTAAATAAATCATTTAGACTTCTTTCCCTTTTCAGTTTTTGCCCTATATGTTCTAGCAACCACTATAATTGGGATCATCTCCTTATGACTAGACACATGTACATTGGTGAATCTTAAGAGCCACTTTGAATGCTCTCGAGCCAACTCCTTTACTGCACCCAGCTGACTTGTTAACTCTCCAGCTACCACATGCATGCATCCACTTAGTGTCTACAACTCTACCACTCTATTTTGACTGCTTGAAGTCATCCTAGATAGGTTACTCAAGTATGTGGAGAAGTTATTCTTAATTACTTATATCTCAATGAGAGCCTTTCCTCGCCCACTTCTTTGTGGGTCAGTGTGTAATCCTCGCATGAGCTCAAATGCTCTATCTTGGATCTTCTTCACCTTTTCCTTTGTTTCTTTGAGTCCTTCCTCTACATCTTGAATCATCTCCTGCTTGAATTGCATGTTTTGAAGCCATTTGAATAGAGGCTCAATTCCCTTCCTCAAAATATTTTCTTTAACTGCCTCTTTTACCTTCATTTGGATGATCATATTTAGGAGATAAATGCATTTGTTGCACCTTTCCTTTTTTGTGGCCAAAGTGTTGTGATTAGAAGTGATATTATCCTGCTCAACTTCTAACCGAAGGATAACATTCCCAATTTTATCAATCAGAATAGCTCCATCTGTACTGAGCTTCTCAATCCATTCTTTTCCAATCTGACCAAAATTCCTATCTTTCTAGAGCTATGATACGAAGGCTTGTACCTCATCTACTAAAGGATTTTCAGTGGTAGGCACACCAGTGATAGTTTCCAATAGAACAACTAATTGCCAGATGAACCTTCTTAAATCCTCTATTTTTGCTTTCATTCTGACCTTCGATGACTTGAGATCCTCCAATTTCTCTTCTATCACCTCATTACTCAATTTCCATAGGCCTACTTTTGTATCATGTCTAGCTTCTCCAAGATCAATTGAGTGTAGAGTGAAGCCCTCTAGCATCATATCTTCAATTCTCCCTGCCTTGTTTAGTTTTGCTACCTCCATGGTTAGGTGCCCTGTTTCTAGATCTTGTCCCAATATTGGCAAGGTCTTCTACTTTTTAGTTTTTACTAAGGCAGATCCTGAGCGAACTGCTTGAGATAAACATCCTTTGAAGGAAAATTTTCATCTTTTCTTTTCCTCTTCTTCTCAAAAGTATCCTCAAGCAAAGACTCTGTATTAATCACTTTGGAGGCTGTTTTGAGTGATTCAATGCTGAACATTTTCTTCTTTATTGGAGTCATTGCTGCTGTAGCTGTAGAAAAGGGGGTCTTTGGATCTCGAGAAAGGAGCCGAGATGAACCTGGAGCTTTCTCTTCTTCTTGAGCTTTCTTGGCAACTTCATTAGACTCAATGGATTTTCTACTACTACTTTTATCATCTCCAATCTCTACTATTTGAATAGGAGAACTCGTAGGCATAAGAACAAGAGCACTTACAGATGGAGTAGGGCTATAATGAGGGGATAAGATAGGGGCAGCATGAAGAGATGGAGTTGGAGAAGCTTGAGGAGATGGGGGGAGAAGAGCATGTGGAGGTGAGATTGGAGTGGGAGATCCATCTTTCTATTCCTCTGTTTCTTTTTCAGCTTTAGCTTGAGCTCCAATGACTGGTAGTGATCCCCCTTGACAAGTTGAGGTTATTGGAACATTCCTCTTCGGGGGTTGATCACCTCCACCTCAGATTGAGCTAGACCTTAAGTAGTTGTGGCAATAGCACAAGGAATGGCACTCTGAGAGGAAGCTATGGTAGCTGCGAGTGTGGAAGCTTGAGTAGTTTTACTCCTACTCCGGCCTTTCTTAGCTATCCATTCAATCCACTTCCTATTCCTTTTGATTATTCTTGCCATCATGACATTGAAATTTTCTTCTATGTCAACATATGGTTCGGAACTAATGGGAGTATTCCTCAACTTAGTCAAATATGTATTGCAGTACATATTTTGACCATCATCTTCCAATCCCTCCACCTCTAAATTTATACCATATGTCTTTACCTGATCAATTATAAATCTTGAAAAGGCACGATCTTGACTCTCGAATTCATTCTTACAATCTGCCCAATAATCTTCCATGGTTGTCACATGTTTGATTACGCTTCCAACTTGGAGCACATCTCTGGCATATCCATTAGGATCAAACTGGGGCCTTACTGCTTCATACTCTTCCAATTTGAATTTACTCTCAAATACTTTGAGTATATTCTTTTCATCTGATCTGGTTTCACAACTTTATGCTCCAACTTTTATAGGGAATTCATACCTTTTCTTCCTTAGGCTGGCACTCAACACATTCACTTGGATTGCTTGCCTCACTATCTCCACGAGCACGATCATATCATCTAGATACATGGGCAGCTTTAGCAGAAATCCATCAAATGCTGCAAGATGCAAATAAGAAAATGATGAGAACTGAAAAAAAATAACTGCCAAATTCACTGATGGTTTCCATTGCTTCTGGACTGAATCTCCATTCTGGACACCCTTGGAGCTCCCTGCAAATCCTCATGGTGAATGCATCATTTACTCGGATGTATTCTACATAACTATTCTGTAATTGCAAGCATGGATAAAACTCATAACTTTTTACATTATCAGAAAAATTCTCAATTCTAGGGAGTCCTGACCACAATTGAAGAGAAGCCAACATGTATATCAAGAAAGAGGACATATAAAATGAATTATAAAACTTAGCTGCACTGAGAGCCCTAGAAAGTTGTTCACTAACCTCATATGCCTAGTCAATATATTGTGTGTCTGAGAAAATAACTTGCACCAAAAAGAAGTATTGCTCTACAAAATTAAAAGCTTCTACCTCACCTTTGAGTTGATGCAACAGAACCAAAATGTCAACAATTTTTGGTTTGAGGTCTGTGCTGAAAAGAGTTTTAGGGACTTTACTCTTAGCTCCCCTTGGCTTTTGAAACCAAGACTGCATGATCTCCCTCCTCCAAACCATCTTCTTCAGAGAGAACTCAGACATGGCTCGACTCATCATCAAATCAGAGAACTCCTACCATTCTAGAATCTGCAAGCAATTCACTACGACTTGACAATCAATTGAAATCAACACCGTTTGATCAGGCAATAGAATTTGGTTTGTATCTAGGTTGTAATGATTGATGCATTCCAAAATCAACTCCAAGGCTTGTACTGCTATAGGAAACCTAGCTGCTTCCACTAATCCACTACCCTGAAGTTTCTCTGTTATGGGGATATGCTCTGCTCTCAATCTCCTTTGAAAATCTTGCATATCATAGAAATGGAGTGAAGTATCTATGATAGTTGACCACGCTGACTTAATTCCACCCAATCCATCGAAACTCGTAAATCTTGTTGCTATTTTATTTAATGTATGATGGAAACAATTCAAAAAATTGCAATTGATACAATGAGCAAACTCTATTACTTTGAAAATTACTTGTAAACACTATCTAGTACAATAGTATAATAGTGAAAGTTTGAAAATCTATTACTTCCCTCTTTATAAAATAACCCTAGATTTTCCCATTGAATTTCATAAATCGCGCCACAAGAGTGAAACTAAGGGTAAATCTATTGAATTGGTGGATGTAAAGGTTCTAATAGGTTTGTCTTTGTCTTTTCACTATTCCTATTGGCTCAACGGTAACTCTCATTAATTACTAGTTTACTTTCCGTTTCATCCAACTTCTGGAAAAACAAGAAAAGAGTACTTCCTTGGGCAAAATCTGCTTAACTCAATTCAACTTGCAAAAACCTAATCAATCCACCAATTTGCCTCTATTTACTGGCCCAAAATAATCTACAATCAAATCACATACTTACCATGCTTGCAGGAATGACTTTCTCTAAAATGCAGAAAATGGTCTTTGAGGGTAGAAAACCCATAGCAGAGAAGCATATTTTTGATTTTCCTTTTAGGCTTTCATTTTTACCTTTCAACCTTAAGCAAAAACCTTTGGGAAACATAAAAGAGGCTTCGTGAGCAAAAAATGGGGCCCGCTTAGTAACTTTACTTCTCTATTTGGGCCTTTGCAAAAAATTTAACTCTGGGTTCGAAATCTGCCAGAGGAGAAGCTACTTCTGAATTTTTCGTCGATGCCTATCTCGCTCATCCTAATGAGCTCTAAGTAATTTCCACTATGAAAACTTGATGATATTTGAATGATCTAACCATTATGCGGCTTACATATCCTTGTTTCAGCTTACAAGTAGCAGTTATGGATCTCTGCGAAGTTTTACCTTTTGGGTGCGAAAACCCGCAATGGAGAAGAAGAAACTTGTTTTTCTGCCAATATTCATTGTTTTACTTCCTCTACCTTATTCACTTTATTTTAAGCCTCCGAAAAACAAAAAATTAACTTTGAAAGTGAGGGGTGGGGCCCATTGGCTTTCTCAATTCCTTTACATATACCTCTTCGAAAAATTGATTACTGACTTCGAAGTCCGCCACGGAGAATCTCTTTTCTGGTTTTTCGCCGATGCTTATCCCGATCATTTTCCAAGCTTTAAAATGGTTCTTGCTATGAGATCATGACATCACTTGAATGATCTTTTCTTAGCATGATTCACTTTACTTTGATGAAGCTCACAAATAGCATTTGCTAGTCTTTGCAAAAATTTGCCTTTGGGGTGCGAAAACCTGTCGAGGAGAAGCCAGAACTTGATTTTTCGCCAATTCAATTTTCTTTTAACTCCAAATCAAATGAGCTACATGGAAATCAAAAGATGTAGCACAAATTGAGAATCTCCATCGAGGATGGCTCTAAACTACCCCTAAGACTCATGACAATCAAGAAATACCCACCCGAGCTATATGTGATACGAGAGAAGGGAAAAGATGGAAACCCGATGAGAAACTCAACACCTAAAGAAGAAACACCTATTGACCCAACTTGACAGATCAATTGAAATTAGTTCACTCTCCACTTTTCAAAATTTGTATATGGTGAAAAGTGGGGCAACACAGTGATAGTGCTTCAATAGGTTCAGATACGTGGGGTTCTATCGATAGTTATAGTGAGAGGTCACATCAGTCTAGTCCACATGCTTATATTGCCATAGTGAAAGGTCCATCTCAGCATGGTACATCTCATCTTCCACCTATAGCTTCACTTGACTTGGGAGACAGAATTAAGGACTTACATCTTCTCATTGATGATGATTCTTCTACAGTTGTTGCGAGGGCTCACTCTGACCCTCATGTCCATTCTCTACATGATCAATCTTTACATGTTGGCATGATTGTGGATCCTTATGAACAACAATTAGTGGAGGTCTCTTTGTTAGTAGAGGAGACAGATGGTTTAGTGGAATAGGCTCAACAGACATCCTTGCTAGATCTGTATTCATTCTTTTCAGCATAGTTGGAAGAGGTGAACTTCAACATCAGCACACAGATACTTGAGTAGGTTTTTGGGCCACCATACATCTTCAGTAGTGTACCTTTGGTGTTCTTTCTTCCTTAGGGGAGGAACACTATTCTGCATTATTGCACCAGCTTCTTCATCGAAGAAGCTTTCACTTGTTGGTATTCTTCTTTTGGGGGGGGGGGGAGCCTATTCTGTCTCTCTTCCTTCTCTCATTCTCTTATGTATATATTGGATGTATGTCGTAATGGGGGGGTCTTGATTACTCCATCCATCGATTCATCCTTACTTATCTCTCTTTTTGGGGGAGGGTTTTTCCCATGAGGTTTTCCCTCTTTCCTCGATTTATGGGAGATTGCATCTTCATTATGTACATGGGTACCTAACATGGCCTAGTAGCTGGGACCCATTATGCATCTTCATCCTAGTTCGTAAGCTTAAGGGCATTCCCCTAAGTTGCACTTAAGGGGAGGTGTTGGTGTAAATATGTATTCACTTATTACACTTACTTAAGTTTACTTAGGTTAATGCATTATTTTATTATTTTTATTTGTGAGACACTTAGGAGTTTGCGCACCTTTTTGAGTTGTCATGTAGACAGCACAAGAGCATGCAACTCTATTCTAGAACATGGTGTCTACAACAATGTTTTGCATGTCACACCTTTGTAGGCTTATCCTCTCATCACCACACTTACTTCCATGCTTAATGGAGGATAACCCATATCTGGTGGACATGTGCTTGGTTGTATGACTTATCATGGTGTTGATTACGAGGCATTCTAGATGTATCTTAGAGGCCTTTATATAGAGGCACTCCTAGTGTACTTTACATTACATTGCATATTTCATGAATTATGACATATTGAATACATTGTCATTCTGATCATACTCTCTCTCTCCTTGGTCTACTATGTGCTTGTGTTTGAGTTCTTAGTTCTTGGGTGAATTTTTCCCTTAGAAAAATTCTTACAAATAGTAGCAGACTCCATACCTTCCTTCTAGGGTAAGATATTTCATCAAAACCAAACAAACTTCATTCCATGGGTCAGGAAGCTTCTCCTGCATGAAACCACCTCTATGCTAAATTGATTCCTCACCATTCATGAAGAAACATTGTAGGTTCACATCATCAGTCACTCTTGTCACCTTCTGCCATTTCCTACCCCTCATGGGCAAGCCTGTCACTAGAGCAATTACCTCCTCTAAAATATGAAATGAGATACCATTTATGGTAACTATATAGTTCTTCCAAGAATTAACAAATTGTATAGAGAAATTCTTATTGTTCCCATTAAGTGCCTCCATAAACGAGACAAAACCACCCTCCTTCAGAATATACCATACCAAAGGCTTCCTAATATTTTCATCAATCACAGCTGGTTCAATGCGCATCAAATCACCACCCATCTCTACAATTTTTACCTCTCCTCTCTTTCTCTTTAGAGCCCATATGTAGTTTTTAAAAAAGACATCACTCTTAGGTAGAAAAACCCACAAGCGGAGATGATAAACTATGAAAAAAACTAGCTTGGTAAGAAAGATCACGTGTTAGCTGCCAATCTATCTCCTAATCATTTCCATCATTCCCAACACACATAAAACCTTTAAAAAATACTTCCTTTCTCTGCATGACATATGATGACACATTTAGGGAAATAAATAAAAACTCCCCCTTTTCAAACTTCCAATTTTTGGGCCATGCGTAATTAATATTACCCCAACTTGATTCTTTACACCTTGCCACTTGTACTTCAAGGACATGTCCTCCTTTCTAACTCAACATCAGTATACAAAATAGCTAGCTACAACTCATCATTTCTCACTTCATGGCTCACTAACTCCCTTACCAACTTTGGCAATGCATTCAAATCCCTTCGACATCTAAGCCCCTTCACCTTTAATCTGATCGCTGCCATTTCATCGGCTACACTATTTCCCTCCCAAAATATGTGGTTCAAATCAAACCTATTAAGAGTAGTTAATAGGTACTATATTTTTCTTATGTATCTTGGAAAATTAGAAAAGTCCAAGTATATGGAGTGAATGATACGAAGACTAAAATATATGATAGCAGTGATATTTTATATTTGTATTCATTGTATGAGTGTCTAAAATGAATATGTAAGTTGATTGTATTTATACTGTAAAATATTTCCAAAGAAGTATTAAGTTCAAACTTTAGATATCAGGAGTATAGTACTTTAGAGAATCATAATGATTTAAATGCAAGTCTATGGGTGTCATTGATAAGAGATAAAACCAAAAGGGGCTTACTGCTAAGTAAGGTGTTATAGTAAGGTTGTAGATGCATCAAAGATTATAGATGTGAAGTATGATTTATAGATAGTTTTTATTATAAAATATGAGAGTTTTAATAAGTGATTTTTAAAAATTCAGAATATCATTGTCAACCTTGAAGGTGAGTCTATTTTGCCTAATTCCTATCGTTCATGTTTTTGAGAGAAATGTTTTGTATTACATCTGCAAATTATATTTGTGATTCCTTAGGGTTTGTGCCCTACTTGCATCACCAAAAATTCCCTATATATCCATGGGGTCTACAGTATTCTTTCTTCATTGGGGTCCATATCCATATCCCATTGTTCCTTAAAAGACTCAACATATTATGATGCAAAGCAATAAGCAAAACCTATTGAATTAAAGTGGTATTAGTTAAACCCCTATATATCCATGGCTAGTTGATCAAGTCAAAGAATAACCCTACTATTTATTGAAAAGCATTCCAATTGATCAACAAACTTTTGATGAATAAAGGGGAGGGAACTTCATACATCTCGAGCTGATTGACTTATCTCATTTGATAGTGGATCATTTGTTCCCAGTTATGGTCTCGACCTTCCATTTGGGCTTGCAAATAATATGAATCATGAAATAATAATTTCCTCTTAGATAATGTGATGAATATGATGAATGCACTTAAGAAAAATGTTTTCTAAAACCCTTACCTTCAATGGCACTGTAAAAATCTTTGTGAAGCCTCCCTCCTGTGCACCCACACTTTCTCGCATGAATAAATGAAGTTTCATCTTTCTTTCTTTTTGTTTATATCCCCAAAAACATCAAAATTTTGATGCTAAACTTAATTTGCATCAAAATTTCAATGTTATTGGGATCATATTTTTAAAATATAAAAATTTGACAAGCCAAATTGGCCTATCATCAAAAGGTTTGGTCAAAAATGACCCCCAAATGTACTAGTGTTGATGGAATTCTGCACCAAAGCCATGAATTTTGCAACCACCACCCTTTACCTTTTGTAGGTGAATAAGGATGAGAAGGACCTATACAAGGAGTGTGAGACAACCCAATCCATTTATGGGCTTCTAGCGAAGGACTGGTTGAGGATTCTCCTTAACAAACCTATCAAGGTGGAGGGTGAGGACGTGAAAAAGGATGAGCCTAAGGAGAAGAAGAATGAAGATCATAGAAAGGAGAGTAGCTAGCTCTAGATCTGGTCTTTTTCTTTTTTGTTGGTATGTTGTTGGCTACTATGAGTTAGATACCCTATGGGGTTTTACATTATATGTTTATGTTGATATATGGGACTAATAGTAGCAAGTTGTTTGAGTGTTGTTGGAATGTTTTTTAGCTTTTTCCTTCTGCTAGTTTGAGGATTGATGGTATTGTTAATTTGACTCTAGATTTTTATTATTTTTTGAAGTTTAGAGATAGTATCGGTTAGATGACTAGGAGGTAACCTCTGACTGACTTTTCAACCCTTTTGTACTTTGATATCAACCCCCCTTCTTTCTAGTTGCTATATAATACTTCAAAATCTTATCTTTAGGTGTTTTGATAAATAAGTAATATATTTGAGGAATTAGTTTATGAATTAATAATTTTTATATTATTTTATATTGAACTCATAGATGGAATTATATTGGTTATTTTATTATTTTTCTTTAATATTTAAATTATATTAATTTATTATTAAACTTCATATTGAGAGGGGGATACAACACTGATGATTTTATTTTGAATAAGTATTTTTTAGACCACTTTGAGAAGCTCACCAAGAGGTTTGTAGTCATGCTTGGGTCTAGGAGCCCAAAATTTGTCTCTGAAGATGTTTCTAGTTTGATTAGTGTCTCTAATAACCTTTTCTATAACTTAAATTGCTTGTATGATTAAAGAAAACTTTAGGAGGATTAAAAGTCATAGTGTCGACCACCTTATCATTTACCAAATCATGATTTTTTTAATGTATTTGTGTTTATCTTTGATAGATTTATAGCCTTTTTTGTTGTCCTTTTGTAGACTCAACTAACTTTCTTGACAATGAATTATTCTATGCAGACCCCATGTTTAATCATCTCATCAAATTTTTTCGGTCCTTTAAGTTGTAACTTATAACCAAAATTACGTAGAAAGTTGTCCATGAATATGTCAATGTTTTTTTTTCATGTATTTTACTCTAGAGTATTTAGTTTGGAGTTGCCTCCTTCTTTGGAGGAAGCTCAAGAATGGCTCTCCCATTCTCTATTTGATATTGAAAATATCTTTTATGTTAATAGATGTTGAATGTTTTAAGAATAGTGTTGAATGATCATGTTCATAATTTCATGAAAGGTTTTGATTCTAGTGGGCAACCTTGAAATCCATTCCATGGCTTGTCTAGCTAGACTATGTAGAAACAAGCACATGAGGTCTATTTAATCGTATATGAATCCCATTAACATGGAACTAAAATTCCTAAAATGATCTTGGGGAACATAAGTTTCCAAGTATTTGTCATATTTATGTTGTTCAAGTTGTTTAGGAAAAGAGGCATGCAGAGGTCCTTGTGAAAAGGAAATGGACAAATGGTATCCATAGTGTATTGTTTACTAGGTTTGTCCTTGTCTTTCATCATTTTTTGTAATTATTATTTCATAGCTTGGATCTATTTGTGAAGTTTAGATGTTTCAATCTATTCCTCTTTGATCATAATAGTTTCAACATCATAGTTTGAGGGTAGCTTGGATCCTTCTTTATCTAGTTTAAAGAAGTACTTCTCTTTCTTTTCCTTCATTGATATTTCCATCATCTTTTGAAATTTTTTGTTGGCTCAACATTGTTCTATGTCTTCATAGCATATCTCTTCATCATCCTCATATTTGAGAATATGGGTGTAATGGTGTTTTTTTTGTTAGTTTTCCTATTGTATTGTCTATTTTCCCCTATGCTATTTTGTCCTATTTATATTTTTTGATCAACCATTTTTCCTTTGTATAAGTGTGAAGTATGTAAGGTTCAGTATGTGAAGGAACTATATGTAGAGATTCTTTGCTTGAAGTAGTAAGTCTCAGTGTCCTATTTATAGTGACAAAATTAGGTTTGAGAGATGACTTGTTAGAGGCATCGACGTAAAATCCTAGTGTCCAACTTGTGTTGAATTTTTTATGGTGATTTACTTTTATATGTTTACATTTAGAAAAGTATGTTATGTTTACGATGGTAATTGGTTTATTAAAGTGCAATAAAGATCGAGCAATAGAAGGACAAGCTAAATAGTGAATGTTTCAATGTTTAATTGTTCAAATGGTACAAATATGGACCTTGAGTAATAGATTCACCCCACTCCTCTCCACTCCCCCATTTATTCTAAACATCTCTAACAATTGGTATCAAAGCTCAATGTTTATAGAGAAAAGTTTGAAGATACTTGAAGATAAAGATCATGACTCATAAAATAGAGGTGCCAAAGTCTAACAAGTAGAATTTTCATGGATGGAAATTTTTAATGAGGCTACATACATCTAGTATCAACTATGCCACTATCAATTATATGGACAATTAGTATGTGAGAATAGAAAATACTTCTCAGACAACTAAACAACTAATTTTGATGATATGAAATAATTTGACAGTACAAAGAAAATGTGGGACAAACTAAAGACTATATATAGAGGTGATGACAATGTCTTGAGAGCCATATGAGAGAACCTAAGAGGTAAATTTGATGAAATGTAAATGATGGAAGGTGAGAATATTGTACACTACTACACAAGAATTAATGAAGTCGTGAATGCTATTCGAGGTGCAAATGAAACAATGATAAGAAAGGTATTGAGGACCCTACTCCCTATTATCCCATTAGAGTTTCTACAATTCAAGAACTGAGATATACCCCAAGTAACGCTTTGAATTGGGAAGGTGTAATTGGTAGACTTATTACTTTTGAGATGTCTAACTTTGATAACTACACACCTACTACTATTGAATCTTCTTTTAAGTCACAACTATTTCTTAGCAAAAAGAAAGGCAAACATGTGAAGTGTTATAGTGACAATTTTGATGATGAGCTTGATGAACTTGAAGCACTTATTGAAAAATAATTTGGAAGAGGGAGAGGTAAATTACCTATTATTATTATTTTATCCAATAAGGTTTGTTGTATTGCTTCTAGATGTTCTGGAAGAGAAGACAAGGATAAGAGAAGGAAAGCAAGTACAAGGGAGGAAGAAATGACCAAGACTATGAGAAATACAAGGATGACAAAGGTAAGAAATCTTGGTATATTTCTAAAGAAGAAACTGTCATTGAATCTATAAGTAATAGTAATGAAGTTGTCTATGTTACTATGAAAGAAGATTCTAATGAAGATGAGAAAACTACATTAATCTCTTATCTGAACAAGAGTGATAGATGGATAATTAATAGTGGTTTTAATCATATGACTGGTGATATAAATAAATTTGAGGATATCGGTCCATGCAAAGGTGAATTTGTTAAATTTGCTAAGATAGTACATGTGTTGTAAAAGGTAAAGGTATTATTCAACTAAATAACAAGATCAAATGTGACAATGTGTACTGGGTTAAAGGACTTAACAATAATCTATTAAGTGATTCACAAGTGAAAAAAATAGGATATAGAGTTGAATTCTATCTCATAAAGGCCAAGATATATGATGTTGATAGTAAGATAATTGGAAGTGGTGATCAAACATGCAATAATGAGTTCTATCTAGATTTATGTAATGAGACATGTTTAGTTGCACAATAAGAAGATGTTTGGTTATGGTGTAAGAGGTTATGTCATGTGAACTTTGACAATTTTGTGAATATTAGTAAAATGAAGAAAGTAAGAGGGTTTCCTAAATTGAAGAGGTATGATAGTGCTATGTGTAAACAATGTCAATTGGAAAAAAAAACCAAGTCTAGTTTCAAGAGAAAAACATACACTTCTAGTGATATTTTGGAATTGGTTCATACTAAACTATTGTTGTGGTTTCACAATGCACACCCTATTTCTGCTAGAAATGGAGACCCGCTACTTTATTTTTTGGCTTTTCAAAACCCTAGTCCAAGGTTTGAGTCTTGTTTGGGGTTTTATCTAGTATCTCAGTTCACATCCAGGTCATGGTTCAAAAACCCAGTCTTTGAAAGTCAAGTTTCTGAGGGACGAAGTCCTTTTGTAAAATAAAAAGGTGCCCCAGTGCACCTCAACAAGTGCACTAGTGTGCTAAAGTAATAAAAAAGGGATATTCACCCTTTGGTGATGTACAGCTACACACCTGTGCATAAGAAAAGGTGTGTGGGGTCCTTGGGTCTATAAAACTTGGGACCCCCCTTCTTCCCACTTCATTTTCATTTCCTCTAGCTCCTAGCCTTAGAAATGCACTTCATCAAGTGCACTGTCATCTACCTTCCCACCTATACAAAAAATTTTAAAAAAATGTTAAAAACCTAAACTAAGGTGTGCAGTAGTGCACCTAATCAGGTGTGTTACTACACACATTCACAATGAGAAAATTTCAAACCTAAAAATGTTCTACACCCAAAGATGCACATTAGCACTCCTATCTAGGTGCATTGATGCACATCTTTGTTAAAAATTAAATCATAAAGAAAATACAAAGGGTGAGCAGTAGTGCACCTAATTAGGTATGCTATTGTGCACCCTAAAAAACACAACAAAAATGCCCAAGTAAAAGGAAGGGTGTGCTGATCATGAGGTACACTGATGCACACCCTATTTTGTAAAGGCTTTTCTAAGTAAATTGGTTTTTTATGGTGTTGTTGAGAAGATTAGCATTTGCATTTTCCTCATGTCAATAGTAGGGTGTGATTAATCATTATTTCTTTAATGTTGGATTGATAAACATCATTTTTTTCAAATTTAATGGCTTCCTCATCGTCCTCCCTCACTGAAAGATGGTTCCAAAGTCCATAGTGTTCAAGATTCAGGGTGTGCCAATGAAATCAAGATTTCAAGATGAGTACTTAGAGATCCA
Source organism: Cupressus sempervirens (assembly GCA_028749045.1). NCBI lineage: Eukaryota > Viridiplantae > Streptophyta > Pinopsida > Cupressales > Cupressaceae > Cupressus > Cupressus sempervirens. The sequence goes on from CM053790.1 coordinate 495,809,020, forward strand.
GGACACTAAGTTAGGTCACACAGATTTGGGTGCATTCCTGACACTATGTAATAAACTAATAGAAAGATCTTAGATAGTTTCCATGTTGATCATATCTAGAATAGTTAACATAGTATCACATCTAGTTTTAGTTCAGTCCTAAGAATTGGTCATGACGCTTGCAGAGAAATATGTTCCTAAAGAAAGGGTTGTGAAAAAAATAACTAGAGAGATTGTATTGGATCTTTGATCTCACAATATAGAGAAGGTGTCCCATCTATAAAGGGTGGATCAATTCATTAGACTAACCTATCACCAAGCTAAGAGATGGTATAGAGAACATTTTGATGAAGCTTCTGAGATCATCCAGTCCTCATGCGTTATTAAGAAGAATCCCCTAGGGAGGAAAGCAGGTAAATTCGACATGAGACAAGGTTACATGAGGGAAGACATTGGATATTTAATCATTCTTTTTAGCAAAGTCATGGGTTTTCCAACATCAGGGCATTTGAACATTTGGATGGTGCATTTTATCGAGACCATCAAGACAATGAATATGCCACTTGATTGGGCCTACATTCTAAGTGAGAACTTGGGTGAGCAGTTGGTGGTAGTTGAGAAAAATTAAAAAAAATTATATGACTTCATATTTGGTATACCTGCTAGTTGCCAAAGTGACTGATTATCTAGGGTTCTATAAGAAGGGTACTATATAGGATGTGAATGCATGACCATACATAGTATATCCCTAGCTAGTAAAAAAGAAGCTTCAAGTGCATAGAAAGGAGTACATGATAGTAAATAATGCTTTCATATTTGCAATAATTTGGTTCATCAAAGGGGATTATGTGAAGAGGATGTGAGAAGAGGCAGCTACCAAGGTATCAGAAATTGGGGCCTATTACATCCACTTTTGCACATTCACATATTTGAGGGTAGCAGGTACAAAAATGAATCCAAAGAAGCTCCCTAGGTATCCCAATGATAGACTCATTCTACTAGAGATCGCTTGGCAACTCTTGTCTGCATATGACAGAGTTAGAAAGCAACATAAAATATGTTGGACATGGCCTATGACTATAGAACCTTTCAGGGTGGATCAGAGGCAAGATATTCTATCTTTTGAGTGTGAATGGGATCAATATTCCTTGGATGAGTATAATTCCCCTTGGAATTATTTTGATAACATCGAGAGAGTGCAATACTTAGTGGGTAAAACATTTAACCATGAAGATGCCATTGAAGATTGTTGGATGAATGCAACAAATGACTATGATGTACACATAAGGGATTATTTTAGGATGAATTTGTATGTCGTAGAGAAGGCTTTGAAGATAAAGATTCCATTGAAGATTGTGCAACAAGATATGGAGGATCTTCTTGATCTATTGTTCAATAGGGATAAGATTGGTGTCTGACCTATCATGAATGTTAAGATTGACAAAGAAGAGAACTTGAGCATTAATCATAGGGCAAGGCACATCATCAAATTGAAAAATGATTGGATTAAGAGACCTTTCAAAATTGATCTAATTCCTAAGACAATGATCTTCCATGCGCAAGCCCATCCAGCTAAAGGTAGAGGAGTAAAGGTCATAGTGCCTAGATTTATAACCCAGTCAGTAGTAAGACTAGAAATGGTTCACCAACTTGATAGACTTGTTGGGCATTATTAGGATCAAAGAGGTAAAGGTAAAGGAAAAAGGAAGAGGAATTCTCCTCAACAAGTCAAGCCAAAGTATGGAGAAATTTAGGCACCTAGATAGACTAGAGAAGAAAATGTACAAGGGTCAAAAAATGTTGAAACTACAGAGACCCAAGACCACCCTCAAGTGCGAGTAGCTAAGAAAGTACAAAGAGGAAATGAAGTGGAAATTGAAGAAATAAATTAGTAGTAGGTACAAGCCTCCCCCTCCCCACCTAAGAAGAGAAGAAACATTAAGACTCTACTAATGAGGAGGTAGAAGGTAATCAAGAAAGTCATTCCTTTCCCATCAGTCCTAAACCTATTCCAAAAGAAGTAGAAGAAGAGGATGATGAGGATAAAGAGAATAATTTACCTATGAACTGGAGGACTTGTCTCACAAGAGCTAGAGAGTTAGAAAGGAGAAGAAGCTCCACCATCACACCTCCATCTATTCCTGAGCAACCCATCTAGACTACAACATCAGAAGATGAGATACAACAATGGATAAGTGAGCAAGATGTGGAAGACATTGATATCATTTAGATGTCAAATTTTGATTTCATGCCCATGGGTACTAAATCGGTCAAAGATAAGATAAGAGACACTCCAACCAATCAACCTTAATAGGAGGATTAGAGTTAGCTACCACTCAAACCATAAGGACTCGAGGTGGTTCCATCATCCTTAGTACAAGTCACATTCTATATGGATAAAGGTTTAGTTACTCCCCTTCCTCCTAACAATGAAGAAGAACAAGAAGAAGAGCCAAAATGAGTATCCATTGAGGAAGTGTTGGAAGAAGGGAAAATGAGTGAAAAACCTCAACAAACTTCACAAAACATCGAGGTGAGGACTGTTGGCTCTACAAATATAGAGACTCCTAGTGTAGATCTCTAGTAGAAGGAAAAGACTCCAAAAAGGAGTCATAAGGGGAAGAGTATAGCTAAGAAATCTCCTTGATCCTCAAAAGCTAAATCCCCTGTCCAACATATCCCAAAGTGGCTATGAAAAGAATTAATAAGAAATAAAAGGTGGCAATTCACCACTGAGGAGGATAATAGAATAGAACTAATTGAAGTTATGAGGAATCTTGAATCACCTCCAAAAGATGCATACAAATTAGCCTTCATTATGAGTGATCAGAGCAAAAACTTGTTTTCCAATGTGGCTATCCCACCTCCAAATTCAAATGTTGAATAATTAATTCCATGAGTTTATCAGATCAAGGAGATCATGCTTGGGAAGCCTATCTTGGATACCGCTAAGCTAATGGTTACAACAGGAATGAAGGAGGTATTCAGAAGCTTGGAGCAAGATGGGGCAGAATTAATAACACTTTGGTGACAAACTGAAATCCTAAGGAGATATTTGAGAAAATTTGTTGGTCCCCTAGATCCCACAAACCTCAAGGAAACTTTGAATGTAGAAATTGAAAGAAGAGATAAGGGGGTGGTACAGTTGCACACATTTTTGAGACCTTGAACAACAATGGCAAGAAAGTTTTGAGGAAAAGGTTGTATAAGTCATTTAGGGAAATCTAAAGCTATTACATCTCATGCAAGAGAATGTGGATAGGCTAGTAGTCATTTTGAATCATCATTTTGGTCTGATGGATGAGATACATACTTGGGGAAAGGATTTGCAAGCATTACAAGAAATTAAAGGACAAAGGTATTAGATGCTAATGGGTGTATATATAGCTAATGCGTTAGATAAAATTGATGATTGGATCAAAAAGATTATAGATGAGAATAAAGTAATAGAGACATTACACAAAGATTTATAGGCTCAAGGACCAAGCCCAAGAGAAAATTTTTGAAGCTGAGAAGCATTATAGTGATGCTTGTTTAGATATTTTTGAGGATGATACATAGGACAAGTTAATACTAGTAGAGGTAGTAGTAAAGAAGTTCTGGAGAAATTTTGAGGAAGCTGCCAATGATGATGATATCAGGCAAGTGTTTAGGACAGAAAAGGCTTTATTGGAACTAGATGTAAAACTTGGAGTTTTCTTGAGACTCGTATCAAGGTGGGCAACTATAGGTAGACTATGAAAGATAAATTTAAGGGAAAATACCTAGACATAGCTCTGGTATAAAGGGGAACAAAACCTAGTAGCCAAAATTTCAATTTTGACACTTAGTGAAGTTTTACATTTTTTGGAGCTTGCTTTCGAGGTGCACTGTTGTGCAAGTGTGCCAAGTGCTCTAGTGCATAGGTGCACTTTTTTAGTAGTGTCAAGGGAGATTTTGAAGAATTTAGAGGTTTTTTGATAGTCAACTGCTAGCTCTAAATTTAGAGCTTTCCATGCATTGGAAACACATTTTGACAATAGTTTAACTCCTACAAATGCCTAGTAAAGAAGGATCTTCTATTTCGCCACTTCTAGTCACTTTTACATCATCTAACGACTTTCTCTTTCTTATTCTTTCATGCTTTCTTTGTTTTATGACATGTAAAGGCTCATGCATCCAATTAATGACATAAAATGGATGGAGTCCTACTTAGCACCAGTTAGATAGTTAGTTTGTACATAAATAGATTTATTTTATTAGTTTAGAAGCATATGATTACATAAAGATATCTTTCAGTCTAAACACAAATTGAGGAGAATATTTCTTATATATTTAGGAATATAATAATTAATCAAGGCCACTATTATTTTGCAATAATATATGCTTTTGGTGCTCACATTTGGAGCATAGTGATTCTTTCCTAAGTGTGTTATATTTTGTGAATGTATGTTCATGGAAAGTAATTGAACCAAAAGTTTATAGTGTTACTTCTGGTTGTGCAATCTTTTAATTCTAATGTTTTCTACGGGTCTACAAATTCTGGTGACATACTTAGTTTGAGAAGAGATCATCATATTGTTCCTGCATAGCTTTTTGTCTTGCATGAGCAAACTTTTCATGGCCTTGCAATCTGATGAAAAGTGAAACATCTTATGATTACTGAATTCCCATTGATGATTGCATCAGTGGAATTAAGGAAGCGATGCTCCTATTTTCATTGGTTACCCACCGATCTTTTTGAAAGCTTAACTCACAGATGCATTGTTTCTGTAGCTTATGTCTGTTAAGATTTACTTTCATGTTATTTGCTTAAATTTATTGTCACCTTATCTTCATTATTTTCTTTACTAACCCCTTGGTTAAATTAGGGATTCATATATTTGCATTGTTAGATTTCACTCATCATAAAATAGGAAAAAAATATATATTTCTTTCTTGTGTAAGCAGATTTTACATCTTATCTGTATCATTTCAGAACTAGCAAAGGACTCCTTTTGAACATTCACATTTATCTTCAAATGATTAGATTCTAGTAGGTCATAAGATCACCCAAAACATTGGATTTGATCCTCATATTAGCTTTTCAAGAGAGGATTTCAAAAGGATTCTTGTCGTTAAGCATCATGGAGAATGAAGGCCCAACACCAATGTGGACCCATTTATCTTCAAATCTATTATGAAGATTAGTATTTCATTTTGTTTTTTGATGACTATTCTATGATGATGACTTTGATGTTCCTAAAAGCTAAATTTGATCCTTTTCAGCTATATAAGTAGTATTTAGCTTGAGTTGAAAAAGAAACATAGAAGAGTTTGAAGTGTCTAAGATCTAATAGAGATGGTGAATAATTTCCAATGAGTTCAATGCATTATACAATGAGAATTTATCAAAAGACATATGTCAACACCAAGGAACCCTCATTAGAATGGGATAGTTGAAAGAAGAAATAGATCAATAATGGACTCTATAAGAACATTGATGATGGATAAGAATGTATCAAAGAAGTATGGAGAGAAGTTGCAAGTATTGATGTCTATACCCTGAATAGAGTACAAGTCAAGAAAAGTAAAAATGCTACATCTTTTAAAATATGGCATGGATATGCTCCTAATGTAAAATATTTCAAAATATTTGGAAGCAAATGCTATATATTCAAAGATAATAAAAATGAAAAAATTGATGCAAAGAGTGATGAAGTTATATTCCTAATTATATTCCATCAAGAGTAAATCTTACAAGTGTTTAAATTCTAGCACTAATAAAGTTTTGAAAACTTCAAATGTGAAAGTTGACGAGTTTATAGAAAGAAGTGGCATTACATGCAATGAAGAACTTGACTATTATAGTACATTCACCTATATGAATAATGATGCTCCTAGTACTCCAAATAGACAAGCAAGAAAAGTTGTAGTTTCCCAATAGATAAGAAATGATGAAGTGCAATAACAAGTTTTAGAACATTAGATAGTGGGTGTTGAAAAATTGAGTGAAGATGTCAAGTTGCGAACATGAAACGTTGACCATTAGAGAGATCATGAAGAGTATAATGGACTTGGACTAGAACCTAAACATGTAAGAGTTAATGAGTTTGATATTATTTTTCAAGATGAACTTGTTGAAGAATAGTAGGGAAACCACCTATGCTAGACTAATTTGTGAGAAGACATCAGAAACTTGAACAAATTATTGGTGATGTTGAATCAAGTGTTATGACAAGAAAAAGACTCAAAGATGATACATGCATACTTTTCGAATTTGAGCCCAAATCAATAAAGGGTGCTCTAGACAATGAAGATTGGATTTAGAAAATGAATGAAGTAATTGAATAGATTGAGAAGAACAATACTTGGACTCCAGTGCCAAGACCAAAAGACAAAAATGGGTTTTCAAAGACAAGCTCAATAAAAATGGTAAAGTTAAAAGGAACAAGGCAAGACTGGTATGCAAGGAATAGGCTTAAGGAGTTGATTATGGAGAAACTTTTTCGCGTATGAAAAAAATTGAAGGAGTCAAAACCCTACTTTCATACACAACTAACCAAAATATCAAGGTGTATCAGATTAATGTCAAATCTATATTTTTGAATGTTATACTTGAGGAAGAAGTATCCATTGAAAAACTTGAAGGATTTATAGATCTAGAAAAGAGGAACATGGTATGTAAACTAAACAAAGCTCTTTATAGGTTGAAAAAGCCCCAAGAGCATGGTATGAGAAACTAAATAATTTTTTGGTGAAGATTGATTTTGAAAGGACAAATCAAAATAGTAACCTATATTTGAAGATGGGTAAGAAAAATTAAGTATTATTATCTGAAATCTTTGTTGATGACATTATTTTTGGGGGAAACAAAACACTTTTCAAATCATTTGGTAATGAAATGAAGAAGGAATTTGAGATCTCTATGTTTGGTGAACTAAAAATCTTTGTTGGATTTCAAGTATATCAAATGAAGCTTGGTATTTTCATTACTGAATCCAAATACATCAACAAGATACAAAACAATTTTGGAATGGAAGAATTGAGACTAGTAAGCATGCCTATGTCTATGGGAAATAAGTTATAGATAAGAATGATGAATCTGTTGATGTGAACTAGACATTATGTAGAATAATGATTAGAAAATTCTAATATGTTTTTCATAGTAGACATGATATTGCATTAGCCGCTGGGATAGTTGGTAGATTTTTAGCAAATATTAAGGAAAAGCACATAATGGTAGTGAAAAGGATAATTTCTAAATGGTATAGAAGACTATGGATTTTTCATAGATTCTCATTGAGTAGAAAATATTTTTGACAAAGAAAGAACTAAAGGAGGAACATTCTTTCTAGGAAACAAATTAGTGTCACAGAAAAGAAAAATCTAGAACTTTATTTTTCAATCAATAGTTGAAGCCAAGTATGTGGTAGCTACAATAATTTTTGTGAACATTATGTGGATCCATCAATTATTAAAAGGAATGAAATAAGAGATTATAGATCTAGTGGTTATCTATTGTGCTAACACCAATGATATTAACAACTTGAGGAGAAGAGGTGCATTGCATCAAATGTACCAATCAAAATAGTATACACATTGATATAGATAGTTATATTTTAGGAGATCCCTAAGGTAGTGAAGTTAAGAAGAAGACCAACATAACATATCATTCATAGCCAGATGACAAAGAACTCATCTAGCCATGCAAAAATCTACATAATCCAGATGTATGAAGTAATTGATGATAATAATAATTAGTGTCTTTGGCATTTTTGTCAAGGAGGGAAGAGATGTACTATTGAGAAAGAGGGAGACATAATTGATAAACTAAGGTGGGAGAAAATAATTGAAGATGAAGAGAGATATACTAAAAAGGGGAAAATGTACTTCAGAGACTAAGAAAATCAATGATGAGAAACAAAATAATACTAAGGATAATGATAGTGAAATCTTTTGGATTGCATGGTAACAAAGAGGGAGATTGTTGTTAAAATATGAATTGTAAGATACATTAAGGCACTAAGATATTGAGGTATTGCCATCAATACAAAAGTGGGTGATTGTTGGAAACTTAGAATTGGAACAATTATAGTTTTTCTATTCATGTCAAATCTATTGATGATACATGTTTCTATCTAATCTAAATGTCATATCTATTTGATTGATGAAGAGGATTTGAGAAATTTCTCATAACAATAGCACCTAGGAAAGGTTGAGTTATGGAAAGGAAGCTACAATAGACATATGATTAGCTAGACTTTGACTGGACAAAGTGATTTCTTATATTATGAATGCAAAGCTTAACTAAGCAATAGATTAAAATATTAGGGAATGTTGAGTGATGCTAGTGTAAATTGAGTTCCAGTATAAGCTGAGAAAATTTAGTGTTGATAAAGCATCAATATCAACCAATAAATTTAGTTGATGCCGAGCCAAGAATTCTACAGTGATTGAGTGATTAAGTGATGACTGACTATCAAAAATTAGTGATTCATAAGTGATAGTATTTTGAAAGTGTTTAGGGAATCATGATTTCTAGCCAAATTAATTAATTTATTGAGATATGTAAATAATCTTGAAGATAAGATTGATGAGCTGTATCATTAAAATTAAGATGAGGATTAGGTATAATACTTACGATCAAATTTGATTGATGAGAAGTTTCTAGAGGATGATCAAGAAGATGAATAGATACAATGAACCAAATGAGCCATATTGTAAACCCTGAGATCTATGGTGATCATGGAGAATGGTGAAGCAAGAATTACCTATTTAAGGAGGTATAGAGACAAAATTTGAGGGTATATGAATAGAGAAAGGTGGAATAGAGGTGCACAAGGGTGCAAAATAGTGTGTAAGATTGAGAGCGAAGCAAAATGAATTGCTTGCACAAATGTTGATGGAGTTGATAAGTGAATCTGAGCAGAAGTCCAAAGTTTTGATGTGAAGGGAGATAACTTCTTGAAGAGTTGTTGAGAGAGTTAAGAGATAAAGTTGACAAGGGAACTTATTAGTGAATAAATACATGAATTGAATAGTGATCTAAACCTGCAAAAGTGAGTTGTAATCATATAGATCAAAACCCTATCATTTTCTTTCTAAACACTATAAACAATTTGTATTGAAATCCTTTTAACCAAAGGTTGATCTAAAAGTAATTTGAAGGACTTAATTGTCTATGTAAATCCTTTAGCATGGTGACATTCTAAAATTGAATGATCAAAGTCCTTTGACAAGGCCACTCCTAACAGGATCATTAAATCATCTAATGAAGTCACATTTAACAGTGTGTATTATAACTTTTAATAGGGTTGACTCCTAAAAGAGCTCACTTCAAAAGAGGGAAAAGTGGTGACATGTTGCTAATAGTTTTTTTTTTCCAAATTGAGTTTCTGCAAAAAATCCTAGTGTCAAACTTATTTTGAATGTTTTATGGTGATTTGTATCTACAAGTTTACATTCTACAAAGTTTTTTTATGTCTAGGATAGTATTTTCTATCAATATAATAGAGATCAAACAACAGTAGGACAATCAGAATAGTGAATTTTTTGATGTTTAATTTTCCAAATGGTACTTATAGATCTTGAGTAATTGATTCACATCCACTCAATTATTCTAAATATTTCTAACAAAGTGATGGCATAAATGGAACTCTATCCATACTCAGTCATGTATCTGTATCTTCATTATTCTTATTCAAATCACTCGATATCTCCTATATCTTAACTTCAGGTAATTTAGATGTGACATTTTTAGAAACATGGGATTAATCAAAAAACTTGATAAATGACTTAGAAATGTAAGTCCTTCATTCTTCTATTCCTTTACAATAATTAATTGACCTTTCCCAATCATTCCCTCACTCAAATGTCCATGTGCTAGTATTCCATTACTTGTAGTATAAATGTTTGTATTGTTCTTTGTGGAGTCTCATCTAGTTTGAGCATTTGCATCATGAATGTTCTGATTTCCACTATATTCTCCTTTTCCACCTTATGTATTTTGAGCCTATTTCCTAATTTCTTCATTCATTTGTTGCCCATCAATATTCATAGGAATTGTGTCTAAAAAATAAGTAAAGAACCAATTGGAATGTCACTTTGATTTTTTTCTTCTTCCTTTGGAATGCTTTAATTTTCTCAATTACTAGATCAAAGATAGGAATATATGCATTTTTTTGGCTTGATAAGTGAACTCCTCTTAGTGTCCAACTTGATTCCTATATTGATATCCTCATCCTTCTTTAGTTACTTTAGATAATCACCATATATTAGATCCTCAATTATTACATCATCTTGTTTCCTAATAATATCAGTAACCATTTCATGTATTGAGCCTGCAAAGTCTTGTAGGGTTATGTTGATATAATCATCTTCCTTATTTTCAAGTTTAGCATCTTTCTTGGCTTGAGTATCATCAATGTCAATAGTTTTATTTTCTCGTTTGTAACTCGATAACCCCTAGTGTTTTATTGTAATACTTTGTAAATGAAAATATCATAACTAAATCAACATTTATCAACTAAAACACATAATATCATGAAGTATAACACATAATACATTCATTTGGTATCCACAAATCCATCACTATTGTAAGAAGATGATGCCTTATTAGGGATACAATGTTTAGTCACTTTTGATGACTTACTCAATTAGTATTATACAATAAGACCTATGTGAATCTATCTTTTTCAAGGATTTTATAACGCTCTTCAACTGTGTCCTCAATTAAGAGATTTACATATAAGGCTATCAATTCCACCTTTTCAAGGATTTAGGAAACTATACAATGATCAGAGAGTAGAAGTGAATGGTCTATATAGTAGAAATGCACTTTTCTTTATTAGATCCCTCTTCTATTATAGAGTAATCACCATGTGTGATAGATATCCAATTACTCATTATTCTCCATAGCCTAATCTCTTATTTATGTTCAGACCTCTAATATGCATTTCTCCCTTCAATGCCTTATCTAGTAGCAACAAAATACTTCTTCATCTCCTTAAAAACAATAAAAACATCAACAAGAACAAAAATTGTCTTTGATGTATCCTTTTATAGCTGTTGTTTTGTCATTTTCTCACTGGCATGATTAAAGATTTGGAACTTTCCAAAATAATTCGTTGATCACTATCAATAGTTAGAATTTTATGTCATTTCATTCTTCTTTCATCCTTTATGGTCATTGGTCCTTACAACCTTGAATGTAGCAACAATCAATTCTTACATTCTTTAATAACATTATTTCAAATATTTACTGCAAACATTGTAAATTGTTTCTCTTGCTTAATGTGATTGTGTTGCATAAGAATTTGTGCCAATTCAAACTTTTGACGTAGCCTATAATACTAATGAAATATAGTGTTCTAACATACTATTTCTTGGTATGCACTTTTCTCGATGTCCTCTATGTAATACAATAGTCTGTATTTTCTTGGTATTCTCTGACTAACTATTTTTCTTGGTACAAGTAGAATCACTCGATGACTACTTGATCTTGGGTATAATAGTATAACTCATGCATCTCCTCCTTCATTGATTAGGAAATATGGTATCTTGGTTTCTATGCACATTTTTTACTCTAATTGGCAATATAACTACTTGTAGGAGTAACAATGCTCTCCTCTCACCTAAAATGCGGTGTGAGAAAGCACTATCTATTATCTAGTTCTTATGGATATGGGTAATAGTTATCAGGGATCTCCCTACCTTTTCTTCTATGATGGAAATAGATGATATCCTTGTTATTTTTCCCATCACTAGCCGAATCATCTATCACACCTTCTTTAGCTATGTCACACCAATTTTTCTCCTTTTCTTTTGACCACTTTTTGTTGTTACCCTTCCAATTGTTGTATTCCCTCTAGTCATTTATCTTTAATCACAAGCTATAGTAGTACAATGTCCAACCTTTTTGTAGTTATAATATTGGATATGAATCAAGTATCCTTGTACTTCAATTTTCCTCTAACCATTCTTTTTCAAAATAGATCATCTAGATATTCTTGTTTGAGTTCTTTAGTATATAGGCTCTTTAGTTCTTTCTTATGTCTAGATATGATTAATTATCCTTTTCTCCTCAGTGATATAGCTAGTGTAATCATGGATTTGAATGCAATTAACTTACCTTTCAAGATATCAAGATATACCTCCATCTTGTCTATGGTTATTATTTCTTAAATTAGTTGACAACCTTATGGAATGCTTGGGTATCAAGATTGCTAGATTCTTTATTAGATGATCATATTTTGATATTACTCCATTGCATGCTCTTGTTGTTAGCATGATCTCTTGTACTCACTTTCTATAGGATTCAATCTTTTTACCTTCTTACATTCTCATGTCATTAAACTTTCCACTTAGGCTCTCATCTTTTTCCCTCATGATATGCTTATCTCCAGCATGCACAAATTTTATGTTCTCTCACATTTTGTATGTTGTTTCCATCTACTTGACATATTTATACTCATAGTATGATAGGATTCTCACTAGAGTATCTATTGTGGCCATATGCATCATCATCATCTTCTTCTTCTTCTTTAACTCATTTACATGGCGTTGATCAAATTGTTCAACATATTTGACCTCTACATGGGTCTAGTAAGCATTAGCAAGACTATTTAAATAAAAATGGGTATGTGTAGGATCATGGTGTGCCAAAAAGTGGCAATGTGAAAAATGTGGAGTTTAAAAATGTCTAAACTCATTTCAAAATCTGCCCTGACATTTTTCCATCCATCCTGATACTAAGGCTAAAAAGTTTGGGCTAAGCCTTTTTAGGTATATGATTTCATATTGTATACCTGATATGATTCAGGTATCTGATATGAAATCAGATACTTGAAACCTATGACATATATGTTAAAAAAAACACTTGACAGCTATTTTGCATTGCATTTTTTGAAGGCTTTTTTTGTGCTCCATTTGGGTATCAGATAAAGGAATTTTTTTTTGTATTCTTTTATGATTTGAATGAATAATATTATAAATTAGTTATTTTAAATATAATTTGTTAAAAATTAGGTTTTTTTATATAAAAATTGTTGAAATTTAGGTTGTTTTTAATAGAAATTATGTTTTTCAAATTAATAGGTATGGCTGACCCAAATGATGATACTGAGCCAGGAAATAATGTTCCTCATGATCCTCCACCAAATGATCCAATAACCCCTCAAAATTGTTCACAAAACGATCCCCTACCACCTCGAAAATCTCCTCAAATTGAAGATTTGATAACTAAAAACCTTGCCAAACTAGGGGTTTTACAAACCACATATAATAATATACCCGCGTTGGCTCCCATATTATCCATGTTAAACATCATAGTGAATAATATTGAAACATTTACCAATGAACACAATGTTTCTCTTCACTAGCGTAAGGAAATGCATGCCATGTTTGATGATGGGTTGGACTATGATGAGGTTGCAACCCTAAATATAACTAAAGATGATATAGTTAACCTTTTTGTGGACCCAAAAATTGGTAAAAAACTAGAAGGCACAAAGCCCAAATTATCAATTTAGTTTTTGTTTTTTTTTATTTGAAAATAGTCTTTCTCTATCTATGGGTGCAAATATGAGGCTATGCATGCAAACTTTTGGGATCGTTGGTGGATGGTTTTTGACATCCCTCCACATAACAATTTAGAGGTGCCATTCTATTTTATTAAAAAATTGTATTTCATATTTGTTTTGCACCTCAAGGTGAACTATTGGAGCATGAGGCCCAACATGGGTGTAGGAGGAGGAGCTCATCAGAATAGACCATTTGCCTAGCAGAAGAAAGCTAGCTCTCTAGACTATTAGAGCCATCCATAGTGTGAGTAGCCAATTGATATCCTAGGCTAGGTCAAAGTTGCCTCCTCATGTTGATGATGTCAATGCAGGTTCATCATCGATAAGCTCATTACATGTTTGTGTGTCTCATACTTGCATAAGGTGTAAGAATATTTATCTGGGTCCCATAAGTGATCTTTCGAAGTATCAGTTTGTATTTGAGGAGGATACACCAAATGTGTGTACAGAGGCTACACACCCTAATGTAAAAGGGGAGGGGCATGCAAAGACATGGAATCCTTCTGTGTTGGTATGTCTATATAATTTCTTTTATGACATCTGCAATTTAAATTTAATCTTTATAATAGAGTAATTTTAACCCATACTAAGTTATACATGTATGTGATCTTCATTCATGTTTAGTTGTTGAATGAGGAGGAGCTCAGATAGGTTGATAATATCATGCTCTAGGCTATGATATTTGGCCTTGAAACATCCATGGTATATAATGTGTGTTCTCACTATTTTTCTATTTGATATTGGAGCATATATGGTTTCTAATCTTTCTTTCCTCTTGTAGGTATAACCTATATCAAGTGGGGCTAGAGTGCAATAGGTGAGGCACAACCTATTGACAAGGGAAAGATAATTAGGTGCTTTTGAAGTGATTAAATATCGATGCATTTTTGTAGAATTTTTGTGGTAATGAAATTTAATTACATTCTTTATTATATAGGACATGGCTACTAGTGATGAGTATAAGCAGATTCGGCATCACAAACCCTCTGTCATTTCCATTCGTAGCGACAACCCCATCATCTGTATAAGTATCATTTATTTTTTATTTTCTTTATATTTGTAAATAAATTCAGAACTAATTTTTGTGATACTAACAACTAGTATTTTGTATCTCATAGGAAACACTAAGTGCACAAGAGGTTGGATGCTAGAGTTTTTTTAAATCTTTGATGACGCAACCATTATATCTAGAGGAGAAGTTGATAGAGGTAAGTTGTAGTTTGAATTCTTGATTATATGCTATAAATTTAGTATGCTATGAATTATGTTATTTTAGTTTAAGTTGTAGATTCATCTGACAAAGATACTTGAACATATACAAGCCATAATCAATGAGGTTCAAGCATTGCCAAGGACATATGAGAGGACTCCTGAATAGTACAAGAGGTCAATGGGAGAGCTATTTATGATGAAATTTTAATACTATAAATCTTTGTTAACAAAAATATCATAATGCATTTGAGTAATTCAACGTTAGATAATAGAATCATATAAATTTAGTAGTCTAACATTAGGTTTTCCTTTTTTGTTTATGTAGGAGGCATCTGATCCACCAATAGCATAAGATAGTATAGTTTTCATAGGATGCATCATGAGACATTTTGAGATGGCATATGACACATTATATATAAAACCATTAATATTATACACATTTCGATGGCATGATCAACAACATTTTATATATGGATCTATGTATTTTGATATATATATTTGCATAATTTGTCTATGGATATATGAAATTTGATATATATTTGTGTAATTTGTCTATAGATACATGTATTTTTATATATATTTGTTTCATATATGTACATAGTGATAAAGATATTAATTTAGTATAGCATTGTTCAATTTATTATGAATCATGTGTATTGTTCATGTTTATGGAATATCATTCATTTTAATCATGTTTTTTATATTTAATTCAAATGTAATAATTTGTGAATAACATTTTTAAAAACTTTATTATAAAATTTTGATGAAATTTTTAATTTGAAATAATATCATATATGTTTAATTTGAAATGATCTCTACAATCCCTTAAGATATCACTATGGTTCACTTGCCCAAACACACTTAGAGCACCTTGGATACTCTTTAATATGGGGTGGCCATGAACAATGGAGGCCCTCTATGGATAGAAGAAGAGTGTCACTATGGTTCACCCATCCATCTAGAGCTAATGATGCTAATGATTCATTGGCAAGATTAGCAGTTTCAAAGTTACGCAGTGATGCACCTATGAACTAAGGCACACTACAAGTTTTGGCATCAAGTGAGATCGATGTGCCGAATCCAAATGAAATGTGATCTCTTGAAAATGAGATAGATTATTATAGGCCTCAACATGACCACCCTTTAATATTTGATGTTTCATTGATATCCCTCACAAGCTCTAAGTTACGATCCTCAGAAGATCGACCTCAAAACACACTTAGACCACCTCGAAGATTCTTTAGTACAGGGCAGCCGTAAATGATAGAGGCTCTTAGTGGATAGAAAAAGGGTGTTAGTAGGGTTCACACACACATCTTGAGCTAATGGTGTTGAAGATTTGATGCCAAGAGTAACAGTTTCAAAGCCATGCCCTAATGCACCTATGAACTAACACACATTTTGAGTTTTGGCATCGAGTGATATTGTTGTCCTGAATCTAAACAAAATGTGATATGTAAAAAATGAGATAGGTTATTGTAGGCCCAATCATGATTGTATTGTAGCATTTTATGTTTCACCAATATCCCCCATGAGCTCCAAGTTACAACCCTCGGAAAATCGACCTGGAAATGCACTTGGAGCACCTTAGAGACTCTTTGGTTTGGGGTGCTCACGAATGATGGAGGCTCTCTATATATAGAACAAGGGTGTCACTATAGTTCACCAACCCATTTAAAGGTACTGACATTGATGATTAGATGCCAAGATCAAAGGTTTTAAAGTTATACAGTGATGCACCTATGAATTGAGGCACACTGCAAGTTCAGAATCGAGCAAGATTGTTGTAACAAACCCAATAGAATGTGATCTCTAGAAAATGAGATAGGTTATTGTATACATCAGCATGAATATCCTATAGCATTTGAAATTTCATTGATAGCCCCCATGAGATCCACATTACGATCCTTGGAAGATTAACTTCGAAATGCACTTAGAGCACCTTGGAGACTCTTTCGTATGGGGTGGCCACAAAGAATGGAGGCTCTCTACAACTAGAAAAAGGGTTTAAGTAGGGTTCACTTGCCCATCCAAAGCTAATGATTTTGACGATTTGATTCCAAGATCAGTGGTTTTAAAGTTATGTATATTGATACACCTATGAATTGAGGTACACTACGAGTTTTGGCATCAAGCAAGATTATTGTCCCAAATTCAAATAGAATGTGATCTCTTGAAAATGAGATAGGTTATTGTAAGCCTTGACATAACCATTTTTTAGAATTTGACATTTCATCAATAACCCCCACGAGCTTTGAGTTACAACCCTTAGAAGATTGACCTCGAAACACACTTAGAGCACCTTGGAGACTCTTTAATATGGGGTGGTCATGAACGATGCAGGCTCTCCATTTTTGAAACAAGGGTTTCACTAAGGTTTAACCACCCATTTGGAGCTAGTGACACTGATGATTCAATGCCAAGATCAATGGTTTCAAATTTAATCAGTGATCCACCTATGAGTCGAGGCACACTACGAGGTTTGGCATCGAGTGAGGTCACTGTGCCAAATTCAAACAGAATGTGATCTCTCAAAAATGAGATAATTTATTGTAGGCCTCATCATAACCATCTTGTAGCATTCAATGTTTCATCGATATCCCCCATGAGCTTCAAGTTACGACCCTTGTAAGATCGATCTCAAAATGCACTTAGAGCACCTTGGAGACTCTTCAGTATGGGGTGGCCACGAAAAATGGATGCTCTTAGTGGCTAGAACAAGGGTGTCACTAGGGTTCACCCACCCATCTAGAGCTATTGGCACTGATGATTCAATTCCAAGATTAGTGGTTTCAAAGTTACACGGTGATGTACCTATGAACTAAGGCACACTATGAGTTTTGGCATCAAGTGAGATTGTTGTGCTGAATCCAAATAGAATGTGATCTCTCAGAAATGAGATAGTTTATTGTAGGCCTTGGCATAACCATCCTATAGCATTGAACATTTCATCGATATCCCTCATGAGCTTTGAGTTATGACCCTCATAAGATCTACCTTGAAACACACTTAGAGCACCTTGGAGACTCTTCGGTACAAGGTGACCACAGACGATGAAGGCTCTCAATAGCTAGAACAAGGGTGTCACTAGGGTTCACCTACCTATTCAAAGCTAATGGAACTAACAATTTGATGCCAAGATTAGCAATTTCAAAGTTAATTGTGTAAAGGAAACTTGGTAACAAAGAATATAACCGTTTCCACATAACCCATAATAGATCTGAAATAAAAACGGAATTAAAATCTACATGCAAGAGAATAGAAAACATACCCACAAAATGTGACACAAGATATACCCTTGGAAACCCTCATTGAGGGAAAAAGCCAGCCTCCAAAAGCATCCATCACCATGTATTATTCAATAAAAATAACCATTGTCATACAACCATGGAAGCCTTCATGGCCATAGCCACAACCGAGCAAACTATGTGAACAAGCATGAACCCACACATCCCATGCCATGCTTTCAACCTTCACAAATGCTCCCTTGGCTAACCTGTCAAGCCTTGTCCCACTCGAATTTTGCCTTTTGTCTTCTCCTTGTCACTCTCTCTCTCTACAAAAACTACCCTTGTGGTTGCTTATATAGTAGCAAGTCCCACAAAACCACTAAGTGGTATTACATAAACCATGTGCTAATACCATGTGCTACCTAACCCACTGACCCCACATTTAATATTGGGCATTTGATTCTTTTCCCCCAATATTAAATAATTACATAAAATATTTTCACAATGTTACAATACAACTCATCAAGAATATTCTATGGGAATCTTTACATGTTGCACGTTCATCTAGGTACAACATTACATAATAAAACTAAAATAATAAAATAACAATATTATGCAATGTGTGCAACACCCATTATCTCAACAATCTCCCGCTTGTTGTATACATTGCATAGGGTCAATTCGTAGCCACATAAATGAACAAGGGAACAATCCTTCCCAACACATCCACCATCATGGATCAAAATAAACCAAGTGCTCCATCCTGGTACCAGCAACAAAATCAAAGTATCCAGCATCTCGAATATGAATGATCTCACCTCCTATTATGCCACTCCCACTGGACATACATAGAAGCCATCCAAAGAGAAAGCCACCCAACCTGTCGCATTAAAAGATCATAAAATCCTGTACCAACTGAAATTCCAAGCACAAATAACCTGATCCAATGGTAATCACATGTATCCGTAGTTGTCAAAAATATCCATAGCTGAAATAGCACCCACAACAAGTGCCAAACCCATCCAACTATCCATACCTCTAAGGTATAACAAGTGAATCTCATATCACTGACATATCCAATCTGCAACCTGCAATCACAAGCCTCAAGAGCAATACCTGCCACATATATACCAAGAAGCTCCCACTGCAAAAGATAATGTCAAATCTATAACCAATCCACTCACAACATCTCAAAGAAGTGAATCCATGTAGTATCAAGGACATGCACAATACATAAACTGATATCCTGCAAGAACAACTCTCATAACAAGTCTCCAATGCTCTCCCAAATTCTCCACAACCAACAGAGGAAAGAGATAAATGAATAACCATGTCATCTCTCACATGACATACATGAGCACAAACCAGTGATCACAATCTTCAACCAATCTCAAATCCAATGTAAGCAAAACTGAACATCCAAGAAGATAACCAATACCAGAGAAACCATACAAATCATAAATTGTATCATATCCTTCTACACACACCTCTAGATGTAAACTGTGCAAGTTAGATCTCCTCCATAAAACCCCAACAAGAAGCCTCAACAACACCCAAACCAAACCATATAGCTAATCATGGATGTAAGCCTCTCACAAGAAGATCAAACTCAATAAAACCATTCCTAAACCAAGGAATAACCATTCCTAATCCAAGGAAAATGACCAATATAAAACCATCTCCCAAACTCAACCAACATAACAACATATGCACATGGAGATAACCAATGCTTAACCATCTCTCAAATGAACCCTCCAGAACTAACTCATGTACCATAGCTCAAGATCCATATCCATGAAAGATAAGCATAAATATAATGCAACTGAGAGAAACAATGGGCTATACCTCTCAAGTAGCAAACTGCCGAGCAGACCAAGAGTGGGGAATGAGAATGCTCATCAAGATACCCAAGTCTCCAACCAAGACTCATCTAAGAAAAATCTCCTCTCAAGTCCATATCAGGTGACTGCCCCTCGAACTTCTTGCTAAAACCATCAACCATCCCAACAAATACTTCTCTAATCCAAGAGAAATTAGCATCACCACCGTCTCTAAGTATCCATGACCACCTGTAACCAATCAATCCATGCCAACTCCAAATGCAACATAGCAATATCATGAAGTATCCAGCTTATGATCAGTGTACTCAATACCAAGAAAACTAAACCAAGATCAATGTCAAAGTTCCAACCATGGCCTCAGGAACATAAACATGACAACATGATCTAACCATCTCAACTAAAGAGATAACATGCTCCATATGAACATACTATAACATGTCACAACTCTAAACACGTATCAAGAGTATACCATGACATAATAATGAAACCATCCTCACACCAAGGATAACATGCCAAATAAAAGCATAAACCACACCTTTACCAAGAATTCTGTGAGTCCTCAAGATGCAACCATCTCTACACACCATGAAGAAAACCATCTCCACATACCATGAAGATAACGAAGAACTCCATGAGTCCTCAAGATCTAACCATCTTCAAACATCATGAAGATAACAAGTGCACCATGCAAATGTCAAAGACGCTTCTGCAGCAACAGGATCTAAGACAAACCTCCAACATCTGCAAAAAACTCAATAAATATATCAATGCCAAAAAAATCCCACTCAATCGTGGTACCAAGTCACCTATGGCATCATAAAAACCATCCTCTCCAAACCAAGAAGATATAAACCAAACCCAGAACTAATACTGCACTGTCACCCCATCACTGTCACAAGCTCTCACTAAACTGTGTATCCAAGCTATCCATGACATAATGATGAAAACCCATCCTCTAACCATGAGAATCAACCAAGGCATCAAACCATCAAAGAACTCAAAGTGCACATCATGAGCTCTTCAAAAGAAACTAAATAACCATGATCCTCAACCAAGAAGATATACCACCATAACCAAATTAGAAAATCCAAGCTAATGAACATCAAGGATGTACCTGTATAACCAATCATGTCATGCCAAAATCCATGACACCATGATCACATCCATGAACTGAGCATCTAGCTCTCAATATGTCCAACCTGTCAGCATAAAATAGTCAACCACAATCCTCCACCATGACTGTCCCTGGTAACAACATCTCATCCCTTCTACATGAAGAAAATAGTAAATCATGTGACTTAGGGCATAGACAACCCAAATCCAAGCCACTAATCTGAATATGCATCAATAATGAAAGATCAATGGGCAAAGACAACCCATAACCAAGCTATAAATGCAACCTGTAAGTATAGACCGCTTACAACATTGCACAACTTGTAGACCCAACAAGTCATCATGCATATCCAAATCTAAACATTGATAGCCATATCATCATGAGACCAATCTGAAATATGAACTGATTATACAATGACATCAAATCTTAAATTTCCAATGCTATAAACTCACAATGTTACCATAGTCAAAATATATACCATAAACTGTTCAGATCAATATATCAACAAATAAATCATGCCAAACTTGCACCAAATCTAAACCAATTTGTAGAGCTCTCCAAGACCTTTCCGTTGACTACTCAAAGTCCAAAATCCAACTCCGTATGCCCAAGTTATGCCCTAATCTGTGCTCAAAATAAATAACATCTAACTTTAGGGCTCTTAAAACTTGACAAAATCTCAAAATTATAGAACCAAACCTACACCATCTTGTAGTGCTTTGAATTAGCTTTCCAACGAATATAAGAACTTTGAAATCCGATATTCTGAGAGAAAGTTATGGTCGTTTTACTAAGACAGTCTTTTTATCATTTTCAGTACGATTTTTTATTTTTTTATTTTTTCAGTGACGAAAATTTCGACGGGATTAAATTTGATGGCCATCATGGGCTGAAACTAAAAAACTCTTTCATTTCCTCTGAACATGGCCAAACTAGGGCATATTATATATCAAATTTTATGGAAATGTCGACCCGGATCCAATGGTGAGGTTTGTTTTTACCCAGGAGGTCATTTCTGCAAGCTACCCCCCAAAACCCTCATTTAAATGAAACATCCAAAAAAAATCTTTTTGTCCAACAATTTCACATGCCCAAATCTTTTAACATCCCATCATAACAGCAAATCCAAAGTCCTCAGATCTGCAATAAATTATTCATATATCTTGCCCTTTTCTTTTATCCTCTCATGCATTCCCATGGATTCAATCTAGGGTTATAATAATCAAACCATAGCTCTGATACCACTTGTAAAGGAAACTTGGCAACAAAGAATATAACCATTTTCACATAACCCATAATAGATCTGAAATAAACACGGAATTAAAATCCACATGCAAGAGAATAGAAAACATACCCACAAAATGTGACACAAGATATACCCTAGGAAACCCTCATTGAGGGAAAAACCCAGCCTCCAAAAGCATCCATCACCATGTATTATTCAGCAAAAATAACTATTGCCATACAACCATAGAAGCCTTCATGGCCATAGCCACAACCGAGCAAACTATGTGAACAAGCATGAATCCACACATCCCATGCCATGCTTTCAACCTTCACAAATGCTCCCTTGGCTAACCTATCAAGCCTTGTCCCGCTCGACTCTTGCCTTTTGTCTTCTCCTTGTCACTCTCTCTCTCTCTTCTACAACTACCCTTGTGGTTGCTTATATAGTAGCAAGTCCCACAAAACCACTAAGTGGTATTACATAAACCATGTGCTAATACCATGTGCTACCTAACCCACTGACCCCACATTTAATATTAGGCATTTAATTCTTTTCCTCCAATATTAAATAATTACATAAAATATTTTCACAATGTTACAATACAACTCATCAAGAATATTCTATGGGAATCTTTACATGTTGCACGTCCATCTAGGTACAACATTACATAATAAAACTAAAATAATAAAATAACAATATTATGCAATGTGTGCAACACCCATTATCTCAACAAATTGTAGTGATGCACCTATGAACTAAGGCACACTAGGAGTGTTGACATTGAGCAAGATTGTTGTGGAGAATCCAAACGGAATGTGATCTCTCAAAAATGAGATACATTATTATAGGGCTCAACATGATCATCGTGTAGCATTTAAAGTTTCATTGATATCCCCCACAAGATCTAAGTTACGACCCTTGGAGGATCCACCTCAAAATGTAGTAAGAGCACCTTGTAGACTCTTTGGTGCGGGGTGGCCGTGAACAATGGAGGCTCTTAGCAGCCAAAACAAGGGTTTCACTAGGGTTCACCCACCCCTCTAGAGCTAATGGCACTAACAACTCAATGAAAAGATTACTAGTTTCAAAATAACATAGTGATGCACCTATGAACTGAGGCACACTACAAGTTTTGGCATCAAGCATGATCGTTGTGTCAAATCCAAATGGAATGTGATCTGTCAAAAATGACATAGGTTATTGTAGGCCTTAGCATGATGATGAAAGCTCTTTGTGATTAGTAGAAGAGTGTCACTAGGGTTAGTATAAAAGAAAAATATTATTTTTTACCTCTTTCAAGGTTTTGGCATTGGGCACAATGCAAGTTTGGTGTTAGTATGTATTAAAATTATCATTTTTAGGTCCCTCCACATAAATTGCATTAAGTACAAATATTTTTGTTTCTTACATGAAATCAAAAAGTTTACATTTTCATTATCTTAAGTGTTTCATCATTATTACATTAATACACAACCATAAAAAATCGTAGTGTCAAAAATAGTTGTGTCAAAAATTATAGTGTCAAAAATTGTAGTGTCAAAAATCATAGTGTCAAAAATAGAATAGATTTTTCTTTAGTTTTCTCCTTATTTAGTTTTTTGTCTTCATGCATGACTACTCTTCATGATGTACCTACATTCCTATATCATAAAAATATTAGTAATTTATTGTATTAAACAATCTAATCATTAGTTCACCAAATCATTATGAACAAAAGAACATAAGAAGTAAATGTACCTAGTAATAGTAAAATTCCTTTCTTTGTTTTAGGGTCTCCAATAGGACTTCATGATCAACATTAGTAATAGTAAAATTTTATTTTACTTTTGGTCTTCCTTGATGCTTCAACAACTTCACATTTGTTGCTATAATAAGATGTGAATATATGAGAATTGTTTTGTGTTTCTGATAGTCTTTCAATGCAAGAATTTCATTCCTTCTAAGCATGTATATCTATAGCCATGTTCTAGAAACAACAACTAAACCAATAGGATATGTGAATACATCATCATATGTGATCAGTTGTGCAAGCTTTTTTTAACCTCTTACATAATGTACTAACCAATAATAAAATTTCTTATCATTCCCTTGTAGCGAAACCAATGCAAAGACATTCTCGAGCTAAAGAAGATCCGATAGATGGTTATGCTCAAGTGAACTTTCCATGTCATCATTTCTAATAGAGGGTATGATAGACAATGGAGTAAGATAATGTGGAGCCCATGTTTCCACACACTCACTCGACTCATAGTGATCCCAATCACACTGAAAATAACTAGGACAAAATCAAGCTAGCCATCATGTCCAAATGGTCCATGTACTAGAATCAAAACTTTAGAATGAATGTGTTTTTGATGAGTCTCTAACTATAGCACAATTTTATCTATCACCTATGGGCCCTTCCTCAACCAAACAAAAGAACCTGCATACTATTGAATCAAGAGTCCCCCCTATGATAATGTTGAAATACACCAATCAATAATGCTATTGGAATCAAGAAGCTCTGCTCATCAAATCTTCAATTGCTCCTTAACTAGAGATCTCTTCACACATGCGCCTACTCCATCATTTTCCCCTTTCCCATGGTCAAACTCAAAAAAACTCTAAATATGAGGCATCCCCTCCCTATGTGCATCCTACACAACCAATGAAACATGCAAGCACTCTTGAATTAACCTAAGGAATTATCTTACCCAATGATATGTCTATCCATAGCAATGTCATGCTCCTATAATAAAACAAAATAATTCTCGAAACAATGTTGCACAAATTTGTGACAGTGAGATCTATCATCACTCGTGTAAAAATGGTACTCTCTAATAATCTTTTGATTTTCTTCCACACTATCAGGGACATGTCTATATGTTATATGGACAAAAACAACAATCTAGATGTAGTTATTTTATTGAGATTGTTTCTCATTTTGAGATTGCAACATGTAGTTCTCTACAAAATTCAACAACTAATATAATCATGCCAATGGGAAAAGTCTCCTTACACATTCTAAATTGTTGATCCAACCACTGAAACTTGTGACTATGTCTTCCATACTTGAAAAAAATATTTATCTTGAAATCTGAAACAAAACTAGCCACATTGATTTATTTTGCAACCAATTCACATCTAGATCCCTCACCCCCACTCTTCAATGTGTATTTCACTATTTCATATGCCATTTTTTTGCTAATGTCCTTCCAAGCTTTTGTTTGCACCTCTCATGGATAAGACACCACATTTTGAACACTTCTCATTTAAACAAGCATTTCTATAAAATAAACATCCACCAACTCTATTACATAAAAATTGATCTAGAAAATATCTTGATGATTTTGGAATCCCACTAGCACCACATTTATCTAATATTTCTTTACTATTCAAAGTAGAATGGATGGAGCGCAATAGTTGATGGTGCATAGAAAACTTGACATGATATTTGCAATATGTATTTAGAATTTTAAGTGGCACACAATAAAATTGCTTGAAAAATTTAAAAGCCATTTGTGATATATGCAATCTTGGATGACTCTATCTAAATTATTTAAACAAAGGTAAAAGCACAAATTTGTGTCACCCTTTTGTAAAGAAAAAGGCTAACAAAAGTATAATTGTTCACCTTGAATGATATAAAACTGGTATTATTATTTAGAATTTGAAAATGAATTAAACTAATGAGATGTGTAGAAAATGATCAAGTTTAGAATTATAATATTTAACAATTATTTGGAATAAGAATTGATATATTTTCATAATTTTTATACATAATTTTTAGTTGCTAAAAAATGTTGAAAATTAGGGGTCTAATTCCCACCACAAAATTATATGGAAGTAAACTTATTTCCCTTTGATCTTAGACTATGTTATACATAACATATATATCTAGAACATTTAAAAATCAAAATTGGCTTTAGACCTATATTTTCTCTTTTCTAATGATTCAAATTTCAACTCGCCTGAAATGGATAGTTTTCATCTCCCACCACATTTTAAAAATATATATATTTTTTGATCAAAATAAAAATTATACATTATAGAAGAGGACTCTCTCCTCTAAAACATCTTATAAGTTTCAATTTTTTTTATATGATTTCATATTTTTTACTTTCTCAAAATTGACATCTTTTTGAGTGTTAAAATACGTGCTTATAGATTTTTTTAATTATAATATATTATATCTAATTAAAAATATATAAACTCTATATGATAATATTTTTGACTTTGAGCTCTATTAAATAGTTTTTGTAAGTTATTAAGAAATATCATGAAAAATAGTAAGAGTTATTGAAATGTTTGTTTTCTAAAATAATTGTATTTCTTTAGTAATTGGATACCAACTAGTATAAAACATCCACTTAATAGACATTTCCAATTGGAAAAGTATGAGACCATATATAACTTAGTTGTAATGAATATATCTAGATCATATGTTTGAACAAATGAATTTTTAGATAGAAATACTCAAATTCAGTTGTTATGATAAGTTAGCCTGAAAGGTTACACAATTTTGTACTTTTACCCACAGCATAGTTTGACTTACCGCCAAATAATGTTTAAGATGTAGCATGTGGTCTTTGATGCCAATTCTCAACTTCAATGCGTATTTACCATTAGGTGATACTCTTGAGCTAAAGTGCCAAAATTGTGTAATTTATTCCTTCACATTGTTAGATAGCTTCTTATCAATATGTGGAAGTCCCCACCAAAAGCTCATGCTTCATTTTGAAGGGGATAATCAATTCTCTCATGTCTACTAAGTTCTTTTCTCAAAGTAGTACAATTTAAGTTCATTTCAATACAAGTTTGTGTTATATATCTAACCTTTCTCAAATGATGACTTACCAAAGAGGTTATAATAACCCTTCGAGCAGCTCTCTTATCCTTTTCCCTACTATTTTTTCCAAAGCTATTGAGAGCACTGAAAAGATTGTTCACAATAATAGAATTTCATTCCAATTTTTTTGTTGACATGAATCTTCAATTTGGAAATCATAGGTCTCATCTTTTACATCTTTAATAAGTGCATAAAAAGTTGACATTGCACCACCACTATCTTATTGTCAAAAAATATCTTATATAGTCTTCAAGCCCATAACCAAATGGTTCTTTGTGATTCTTTTCCTTCCAAATTGGTAATAATCATTTCATCAATTTCAATTATCCATTTTGGTGTTCTAGGACCTTCATGTCAATTAGAATTAGGATATATCTAATGTTCCTATGCATTTTTATTTTTGACATTGTCAATCATGCAATTTACATTATGAATCGGTAAATTTTCATTCTCTAAATTTTCAAACCCAAAATTATCATTGTCAATTGATACATTTTCATTTCCTAACCATACATATTCATTATCTAACTCTATGATTTCACCTTCAATCAATATATTGTTAACTTGATTCACATTTAACAAACCCTGTCTCTTCCTTTGGTGATTCACCTTGTCCCTTTCCCTATATGTTGCAATGTCTTCATTCAATACCTTCTTTTTGTGCTTATCCTTTTGATGATTATTGCTTCCCATTCAAACAACAATATTCGACACCTAATCATACATTATAGCTACATTTTCAATCATATGAGCCACAAGAAATCATTTTTCTTCAAACCCGTGAAAATGGACACCAAAAAACGTGATTGCCTAGTCTACAATGACAAAATATTTTGGAAAAAGTATGTCAATATTTCAGCTTGATATGATATCAGGTACCTGATATGGATGCCCAAATGTTGGAGGGAAGTCAAAACTTGGCAATTGTGGGCAATGTGAAGAAAATTGTATATTATTATATATTAGTATTTTATTAAATATAATATAGTAATATGTATAACTATTATTATTAAATATAATCTAGTAATATATTAAATATAATATAGTAATATGTATAACTATTATTATTAAATATAATCTAGTAATATATTTAATATAATATAGTAATATATATTATTATTATTATTATGCAGTCATATAATATAAATATGTCTGTAGGGGTTGTATGGACTTATTGGATTTGATTGAATGGGTCGAAAGGCATCATAGGACAACTTATGACCCCTTTTGATGCATTTCATGACAACATATTTTGTTTGATAGAATGGTTCGAAAGGGGCCATAGGACAACCTATGACCCCTTTTAATGCATTTCATGATAATATATGTCCCTAGGGGTCTTAAGACCCCTAGGGACCTATTTCATTTGATTGAATAGGTCGAAAGGGGTCATAGGACAACCTTTGACCCTTTTCAACACATTTCATGACAACATATGTCCCTGTTGAAATATTCAAATGGGAAGAGTACTTCTGAGAGGGGGGGTGAATCAAAAGCACCACTCTTTAACCTTTTCAAATCCTTTAAAACAAATAACTGAAGGTAAACTACATGCATGTAAAAATATTAAATAAACATAAAGTAAACACATGCATCAACACAAATAACACTAGAATTTGGTAACCCAGAAACCCTCTAGGAATAAGAAAGTAAAGTTGGGGTGGGGATGATACCCACAAAATCACTGCAACAATAATTGTTTGACCACTTCTGATGGTCTGCCCTGTTAAAGGCTTTACACTGTGTCAATAGTGACCTGGTTAAAGGATTCAAAACACTTTACATGAAGTCTCACTCTGTTAAAGGATTTAGTCACCTCTTCAAAGGATCTACAAAATAGTTGTTAAGCTAACCTATCAACATAGGATTTACCACTATCTAATACAATTGATGGAAAGTATTAGAAATATTTTGACTTGATTGCTTACAATCTTCAATTGCTAATTTCAGGCACTTAATATGCTAATTCTAATGTGACCCTTACTTGATCTGATATCTGATTGTCACCCTCATTCTGTTCTAATAAACTAAATATGTAATTATTGTTCAATTCACTAAGTCTGTAATACCCCTGTTGCTTGCCTTATTTTTTAATTTTGCTATCTGCTTAGTAACTTCCCTTTCTCCTTTTTTCTATTCCTTGGAAACTCAAAATTATGGGGTCTAAGCCTTCTTATAAAGACTTTGTAGACTTAGGGTTTCTAATGAAATCATGAACTCAAATTTCCCACTCAATTCCTTAGATTTAACCTATTGGTTGCATGCTATATCTAATTTTCTTATTGGTTGCACAATGATTGCATAGGAAATATAAAAGATGTGTTCTTATCCTTATTATCCTTCAAGATCCTTCTATGTCAACTCAAAAAATAGTATACATCTAAGTTTGTGAAGGCACAAACTCATATGTTGATTCTATGTTACTTGACACATACTAGATTATTGATGCTTGACACATGTTTCATCTTGATTTTCTCAACACCTATTACATTTTTTCTTGCTCAGCACCAGCTATGACTCGACACCTACATATCACTTGGCACTTGATCTTCACTCAACACTGAATGATTGCTTGGCACTTGATCTTTACTTGGCACCTGAAGATTACTCAGCACCTGAAGATCAATCGACACCTATTGGAATTTTGGCTTAGCACATATTGTAGCTCGACATATATAGTGTACTCGACTTCTATATGAAAATTGGCTAAATGTGTTGACACTCAAATGTCAAAACTAAACTGAGACCAACAGTCCCTAGGCATCCTAGGACCCATAGGGACCTTTTTTGTTTGATCAAATGGGTTAAAAGGGGTCATAGGACAACCTATGACCCCTTTTAACACATTTCATGACAACATATGTCCCTAATGGTCCTAGGACCCCTAGGGACCTATTTCATTTGATCAAATGGGTCAAAAAGGTGTCATAGGACACATTTCATGATAACATATATCCCTAGGGATCCTAGGACCCATAGTGACCTATTTTGTGTTATTGAATGGCTTGAAAGGGGTTGTAGGACAACCTATGACCCCTTTCAACATATTTAATGACAACATATGTCCCTTGGGGTCATCGAACCCCTAGGGATCTAATTAGTTTGATTGAATGGATCAAAAGGGGTCATAGGATAGCTTACAACCCCTTTCGACACATTTCGTGACAACATATGTCCCTTGGGGTCCTAGGACCTCTAGGGACCTATTTGGTTTGATTGAATGGGTCAAAAGGGGTCATATGATAGCCTATAACCCCTTTTGATGCATTTCATAACAACATATGTCCTTTGGGGTCCTAGGTTCTCTAGGGACCTATTTCATTTGATCAAATGGGTTGAAAGGGTCATAGGACAAATTATGACCCCTTTCAACACATTTCATGACAACATATGTCCTTTGGGTTCCTAGGACCTGTTGGGTCCTATTTTGTTTGATCGAATGGGTCAAAAGGGGTCACAAGACAACCTATGACCCGTTTCGATACATTTTATGATGACATATGTCCCTAGGGGTATATTTCATTTGATTGAATAGTTCAAAAGGGGTCATAAGACAATCTATGACCCCTTTCAACACATTTCATGATAACATATGTCCCTAGGGGGACCTACTTCATTTGATTGTATGGGTTGAAGGGGTCATAGGACAATCTCTGACACCTTTCAACACATTTCATGACAACATATGTCCCTTGGGGTCTGAGGTCCCCTAGAGACCTATTTTATTTGGTCAAATGGATCAACAGGGTTCATAGGACACATTATGACCCCTTTTGACACATTTCATGACAACATTTGTCCCTTGGGGTCATAAGACCCCAAGGGACCTATTTCATTTGATTGAATGGGTCGAAAGGGGTCATAGGTTGTTTCAATGCATTCAATCAAAGAAAAAAAGGTCCCTTGGGGTCCTATGACCCCTAGGGACCTATTTGATTTGATTAAAAGGGTCAAAAGGACTCATAAGGACTCATAGGACAACCTATGACCCCTTTTGATGCATTTCATAACAACAAATGTCCCTAGGTGTCCTACGACCCCTAGGGACCTATTTCGGTTGATTAAATGTGGTCAAAGGGGTCATAGTACTAGCTATGACCCATTTGATGCATTTTATGAAAACATAAATCCCTAGGGGTCTGAGAATAGCTAGGGACCTATTTGGTTTGATCAAATGGGTCGAAAGGGGCCATAGGATAACCTATGACCCCTTTTGACATATTCCATGACAAAATATGTCTCTTAGGGTCCTAGGACCCCTAGGGACCTATTTCATTTTATCAAATGGGTTGAAAGGGATCATAGGACAACCTATCACTCCTTTTGATGCATTTCATGACAACATATGTCCCTAGAAACCTATTTTGTTTTATTGAATGGGTCAAAAGGGGTCATAGGGCAACCTATGACCCCTTTCGACACATCTCATGACAATATTAAATAAATAATAATAATATACTATATACTATATATTTTAATATAATAATAATATATTACTAGATTATATAATAATTGTTATATATATTACTATATTATATTTAATAATAATAATAGTAATCATAGATAATAATAATATTCAATAATGTCCACACTTCCCAAATTTGGTTTCCCTCCAAAATTTGTGCTATGAATCTTTGGGAAGAAATTTGGCCGCCACTTTTTAGGTACTTGATTTCACATCGAGTACTCAATCTAGTATCAGATACCCAATTAGTCTTGGTATTTATTAAACCTATTTGGTCAACTCAAAAAATGTGTTTGAGATAGGTTTCGGTAACTTTTAGATTCGAGTAGCCATCTGACAATAATATTTTCATCGAAATTCAATGAAATGAAAAGAGTTTTTTTATAACACTCTCAAGATTCCATCGATATAATTGTTGTTCAATTTTGAGTTTATAAAGTATTTATTAGTTAATTTTTAATGAAGATATCTGTAAACTATTGATTGACATGCTAATTAAAAAATAGCTATCAATTTCAAATGGTATGACATTTTTTAAATCCAAAAATTGTGTCACATTTTATGCTTCACCTAGTGTAAGATAAAAGGATTGAATTAGTTTTGCAAAGTTTTCAATTAGTTAAGGCAGTCAGACACATAATTTTTTTTATCCTAGAAAATTTATAGTAGAAAATTCATATTTAATTATTTATTTGGAATAAAAATAATCAAAAAATATGCGTCACATCTAGGCATGAGTATACCCCTTTTTTTATCTATAATTATATTTAAAAGTATTATCATTTGATTTTTATTAAGGTGGTCAGACATATGCTTACTTTTTATTTTCACCCTGAAATGTTTGTAGTATTCCATTAAAATCCATAATTTTGATAAATCAAATATTTTTTCTCTAGATAAGGCCTAGTAGTTTAGAAATTACATTCAATTTCCTACAGATTCGTTTCTTAAAACATTTTGATACAAATCCCATAACTACTTTAAAATTATGTGTCAAGGTAACATACTCCTGATTTGCTGGTTTTTCACTGCCACTTAAGTCCATAGTTTGGTTGACCATGATCTTGCACATACCCAAATGCATCTTTCTACACCATAAGCTATAGTTTTCCCTTGAAAATTTTGGTGCACCCCTTTCAAACATCTTTGTATTTTCCTCACTTGTCTTGTAATTAGTTTTAGCTACAATTAATCGTTCAAGGCTAAGCAAAAGCACATCATATGAAAATATCAATCACATAATACAATTTTTATCTCATGGAAACCTAGTTAGAGTGAAAACCCATAGTGTGTGAGTTGATCCTTACAATTTTGCACTGTTATTAAGTGCACCCAAGTAAGAGCTTGTCCCTGTTAAAAGATTACAATGATATTGTGGGGTTCCACCATGTTTGGGAATTCTAATGAGACCTACTAAAGTCTTTCCCTATTAGAAAGAATTTAGAACACAAGTTAATGTGTCAACCTATTAAGGGATTTTTACAAAGAACTTGTTAGGGTCCACCCTCAATAGGATTTGTTGTTCTAAATATAATCAAACAATATACAATTTATCTCCTAAATGTAGCTTTATTTAGCTCCTTGTTTTAGCTCTCTTGGCTAGTCTAGAATTGTGCTCTACCCTCTCTTAGCTATGTAACTTCAATATCTAATCACTTGTGTTCTTCCCACTCTCATCTTGTGCGCATGATATTCTTTGCATTGTTAAAGGCACATTCTCCTCTTCTCATCACACCCACTTCTTGATGATTATCTCTCTTTGATAATTCTTCTTTACTCTATGAGATTTCATTTTTCTCATCTCATCTAGTTCTTTGGCTATTTTTCTCAACAATCTAATCTTGACCCTACCAACCTTGTTTTTTTATATTCTCATTACTATGTTCTCTTGGAATATTTTATCCAAGAATTAAAAATTTTAGTTATCACCCTCCTCACTAGATCAAACTCTTGTTGCAATAGTGTGCCACTCTTGTCAGGTTATGGCATGTTCATACATTAGTCATGGGTGCCATGTGTTCTCGGTGAATTTCCTTAGTTGGAAAGAATTTGAATTTGATTTCTTTCAAATGTTCCTTGATCCTTTTGCTCATCACCATTAAATGCAACACTGAGTGCACTCATACCCTTTGTATGACTAGATAGTCATTGGTTTCTTGCTTCATTTTCATCATGCTCACTTGGTTGAATCAACTCACTATTTTGTATGTTGAAATGCTTCTGTGTTGCTTGGTTCTTCCTCTATAAAAAATACTTTACTTAGCATGCTTTGTCTAAGTGGATCACCTTTATCATCACCTATATTGAGCTTTCACATTGTCTCTACTCTGAGTACCCTATTGAGTTAGAGTCACACAATAGTATATATATCCACACCTTTGATGAATAAGTCTATCAATATATCCACTAGTCATTCTTTAAGATACATACAACAACATAAATATGTTCTTTAGTTATTAAATTCATGATGTAAGTAGGACGTATAAGGACACCGTAAAAAAGAAGAGTATTAACATTTTTAATAGTCTGAAGAGGGTCACTAGGTGATTTACTCATCTATTTTAGATCAAATATAATGCAAAGCTCAGTTTTATATTTGTTTTGAGATTGGCATTTGGGTTGGTCAATAAGGTTGATGACATTTTTGCTAAAGTACACTCAATATCATAGTCAATAAAATGGGAAGGAAGAAGATAAACTCTGAGTGGACTCAATGGTATTGGTTGAATGAGAAAGAAAAGATTGATATAGATTTGTAATTTTTAATTGGGAGGTGAAAATGACTTGTTTCCTTGATCATTAAAACCCTACACATGCATGTGCGCGCATACATGCACGCACATGCGTGCGCGCGCACGCACACACACACACACACCATTAGAATCAATTAGGTATTGAATAATATATTTTAAATGAAAATACTTCTCAGTATCATGTGTAGGCTAAAATGGTATTGACAAAACACATTGTGATCAAATAATTTAGGTAGATTTCTATATGTATCATTTGTCTTAATAGGAGGAATTGTTAAAAATTTATCAGTTTTCAACATCAACATTATATTAAAGAAATATTCAAAGATAGTTGTAAAACTATGAGAACATTTACAAATGGATAAGGTTCCACACCTTTGGGTCTTTTTATCAATTTTGTATCAATATTGTTCATTTAATTGCTAATCTAGCTAAAGTCCTTATATTTTTTAAACGTTTAAAATGAGTAGGATTCAACATCAATCTTATGACTTGGAGCCACTTGAGTTTTACTCTTGAATTGACACACTTGAACCTAAAAATTATTTAGCACTTCATATAATTGAGCAAAATAAGAGAATTCAAGAACAAATATTTTATCTCTCCTTCTTTTTGTAAGTTAAAATGAAAAGAACATCGATAATCAATATCAAGAAAAATAAAAGATTCAATTAAATAAGGAGGAAAAGAATAATGTCATTGCAAGGCTTTATATAGAATGGTTATGCTAAATAATTTTAGCATGAACCTATGGTAATTAGAGAAACCAGTACAGAATATCTTACAATTTTAAAAAAGACTAAAACAATAACATGCAACATTATAAGTTGCTAAATTGGACATTTCTATGAAAGAGGGATAACAACATATATGATGCCTAAGGAAAAAGGAAAAGCAATATCTCAAGTAGGAAAGTTGAACTTGGATTGAGTTATGGATGAAATTTAGTTTTTCAAAGGATGGAACAAGTTGATCCATGCTATTAATACTTTATATGATACAAAGAGTGGTAGGATATATCTATGAAAGGTTTGGGGAATTCAGGGAAATGGAAGGAATGGTAGAATATAAGAATGAAATGTTGTTGCAGGTAGGCTTGGATGAAGGTAAAAAAATGTATGGAGTCCTTTAATATGAAAGAATAATAAGATCAGGAATACTAATACATACAAGATTGATATACTAACTATTGGAAATAATCAAGACTAGCTAGGTTACTAAGAGGGGAGGGGTGAATCAGTAACCTCCAACTATCATCAATAGATCTAATCTACTACATGC
The DNA here is from genome assembly GCA_028749045.1 of Cupressus sempervirens. Lineage (NCBI taxonomy): Eukaryota > Viridiplantae > Streptophyta > Pinopsida > Cupressales > Cupressaceae > Cupressus > Cupressus sempervirens. The sequence goes on from CM053790.1 coordinate 495,844,492, forward strand.
ATGAGAAATTGAAAGCACACGACACTTTGAACACAATATTTGGTGACCTAGAAACCTTCCAAATAGAATGTAAAACTGGGGTGGGGATGATACCCACTAAACATCAATATTGCAGTATAAAGTTAGCTTATTAAGGTTTACAATGATCACTTCTGATGATCTACCCAGTTACTTGAGCAATTAGGACTTCTAGGTCCACTATGTTAGAGGTTTTACAAACATACAATGAAGTATGAACTCGGTAAAGAGATTTAAAGAAAAGACTGTTAAGTATACCCTATTAGAGGATTTGAAACTGATTCACTTGTTAGGATGAAGCAATAGATCTAACTTACAACTGAATTGCTGATAAAGATCTTTGAAATACTAATCACCTATTTGTGATAAATATAACTTGACTACTCCTGATTTGACCTTGCTAAACACTTAGCTCTACTATTCATTCACAGTCGCATGCTTATCATCACATTCCCATTCACTTCCATAAAAACATTACTAGAATTGGGTATGATACAATACATTACATATATACCAACCCAATTCACATAATTACAAGGTCGGCAATACACAAGTTAACACCAATATTATTGAGTTGGTCCAAATATAGAAACTCAGGTTCTAAAAATTGACTTTGTGAATTTCTGATACACAACATCCACTACATTACTCAGCATCATCATGCACTTGGTAGAAGTAGAGGCTCAGTCCATATCAATCACTTCAATGTAGTTTCAAACTTGATATACACTAGAGACTCAATAGATACTGTGTCACTCAGTAGAAACTGAATTCCATGTTTACCATGCATGCACTTGGTAAACACTACTCATCTGATTGCTTGGTTAACACTAGCTTCACATCACAAGAACTTATGACTCGATAGACACTACAAAGCTTGGTGACCATTGACCTACTGGACTTCACTCTGCTTGAATTCACTTGGTAACCACTGGAATGGTCAGTATGAACTATGAAGCTTGGTAAAAATATGGAATCTAAATAAGTTTCGTCACTAATAACAAACATGATTTAATGCCAACAATCTCCCACTTTGGCATTAGTGACAAAAACACTTATCAGCCAAAACTTATGTACACTATCATGCTGATTTTGATTTTTTGAATTTTCAAAATTTGTCTTTGTAATTCTGTTGTATATACATTTTGCATATATCTCCCCAATACAATGTACATATCATATCAAGCACCTAATAACATACTGAGTGTGTATACAAATATCTCTCCATCTTATATATACATGTTTCTCTCCCCCTTTTTGACAATAATGCCAAAGATTTATACACAATCTACTTATATAGAGACACCAAAATGTGAGAGAAACTTAGAATGTACCTTGAGAAGAGTTAAGGTCCTATCCTAGTTTTCTTGCAAAATTTTATAGGTTTGAGGTGCAACTTGGACTTCTGCAGAGAGTTCAATCTTATGATCTACAATTGAAAAATTATTGTCATGGATCAATGTTTTAGAATAAGCAATATGCTTCTATATTGTATCCATGATAGGAAGGGTCATGTTTTGGATGTCTATGAGTGTAGACCAGATCCTTGCTTCCTCTCTCAATAACTCTTCCTGCATATCTCATACGAATCTAATCCTCATGTGGTGAGTAGAGCTTGAATTGGGGTCAAGTTGCAACTTTTGAGCACTAGCCCTCAGATCCTCATCAATCTTATTCAATTTTCTCTTTATTTCTTTTGTATGCTTGGTAACATCACATAAACTAGCAAAAAGAGATGTTACATTTGTGTAAGAATTTTCAAGATTTGCCAAAATTGAAGAAAGTTCTACTTGTTGAATAGCTATCTACTGAGCAATGTACTCAAGTACTTTATTGTCAAACTTCTCTACTTTCTCTATTAGCTTATCTTGGTCACTGGAATCCTCATTGATTTTTTTAATTTCCTCTTCTAATTGCAACAAAATGTGTTGAGAAGAATCAACATCAACACCTATGGCCTCTGTCAAAATATTATTAGCACTCTTTATAATTCTAAATTCTCTATCTATCTCTACTCTTAGTTGTTGTTTTTTGGCTTTCTTTTCAAGGAGTTGACTGAATAATCTCATCTGATCTACAATAGCATTGTCAAAATCCAACTTGGGAAGCTCAGTATCCTTATCTAGACCTATATCTTCCTCAATTTTCTTTCCACTCATCAGATGTCTTAGATGTATCTTTGGTTCAACTTCTAACATTAATGCTTTAGATTTTGAAATAGAAACAAAACTGGAAAAAATAGGGCTTGTAGTAAAAACTTGTATAGTGCCTACTAAAGGAATACTTACTAGAGTACTAAAAGAATCCAAAACTGATGTATTTGTAAAACTACCCAAAATTGAAGTATTTATAAGTGGAATACTGATAGAAGTATGCACAATTGAATAACTTACTGGAGTATGTACAACTGAAGTAGCCAAAACTAAAGAATCCAAAACTGTAGAACTAGAAATACTTACTGCTAATGATCCTGACTCAGGAATTGAAGAAGAGGAAGGCTATAGCTTGGTAGATGAAATGGTAGACACTTCCATTAGTGATACTTTGAGCTAAGAGGGAGAAAAGAGTGATTGGACATTTGATGTATCTACTGTGGTCACAATTACACTTGATGATGTTGCATTTTTTGTTGGAGAGTGAGTAAGGGAGGCTATGATAGTCACAACTATCTTAACTAGATCACTTTCTTCTTCTTCTTGTCGATCTTCCTCTTCAACTTCATCCTCTTTTCTTCTTCACCATCCTTCATAAATTCCTAATAATCTTCAACATCAATAGTGACACAAGGAGTATTGTCTTCTCCATTTTCTTCATCCTTGCCATTGTCATCATCATCATCATCATCATCTTTGATCTCAACTGAATTCTCACTAGGTTTATGTAGATGATAAATATTTTTCCACATAGATGTAGCATCCTTGACTACATGCTCTATGTCTTTTACCAAAATTAAACAAGTATGAAATATGATGGGACCATCTTGTCTTCATTTTTCTTCATAGCTTCCTTTACCTTAGCATTGGTAATGCTCGGTAACAACTCTCTCAGAGATTGTTCATATATGTCCTTTGTTGTTTGCATGGCTGATTCCCATCTTGGCTTTAATCTTACTAATAACTCATTAGAAATTTGAGGTGCAATTTGATTAAGGGAATATTTTCATTTCCCCATCTTTGTTAATACCAACTCCTCAATCTGCATCTTCTCAGCATTTGTTCTAGTTTCATACTTTAATGCTTTGAAATTGGTTATACCAGCACCTTCTTCCAATTGCTTCGATCTTTCCTAGAAGGTGAGAGGGGGATTACTAAATAAAACTTCACTGTCATCTTTCTCCTTGGATCTTCTTGAGAATACCATAGTGGAGGGCGTTGGTGGCTTGGTGATAATCACCTTGCCTTTCTTCTTTCCAGGCTCTTCTTACTTTTCTAATTCTTCTTCATTTTTGGATTCTTCCTCATCTTCACCTTTTCCCTTAGTAATCATAAGAGGGGCACTAATTGTTTTTAACTTTGATATCGTCCTCTTACCTTTATTCATCGCTTATGGAAGCTTGATCTCAAGTTCTATTCTTGCTTTAGCTTCATCATAGGTTCCAAGGATTGGTGCCTTTGGATCTATAGGCTCATTAACTTGGGCTTCAATTATTTCTTTTACCTCATCAATATTGATTTCATAAGGAAGAGGTTTTACCCATACTATTCTAAGCCTTACTTCCTAGATGTATACTCTATCACTATCAACCATAAAAAAGACATCATCATTATAGTCTTCAATCAACTTCTATGGTATCCTAAACTTGTTATTCATCTTTTCGTTGAAATATTCAAAGTAATTATCCATGATACTATCAAAATTTTCACCCATTTCAGCATTAAACTTATTTATCTAATATAAGATGGGTGTGTCTTTTCTCCATGCCACTGTACCTTTAGAAGGGAAAAACTTTTGAACATAAAAGAAAAAACATGTCAACAGTGAACCAAATTTGCATGGATTATTCTTTAAGGTTCTAATGCTTTCCATATTCTTATTTAGTTGTTTCAACATCAAATTTGGTAGGTCACATGCCAAATTCTTCTTAACAACCTTATAAGCTAGGTTAACTGCTTCTCACGACACACTATTGAGATGACTTGAGCTGTAAATCTTATGAGCAATCACACGAATGTCACATTTGAGTTCTACATCAGATACATTACTAATTTTAAATCCTTTTTCATCCCACTTGGCTAGGGTTTTCTTTTGAATCTCATCCCAACCTAGGGTTTTTGTGACTTTTGCCTTGGTAAGCATAGGGAGACTAGTAATGCGATGAATCATATTATTTGTAATTAAAACTAGTTTCTCTAACCACAATTGACCATTATGAACTCAGCTCAAGATATACCTAATCCATTTAATCTGAAAGTTTCATGGCAGATCAGGAATATGGGTTAAGCCTTTCCCTTCCAAGTGCTTGTGCTTGGGTTTAAGAGTTCTATCCACATAGAGTTCACTTAGGGTAGTATCTATATCTAGGGTTCCTATCTCTTGAACTGCACATTTGAAAAGAGTTCTAATATCATTTATAAGAAGTACCTTTGGTGGAATTTGTGACTGAGCTCCATTTGGGTTGAGGGTTTCTGCGATCGCTGGCACCAATTTGAAATTTAGAGCTTTCCACTCAACACCTCACACCAACATTTTAGATCCTTTCTTCACCTCACTGCTACTACTGGATGCCATGATGACTTGGTAAACTAAGAATTCTTCAAAAGAATTCTATTGAATTCTGCTCAAGATCACTGGTATTCTTTGCAAATCGCTCTGTTCTCAATATGTTGAATTCATAGTGGAAATGAAGTTGAATTCCTACTTTTTTGATAAAAAATTTCCCATTAATGCTTGATATGATGATAGCCATAATGACATAGTGCATGATAACCTATCATCCACTATCTGCACAGATCTCTTAGTAAAAGCTTGCAACTCGACAACCAAACAAAACCTTGTTACTCCTGACTTCACTCGGTATGACCTTACTTTACTCGGTGATTACTGATGGTGAAATTTTTGTGATCCCCTTGTATCTAGAATACTGATTTGGATCTTTTCTTCCTTTCAATTGGAACTATTTAAGATGTGACCTTGAAAATATAGTTACAGTTCTTCCTTAAGAACTTAATTGGAAATGATGGAGTCACCCACTTCTTGAGTGACTTGATTACCATCACTTGAACTAGCTTGCTTGGTAGATTTATGAATCCATTGTTGTCTCATTTTCTTCTTGATGTTATTAGCTTTTAATTTCTTTTCATATTCAACTCTACCTATATTCATGTAATTATTAGCTATATGACCAAGTTCAGTACATGTGTAACATCTTATGGTAGTATCCTTTCTTCTCGTGTGATGTCTAACATAGTTCATGCCAATGTGTCCATATTCTCCACAGTGATGAAATCTACACCACGTGTTGTAGTCCGAACCAAATATTGTTTTTACAAATTATTCAATTGGATTGAACGGTTTAGATCTACATTCAAGTGCCTTGTGACCTTGTTTCTTGCATTTGTGACACTTGCCTTCAAATTTTGGTTTCTCCTTGCATTCATTAGCTTTATGACCATGTTGACTGCAATTGTACCATTTTCCATTGAATTTTTCCTTTCCATTACTCCAACATTTTTTTGATGTATGACCTATCTTACCACAGTAATTGCAAGTAGGTCTTTAATTCCTTTGAGCACCTTGTTTGGAGGATTCACCTTCTTCTTTGTATCCAAGCCCTACTTTGCCTTTTTGCCTATAAAGATTCTACTCATTTTATTGATTCAATTGATCCATGTTTGCTTGGGATTTAATTATTCTTTCATTGAATTTCTTTTTAGAATTTAGATCAGCTTTCATCCTTTCATTGATTTTCTTTACAGTGTTTAAATCATTCCTTAACTTTTGATTTTCAGATCTTAAACTCATGACTTCTTCATTTGCATTGAAAAGCTAATTGATAAGATGTTCTTGCTGAAGGGATTGATTTTGAATTTCATTATTCCTTAGCTCCAAGTCTTCTTTTGCCTTATTTCTCTATTCTGAGATTTCACACAATCTTATTGACTAAATTTCTTGTTCTCTTCTCAATTTTCTTACTTCTTCTTGTAGGGAGCCATTCTTTTCTAGAAGTTCTTTGATTGCATCATTTGCTTCATCTAAACTACTCGAAGGGAAAAAATCTTCAATCTTCTCTTCAACAAACTTGTGATCATTCATCTATTTTGCAAGTTCCTTCCTTCTTTTTAGGGATTGGGAAAGATGCTCTTTTGCTTCCTTGAGTTGAGCTATGGCCATCTCTAGATCTAGCTTTTCATTATCAATAGCTTTGTCAAGTCTGAATATCTCCATTATCCTTGATCTTTGCTCAAGTTATCAAACTTTATCCTGAGAACCACAATGCTCTAATACCAATTGTTGGAAATAATCAAGGCTAGCTAGGTTATTGAGAGTGGAGGGGTGAATCAGTAACCTCAAAACTTTTAACAATTTTAGTACTTAATAATATAATCCAATTATCATCAATAGATCTAATCTACTACATACATGAGAAATTGAAAGCACAAAACACTTTGGAAAAAATATTTGGTGACCCAGAAACCTTCCAAATAGAAAGTAAAACTGGGGTGGGGATGATACCCACAAAACTTCAATACTGTAGTATAAAGTTGGCTTGTTAAGGCTTACAATGATCACTTATAATGATCTTCCCTGTTAGGAGCAATTAGGACTACTAGGTCCACCTTGTTAGAGGTTTTACAATCATACAATGAAGTATGCACTCAGTAAAGAGATTTAAAGAAAAGACTGTTAAGTCTACCCTATTAGAGGATTCAAAGCTAATTCACTTGTTAGGATGAAATAGTAAATTTGACTTACAACTGAATTGCTGATTAAGATCTTTGAATTACTAATCACCTCTTTGTGATAGATGTAACTTGACTGCTCTCGATTTAACCTTGCTAAACACTTAGCTCTACTACTAATTCACATTCACATGCTTATCATCACATTCCCATTCACTTCCATCAAAACATTACTACAATTGGGTATGATACAATACATTACATAAATGCCAACCCAATTCACGTAATTATAAGGTCGGCCAATACACAAATTAAAACAATATTATTGAGTCAACCCAAATGTAGAAACTCAAGTTCTAAAAATTGACTTGGTGAATTTCTAATACACTGCATCCACTGCATTACTCAGCATCATCATGCACTTGGTAGAAGTAGAGGCTCAATCCATACTAATCACTTCAATTTAGTTTTGAACTCAATATACACTGGAGACTTGGTAGATACTGTATCACTAGGTAGAAACTAAATTCCACGTTTACCATGCCTACACTTAGTAAATACTACTCATCTGATCACTCGGTTAACACTAGCTTCACATCACAAGAACTGATGACTCGGTAGACACTATGAAGCCTGGTAACCACTAAACTTCTTGGTAAGAACTGAACTATTTGGTCTGAACTGATAGCCTTCAATTTTCCTGAATTCACTTGGTAACCACTGGAATGCTTGGTATGAACTGTGAAGCTTGGTAACCATAAAAAATTTAAATAAGTGTTTTCACTAATAACAAACATGATTTAATGCCAACACTAACTGTATATGGTTATGGGAGGTAGATCATAAGTGGGCACATTAGGTATTAAAGTAGGAATAGGAAAGGAAGTTTGAACAATAGTGGTAGATGGACTAACATATAGATAAATTTCATAATCTATAAGAGGCTTGACATTGTTATCAATTATGTATGAGATAGTATGTGCTACATTAACACTACTCTCATCATTGCAAATTATCTTCCTATGAAATAAAGAGCACTCAAGATCAAATGAATCCATGCTTGTCTACAACTTCTCCTAACCAATTATTATAGGTAAAACTCAATATAATACCAGTCATGCATAAGAAAAATAAAAATACATAGATCAATGTAGATATGAGATTTGAAAGATATTTGAAAACACTCATTAACTAATAAAAATTGCACATTTAATCCAAAGAACATCTAATATTAGATCAAACATGTGAATCTAATTTATAAAAGGGGCCTAGAAATGAAATGGAAATGGAAATTTAATATGTTGTGCTCATAGAAAATGTACATGATGAAGCAAGAAGCAATTCAAATGGGTGTTATATATGGGTATGTGTAGGATCTTGGTGTGCCAAAAAGTGGTGATGTGAAAAAAGTGGAGTTTTAAAATGTCTTAAAGCATTTCAAAATCCGCTCTAACTTTTTTCCACCCATCCTGGTACCAAGGTTTAAATGTTTGGACCAAGCATTTTTGGGTATCTGATCAGTAATTGGGTATCCAATTTCATATCAGATACCTAATATTATATTTTGTATTTGATATGAAATCGGATACTCAAAACCTATGACATAGATTTTAGAAAAAAAACCTAAGAGCTCTTTTACATTATGTTTTTTTTGTTTTATTGTTGAGCTCCATTTAGGTATTGGATTTCTAAATGGGTATTAGATAAAGGTAAGTTTTTAAAAGGTTTTTTTAATATTTTGAATGAATATTATTTTAAATTAGTTATTTTCAATTGAATTTGTTAAAAATTAGGTCTTTTTAATAGAAATGATTGAAATTTAGGTTGTTTTCAATAGAAATTATGTTTTACAAATTAATAGGTATGGCTGACCCAAATGATGATACTAAGCCAGGAAATAATGTTCCTTGTAACCCTCCACCAAATGATAAAGTACCCCCTCTAAACTGTCCACCAAAGGATCTCCTACCCCCTCAAAACCCTCCTCGAATTGAAGATTTTATATTTGAAAATCTTGCCAAACTTAGGGTTTTGTGAACCATATATAACACTATACCCAGATTGGATCCCATGTTATCCACATTAAACACCATAGTCGATAATATTGATACACTTACCAATGAAAAAAATAATGTTTTTCACTAGCATGAGAAAATGCAGGCCATGTTTGATGATGGGTTGGACTATGATGAGGTTGTGACCCTAAATATTACTAAAGATGATATAGTTAGCCTTTTTCAAACTATCAATTAAATGGTGCACAAATGAGGCTATGTGTGTGAACTTTTGGGATCGTTGGTGGATGGTTTTTGACATCTCTCTACATAACAATTTAGAGGTGCCATTCTATTTCCTTAATAAATTATATGCCAAATTTGTGTTGCACCTCAAGGTGAACTATTGGAGCATGAGGCTCAACATGGGTGTAGGAGGAGGAGCTTCTCTAGAATGGTCCCTTTTCCTAGCAAAATAAAGTTGGAACTTTTATCCCCCTACTAATGTCTTCCCCCCATCCTCTAGTGCAACATCCTAATATCATTGCAAAGGCTAGCTCTCAGACTATTAGAGCCATCCATAGATTGAGTAGCCTATTGATATCCTCTACTAGGTCAGTGTTGCCTCCCCATGTTGATGATTTTGGAGTGAGTTCATCATTGATGAGCTCATCACATATTTGTGTGCCCTATACTTGTATAACGTGCAAAAATATTTATCTAGGTCCCATAGGTGATCTTTCTAAGTATTAGTTTTTTTATGAGGAGGATACACTAGATGCACGTAAAGAGGCTACACACCCTAATATGAGAGATGAGGGGCATGCAGAGGCATAGAATCCTTCTGTGTTGGTATGTGCATACATTTATTTGTTATGAAATAGGTGATTTAAAGTTAATGTTTATGATAGAGTAATTTTAGTTTTTAACCCATATTGACTTATACACATATATGATCTTCATTCATGTTAAGTTGATGACTAAGGAGGAGCTAAGAAAGGTTGATAATGTTACACCCTTAGCTATTTCAGTTAGCCTTGAAACATCTACAGTACATTATGTTGTGTTCTCATTATTTTTCCTATTTTATGTTGGAGTATATATAGTTTATAATCTTTCTTTTCTCTTGCAGGTATCACCTGTCAGTAGGGGTAGTGTGCGGGGGATGAGGCATAACCCATGATAGGAAAGGTAATTAGGTTCTTTTAAAGTGATTAAATCTCGATGCATTCTTGTAAAATATTTGTGGTAATAAAATTTAATTACATTCTTTTCTTTATTATATAGGGCATGGCTACTAGTGATGAGTCTAGGAAAATTCCATGTTGTAGACCCTCTAGAATTTCCATTCATAGTGAGAGCTCCATCGTATGTATAAGTATCATAAATTTTTATTTTCCTTATTTTCATAAATAAATTCAAAACTAATTTCCATGAAATTGACAACTAGTATTTTATATCTCATTGGAAACACCTAGTGCAGAGGAAGCTGGACGCTAGAGTTTTGTATCTTTGTTGACATGGCCATTATATCCAGAGGAGGAGTCAATAGAGGTAAATTGTAGATTGAATTCTTGATTATATGTTATAAATTTAGAATGCTATGAATTGTAATGTTATACTTTGAGTTGTGGATTCATCTAACAAACATACTTGAACATACAAAGGTCAGAATCAACAAGGATCAAGCATTACTGAGGACATATGAGAGGATGCCTAACTAGTGCAGGAGGTCGATGAGAGAGGTATTTATGATAAAATTTTAATACTATAAATCTTCATTTAAAAAAGGATCATTATTTATTTGAGTAAATCAATGTTTGATACATAGAATCATATAAATTTAGTAGTCTAACTTTGGGTTTTCCTTTTTTGTTTATGTAGGAGGCATTCAATCCACCTAGTGCAATGAAGAGGTTGTATTTTGATCATTCACCTTCAACATAGGATAGTATATTTTTAATAGGATGCATCATGAGACATTTTGAGATGGAATATGCCACATTGTATATAGAAAAATTGATATTATACACATTTTGATGGCATGATCAACAACATTTTGTATATGTATCCATGTATTTTGATATATATTTACATAATTTGTCTATGGATACATGAACTTTGATATATATTTGTATAATTTGTTTATGGATACATGTTTTTAAAAATATATTTTTGTCATTTATGTGAACAATGATATACATATTGATTTAGTATAGTATTTTTCAATTTATTGTGGATCATGTGTTTTGTTCATGTTTATGGACTATCATTCATTTTGATCATGTTTGTTATATTTGATTCAAACGCAATAATTTTTGAATAACATTTTAATAACCTTTATTATCGAATTTTGATGCAATGATTAATTTGAAATTCTATCATATATGTTTAATTTCAAATGATCTTTGTAATCCCTTAAGATGTCACTATGGATGTCTCATCCAAATGCACTTAGAGAACCTTTGAAATGAGGTAGGTTATTGTAGGCCTCGGCATGATCGTCCTGCAACATTCTACATTTCATTCATAGCCCCCACAAGCTCTAAGTTACGACTCTTAGAAGATTGACCTTGAAGCACACTTAGAACATATTGGAGACTCTTCAATATGGGGTGGCGATTAATGATGGAGGCTCTCTGCATTTAGAACAAGACTGCCACTAGGGTTCACCTACTTATTTGGAGCTAATGGCACTAATGATTCAATTCCAAGATCAATAGTTTCAATGTTATGTAGTGATGCACTTATGAACTGAGGTATACATCAAGTTTTGGCATTGAACAAGATCACTATGCCAATCCAAATAGCATGTGATCTGTAAAAAATGTGATAGGTTATTATAGGCCTTGGCATGATTGTCATGTAGCATTTGGCATTTCATGATAGCTAGCTCATTACAACCCTCGAAAGATCAACCTCAAAATGCACTTAGAGCACCTTGGAGACTCTTTAGTATGCATGGTCATGAATGATGGAGGCTCTCTGTGGTTAGAACAAGGGTGTCACTAGGGTTCAGTTACCCATCCAAAGCTAATGGTGCTGACGATTCAATGCCAAGATTAGTGGTTTCCAAGTTACGTAGTGATGCACCTATGAATTGGGGCACACTATAAGTATTGACATTGAGTGGGATCATTGTACTGAATCAAAAAGGAATATGATCTCATGAAAATAATATTGGTTATTATAGGCCTCAACATGACCATCCTATAGCATTCAACATTTCATCAATAGCCCCCACAAGCTCTGAGTTACAACCCTCGAAAGATTGAGTGTGAAATGCACTTAGAGCACCTTGGAGACCCTTCAGTACAAGGTGGTCGTGAATGATAGAGGCTCTTCATGACAAAAAAAAATGGTGTCATTAGGGTTCACTCACATATCTAAACCTAATGGAAATACAATTAGATGCCAAGATCAACGGTTTAAAAGTTACATTGTGATGCACCTATGAATAGAGGTACACTATGAGTTTTGGCATCGAGCAAGATCGTTGTGCCAAATCCAAAAGGAATGTAATCTCTCCAAAATTAGGTACGTTATTGGAGACCTTGGTATGAGCATCCTATAGCATTTAACATTTCATCAATAGCCCCCATGAGCTCCGAGTTACAACCCTTAGAATATTGACCTCGAAGTGCACTTAGAGCACCTTGGAGACTCTTCAATACGAGGTGGTTATAAATGATGGAGGCTCTTTATGGCTAGAACAAGGGTATCAATAGGGCTCACTTTCCCATTTGGAGCTAATGGTGTTGACGATTAGATGCCAAGATCAATGGTTTCAAAGTTACACTATGATATACATATGAACTAAGGCACACTAGGAGTTTTTTAATTGAGAAAGATCATTGTGTCGAATCCAAATAGAATATGATCTCTCAAAAATGAGATAGGTTCTTTTTTGGCTCAACATGACCATCCTATAGCATTTAACATGTCATCAATAGACCCCACAAGCTTTGAGTTATGACCCTCGAAACATCAACCTCAAAATGCACTTAGAGCACCTTAGAGACTCATCGGTACGGGTGGTCGTGAATGATGGAGGGTCTTTGCGATTGAAAAAAAGGATCTCACTAGGATTCACCCACCTATCTAGAGCTAATGGAACTAATGATTTGATGCCAAGATCAATGGTTTCAAAGTTACGCTGTGATGCACTGATGAACTAAGGCACAATGCAAGTTTTGGCATTGAGCGAGATCATTGTGTTGAATCCAAATGGAATGTGATCTCTTAAAAATGAGATAGGTTATTGTAGGCCTTGGCATGAATATCTTATAGCATTTGACATTTCATCGATAGCCCCTATGAGCTCCAAGTTACAAACCTTGGACTATCAACCTCGAAACACACTTAGAGCACCTTGGAGACTGTTTGGTATGGGGTGACTACGAATGATGGAGGCTCATAGTGGCCAGAAAAAGGATGTCACTAGGGTTCACCTACCCATTTGGAGCTAATGGAACTGATGATTCGATACCAAGATCAACGGTTTAAAGGTTACACTGTAATGCACCTATGAACTGAGGCATACTACGAGTTTTGGCATAGAGTGAGATCACTGTGCCGAATCCAAATGGAATGTGATCTCTCAAAAATGAGATAGGTCATTGTATACCTCAACATGAATGTCTTGTAACATTTGATGTTTCATGAGTATCCCCATGAGGTTTGAGTTATGACCCCAAGAAGATCGACCTCGAAATGAACTTAGAGCACCTTGGAGAATCTTCAATATAGGGTGGTTATGAACAATGGAGGTTCTTTGTGGTGAGAAAAAGGATGTCACTAGGGTTCACCCATCTATCTAGAGCTAATGGCGTTGACAATTTGATGCCAAGATCAATGGTTTCAAAGATACTTAGTTATGCACCTATGAATTGAGGCACACTGCGAGTTTTGGCATCTAGCAAGATTGTTGTGTTGAATAAAAATAGAATGTGATCTTAAAAAATGAGATATTTTATTGTAGGCCTCGGCATGACTGTCCTCTAACATTCAATGTTTCATTGATAACCCCCACGAGCTATGAGTTACGGCCCTCAAAAGATCGACCTCAAAATGCTCTTAGAGCATCTTAAAGACTCTTTTGTATGGGGTGGACACAAATGATAGAAACTCTCCATAGCTAGAACAAGGGTGTCACTAGGGTTAGTATTAAGTACAAATATTATTTTTTACCTCTTTCAAGTTTTTGGCATTGGGCATAGTGCAAGTTTGGTGTTAGTATGTCTTAAAATCATCATTTTTTAGGTCCCTCCACATAAATTGCATTAAGTAATTTTATCTTTGTTTCTTACATTAAATCAACAAGTTTACATTTACAATATCTCAAGTATTTCATTATTATTACATCAATACACAACTACCAAAAAATATAGTGTCAAAAATAGTGCTATCAAAAATTGTAGTGTCAAAAAAAGAATAGGTTTTTCTTCATTATGCTTCTTATTTAGTTCATTTTCCTCATGCATGGCTACTCTTCATGATGTACCTACATTCAATTATCATAAAAAAAAAATTAGTAACTTATTGTATTAAACAAGATAATAGTTAGTTCACCAAATTATTATGAACAAAAGAACATAAGAAGTAAATATACCTTGTCGAGTGTTCCTATAGGGTCCTCTCTCTATTTTAGGGTCTCCAATAGGGCTTCATGACCAACATTAGTAATAGTTTACAAATTTCTTCCTTGATGCTTCAACAACTTCACATTTGTTTCTATAATAATATGTGAATATATGAGAATTATTCTGTGCTTTTGATACTCTTCGAATGTTGGAATTCCATTCCTTCTAAACATGTATGCCTGCAAACATGTTCCAACAACAACAATTGAACCAATAGGATATCTAAATCCATCATAATCTATGATCAGTTGTGTAAGCTTTTTTTTTTCCTCTTACACAATTTTCTAACCAATAATCTGATTTCTCAACATTCCCCTATGATGCAACCAATGGAAAGACATTTCATGGCTGAAGAAGATCTGATAGATGGTTATGCTCAAGTGAACTTTCCATGTCATCATTTCTGATAGAGAGTATGATAGACAATGGAATAAGATAATGTGGAACCCATGTATCCACCAACTCACTCAACTCAAAGTGATCTCAATCACACTGAAAAATGACTAGGAGAAAAGCGAGATAGTTGTCATGTCCAAATGGTCCATGTACTAGAATTAGAGCTCTGAAATGAATGCATTTTTTATGAGTCTCTCATTGTGGCACAATCTAATCTATCACCTATGGACCCTTCCTCAACCAACCAAAAGAACCTACATACTACTGAATAAAGAGTCCCCCCAAGATAATGTTAAACTACACTAATCAACAATACTACAAGTATCAACAAGCTTTTCTCTTGAAATCTTTAATTGTTCCTTAACTGGAGCTCTCTTCACACATGCCCATGCTCTATCATGTTCCCCTTTCCCATGGATGAACTCAAAAACAACTCCAAGTATGAGGTGCCCCCTCTCTACCTACATCCTACACAACCAATAAAACATGTGAGCATTCTTGAATTGACCTATGCAATTATCTAACCAAATGATATGTCTATCCATAGCAATGTCATTCTCCTGTAAGAAATAAAAATAATTCTTGAAACAAAGTTGCACAAACTCATGAGAGTGAGATCTATCATCACTATTATAAAAATGGCACTCTCTAATAATCTTCTAATTATCTTCCACACTATCAAGGGCATGTCTATATGTTATGTGGACAAAAATAGCAATCTAAATGGAGTTGTAATACTAAGATTGTGTCTTATTTTGATGCTGCAATTTGTAGTTCTCAACAAATTCAACAACTAATATAATAGTGCTAATGGAAAAATTCTCCTTACACATTCTAAATTATTGATCCAACCACTAAGACTTGTGACTATGCCTTGCATACTTATAGAAAATATTTGTCTTAAAATCTGAAATAAAACTAACCGCACTGATTTCTTTTACAACTAATTCACATCTAGAGCCCTCACCCCCACTCTTCAACATGTATTTCACCATTTCATATACTATTTTTTAACTACTATCTTCCCAAGATCTTGTTCGCACCCCTCATGAAAACATGTGTCAAACTTGGATAAGCCACCACATTCTGAAGAACTTCTCATTTAAGCAAGGATTTCTATAAAAGAAACAACCATCAATGAG
This sequence comes from Cupressus sempervirens, assembly GCA_028749045.1. Lineage (NCBI taxonomy): Eukaryota > Viridiplantae > Streptophyta > Pinopsida > Cupressales > Cupressaceae > Cupressus > Cupressus sempervirens. The sequence goes on from CM053790.1 coordinate 495,860,523, forward strand.
CTATGACATAAAAATTGATCTGGCAAGTCTCTTGATGATTTTGGAAGCCCGCCTACACCACAATTATCCAACATTTCATTACTATGCAAAGAAGAATTCTTGGAGTATAATAGTTCATGGTACATAGAAAACTCAACATGATATTTGCTAACATGTATTTCAAATTTTAAGTGGCACACAATAAAATAGATTCAAAGATTCAAAAGCTCTTTTTGATATATGCAATCTTGGATGACTCTCTCTAAATTATTTGAAGAACATAGTTTGACTACCTTCAAATAATGTTTAGGATGTGTTGTGCAATCTTTGATGTCAATTATCAACTTTAACACGTCTTTCACATTGGGTGATACTCTTGAGCTAGAGTGTCAAAACTATGTAATTTCTTCCTTCACATCATCGAATAGCTTCTTATCAAAATGTGGAAGTCCCCCACCAAAAGCCCATGTTTCATTTTGAAGAGGATCATCAATTCTCTCTTGTCTACTAAGTACTTTTCTCAAAGTAGTATGATTTAGGTTCAATTCAATACAAGTTTGTCTCATATATCTACCCTTTCTCAAATAATGACTTAACAAAGAGATTGTAATAACCCTTTGAGTAGCTCTCTTATCCTTCTCCCTACTATTTTTTGCAATCCTATTGAGAGCATTGAAAAGATTCTTCACAATAATGGCATTTCTTTCCAATTTTTTATTGACACGAATCTTCAATTTGGAAAGCATAGGTCTCATCTTTTGCATCTTTAATAAGTGCATAAAAAGTTGACATTGCTTCACCACTGTCTTGTTGTCAAAAAAAATCTTATGTAGCCTTGAAGCCCATAACCAAATGGTTATTTTTGATTTTTCCCCTTCCAAATTGATAATAATTGTTTAATCAATTTCTATTATCCATTTTGGTGTTCTAGGACCTTAATGTCGATTATAATTAGGAGATATGTAACGTTCCTATGCATTGTCATTTTTGACATGGTCAATCATACAATTTACATTATGAACTGGTAAAATTTCATTCTCCAAACTTTCATTCACTAAATTTTCAATCCCAAAATTATCATTATCGATTGGTACATTTTCATTCTCCAACTGTACATATTCATTATCTGACTCTATGATTTCACCTTTGATCAATACATCATCAACTTGAGTCACATTTAACATAACTTGTCTCTTGCTTCAGTGATTTACATTATCCATTTCCCTATATGTTGCAATGTCCTCATTTGATACCTTCCTTTTGCATTTAGCCTTTCAATGACTACTGCTCCCCATTCAAAAAATAATATCAGACACCTAATCATGCATTATAGAACCGTTTTTCAATTGTCTAGGCCCCAAGAAATCATTTTTCTCCAAACTTGTGAAAATGGACCCCAAAAAATGTGATTGTTGGGTTTGTAGTGATTGAGAATATTTTGGAAAAAGTATGCCAATATTTTAGGTACACGATCCCTAATTGAGTATCCAATTCCAAATCGGATATCCAATATGATATCGGGTACTCGAAATAGATGCCCAAATTTTGGAGGGAAGTCAAAATTTGGCAAGTGTGGGCAATGTGAACAAATTTGTACATTATTATATATTAGTATTTTATTATTATGAATATTATTATTATGATTATTATTATTAAATATAATATAGTAATGTATATGATTATTATATTATATTATTATGATTTTTACTATTATATTTAATAGGATATTATATATGATTCGATTGAATGGGTCAAAAGGGTATATAGGATAACCTATGACCCCTTTTGACCTATTTCATAACAACATATGTCCCTAGGGGTCCTAGAAACCATAGGGACCTATTTGGTTGGTTCAAATGCATTGAAAGGGGTCATAGATTATCTTATGACACAATTCAATGCATTTCATGACAACCTATGTCCCTAGGGACCAATTTGGTTGGTTTGAATGCATCAAAAAGAGTCATAAGTAATCCTATGACCCTTCTAATGCATTGCCCCTAGGAACATATGTTGTCATGAAATGCATCAAAAAGGCCTTTCAATGCATTTCATGACAACATATGTCCCTAGGGGGCCTACGACCTTAGGGAGCTATTTGGTTAGTTTGAATGCATCAAAAGGGGTCATAGGATAACTTATGATCTCTTTCAATGCATTTCATGACAACATATGTCCTTAGGACCCCTAGGACCCTTAGGGACCTATTTGGTTGGTTCAAATGCTTCAAAAGGAGTCATACGATAACCTATGACCTCTTTTTGATGCATTTCATCACAACATATGTCCCTAGGGGCCCTAAGACCCCTAGGGACTTATTTGGTTGGTTTGAATGCATCGAATGGGGTGATAGGATAACTTATGATCCCTTTCAATGCATTTCATGATAACATATGTCCTTAGGGGTCCTAAGGGTCCTAGGACCCCTAGGGACCTATTTGATTGGTTTGAATGTGTCAAAAGGGGTCATTTCATTACGACATATGTCCCTAGGGGACCCTTAGGGGTCCTAGGACCCCTAGGGACCTATTTGATTGGTTCGAATGCATCAAAATGGGTTATTTCATTACAACATATGTCCCTAGAGGGCCTAGGACCCCTACGGACCTATTTGGTTGGTTTGAATACATAGAAAGTGGTTATAAGATAACCTATGACCCCTTTCAACACATTTCATGACAACATCTTTCGCTAGGTCCCTAGTGGTTGGTTTGAATGTTTCGAAAGGGGTCATAGGTTATTCTATGACCCCTTTTGATGCATTTCATGAAAACATATAATTCTAGGGGCCCTAGGACCCCTAAGGACCTATTCGGTTCGTTCCAATGAGTCCAAAGGGGTCATAGGTTATCCTATGATCCCTTTTAATGCATTTCATGACAACATATGTCCCTAGGGGTCCTAGGACCCGTAGGGACCTATTTGGTTGGTTTGAATGCATCCAAAGGGGTCATAGGTTATCCTATAACCCGTTTCAACACATTTCATGAAAACATCTCCCTAGTGGCTCTAGGACCCCTAGGGACCTATTTGGTTGGTACAAATGCCTAATAGTTTAGAAATTACATTCAACTTCCTATAGATTCCTTTCTTAATTTTTTTTGATATAAAGCCCATAACTACTTTAATATTATGTGTCAAGTTAACATAACCCTAATTTGCTAGTTTTTCGCTACCACTTAAGGCCATAGTTTGGTTGACCATGATCTTGCACATACCCATATTACTCCTTTTGAAACTTGCACACCCAAAAGGAACACATTTGAATAAGCATAAGTAGAACCTAAGTGTTGAATAAGAAAATTATCCTTTGTTAAAATGTGTAAATAGTAAAATAGAAATATGTAGTTTAAATGATACCACAATTGAAAAAGTATATTCTTTGACATGTGTGGTCTATGCTACACTGATCAAAAAATTTACACATTTGTCACATGTAAAATGAGGGTAATACATTAGCTAACATGTTTGCCAACTTGGCATGTGATGGCCATAATATTTACATTTTCGAAGGCTCACCAAATTAAGTGGATTTTTGGGATGTTTCAAACATACTTGGGCAAGATAAAGTAAATACCTATAAATGATGAATAGATGTTGTTGCTAATCTTGCTAATTGTAAATCATACTTGCTTCTCCCTAATGTTTTTGTTATTTTTGTAGTGACTTGTACAAGGGGCTTCAATGGTCAAATCTCATCGTCTGATTGGGTCCGCCTCTTCTCATTATCTATGTAGCCATCATTACTTCCACATCTTTGCTTCCTATGGTTATGGCCATGGAAATCTGCCTCAATTCCAAGATATCATGGGTCAATTTCTGGATATTATGGAATCTAATTTTTTTGGTTTTCATGTGCTATGTTTTCTTAGATGGTTATTAGCAATACAGGATGTATATTTTTGGTCTTATTTGGTAACCCCGTTGTATGCTATGGGGATTTGTCATTTATGTCTATCCACCCAGCAAGCTACAAATTTTTCATATATTTTAGTAATACATGCTCTACTAATATTTATAGTTTCTTATTATTATTAGCCTAATGTACAAACTCTTTTATACTATTATAAATTTGTATAGGCCTTGTCACTTTTTGTTGAAAAGAAAAATGATACTGCAATTTTGATTTCTAAAATTGAAAATTATAATAGATCTAAAAATTATTGATTTGTAAGTAACACTAAGAAGCCATACATGACCTAAATCAAGATCTAGACTATTGTACTAGCTTATGATTTCAATATCATGGTTTGAATTAAAAATTTTCACTTATTAAATTTTACGATCCTAAACCTTTCTATGAAAACGTTCGATAGATTTTTCACTTGTTCCTTTTCCAAAAACCCTCATGAACAAATGCACAAATTTATCATATTTATGAAGATGGTTGAATTTTAGTTGAATTTAAGGTGTTGATATTGGATCGCAAAAATTAATCTAGAATGTCTAAATACAAATGTGTGGCTTCATGAGAACCATTTCTAGACCTTCAATTGGACATGCTTGATAATCATATGAAATATAGAAAGGTATCATGTAAATGGAAGGAAGGATCTTGTTTCTTAATTTTAATCTCTTTTACTTGGCTTCAGGGGAGAGAATATGACTAGATTGCAAAAATTTGGATACTTGAAGAGAGACTAGATCTTGGATGCTTTCCTCTAAATCTTAAATTTAGCTTTAATACTCTTGAAAATTTGATTATATAGATAAGGTCACATGAATAATGGATTGATTGATGCCAAAATAAGGAGAGAAGAAGTATTTATATACATCACCCTAAAGTTTAGAATGAAAAAAAACTTAGAAAACCAAGGGATCTAATTTCCCATCAAAATCCTGACATAAGGACCCAAGATAAATTTGAGCTAAAATAAGTGTGAACTCAACATCTCAAATGTAATGTTAGTGGATACATAACGTTTAAAACATGTGTACCTAGGTGAATGAGATAAAATTTTAACTAAGTATATGATGATGATCCAAATGTGACAAAAAGGAATCAAGTTTAGAGGATCAACTCCTGTGAACATTAAATCTCAAAATTAGCAAATTGGAATGTAATTAAAAATCTAATTACAAGTGCTAACTTCTTAGGATAGTATACTACTGATTTCAAAAACATATAATGTATAGCCATAAGCTCTACACCCTATCCTAGTCCATAAACATTGAACCCTAACCTTTAAACCCAATAACCATAAGTCTGAAACTCTAAATAATGTATCCCATGATTATCACTCTGTCTTTGACCATCATTTACTATTATCCTCTTTTTATTGTCTCCATCTTCCCTACCCATCTCTGTGTATCTCCCTCTCCATTATTTATCTCCCTTTTTGTCGCATTTACATACCCTTTTTCCTCTCCCTTTATCTTCTCCATCTCTCTCTTTCTATAAACCCTAAATAATAAATCATCGAGCAATAATTTCTAGCCCCTAAATCCTTTCTCCCTATCTCCATCCTCCCAATCTCTTTCCTCCTCTCTCACTTTATTCCTATCTCCCCCCTCCTCTTCTACCTCAATTATTTAATTCCTAGATGCAACCTAAGGTTGAAGCCATGAACCATAAAATGAGACTCTCACTCTCTCTCTCTCTCTCTCTCTCTCTCTCTCTCTCTCTCTCTCTCTCTCTCTCTCTCTCTCCCCTAAATCTTACAACATATAACTATAAGGCTTATAACCTTACACTTTTCTTTCTTTTTTCCTTCTCTATCTATTACTCTACTTCTTTGTACTTCATTTTACTTCTTTTATCTCTACCCTTATCGCTCTCTCTTTCCTCCACTCTAGCTATCTAACTAATTTCCTTCTCTCCGTATTCTATACCTGTCCTCTATCTCTCTTCACTAAACCCTAACTACTTCCAAAACTTTAATCCTCTTTCAATAAGCTAAAAAATTTAAATCTTTTCTCTCTTATCACTCTATCTTTTACTCTTACAATTTTCCTCTATCCTCCATATTCCTCCCCCTTTCTCTACCTTTCCTCCTCTTTCCCCTTTCAAATCTCTCTCTCTCTCTCTCTCTCTCTCTCTCTCTCTCTCTCTCTCTCTCTCTCTCTCCCTCTCTCCCTCCCTCCTTCCTTGCCTTTTCTCTATTTTCCCCACATATCTTAGAAAGACTAAAACCTTAACCCTACCTAAGCCCATAAACCCAAATCCTATTATTACACACTTTAAACCTTGTACTGGTCTATAAACCATGAGCCTTAACACCCATAACCATAAGTCCTAAACTATATATATATATATATATATATATATATATATATATATATATATATATATATATATATATATATATATATATATATATATATATATATATATATATATATATATATATATATATATATATATATATATATTTCACCATCTCTTAGTCTCTCCATCTTTCCCTTCTCTCTTGCTTCTCCACCTCGATCATCCTTTCCCACTCCTATGAGTTCTTTTATTTTATCTTTGTCTCTAAATCTTAAACCTTATATCCTAACCATTAAACCCTGCTTTCATTAGCTCTAAACCATAAATCCTTGATTGCTTCCTTATCTCTCATTTTCCCTCTCTTACACTCTCCATCTTTCTATTTCCCCCCCTTTTCCTTTTCACCTTCTTCTCTCCCATTCTCTCCCTCTCTTAATCTCTTCTTAGTAGTTATGAGGGAGAGGCAAATATGAGAGATAAAAAAATAAAATAGATAGAGAGGTTGTTAATAAAATAGGGAGGGAGGGATGGACCTAGGGATATAAAGGTAGAGGTTGGTAGTGAGACCTATTATTTTAGAGAATAGATAGTGAGTAGAGATATATAATAAGAAATAGAAAGAGATAAAGAGAGAGGGAGATATATAATAGCATACAAAGAGGGGTAAGAAGGGAGGGAAAGGGAGAAAAGGAGAGGGGGTGTGAAGTACTTAGAGAGGATAGAGAATGGGAGAGAAGTGATAGAGATAAGAGAGTGAGACAGATATATGTATACTTTAGGGTAGATAAATAGAATGAAATAGAGAGAGAACTATAGTACTAATATGAACATAATAATTATTATAATTTGATCGATGCTTACTTTTTATATCATCTTCAAAATTCTAAGTATAAATTATAACTTGAGACAAATGAAACCACTCTTATACATTTTCACAAGAAAAGAACAATACATATCAAAATATTAGTTACACACACTCACACACACATGTATGTGTATATGCATATGTATGTGTACATATGTACATACAGACATATATATATTCATGATTTGAGATTACATTTGGATTGAGTTTTAATAACTTGATCGAAGTGAGATAAAATGAAAGACAAAGGAGAAAAAATGTTTTAAATGCAATATTTAGTATGTGCTAAATATGGTGCATGTCATATAAGCTTGGTGTGCCGAAGTCTTAGGTGTAACACAACAACCATCTTTGGGTTTTACCCACTTGAAAAATTAATGATGAATTGTATGCTTTTTATACATAGCCTCATGGTCTCACATCTTGAAAAATTCATGATGATTTGTACGATTTTAATATATAGACTCATAGTCTCATGTCTTATTGCAATTCAAATTGAATTGTCGTGCAATTACTATAGCATGTTAATTTGACCATTAACTTTAACAACTATTCAGTTTGGAGATTCTTTCTCGTAATTTTTATTTTCATTTTAGTAGATGTAGTGGTCTTACAACTTGTATTTCATCGATGTAGGTAGACATGAATCTATTTTGACAAGTAGTTGTGTGTTTCACTTGGATAGGTGGGACAAAGGTTGCTAATATGTGCAAACTATGTCATTGTCTACTCAGAAACTATTATTTTAGGAGTTTTGTCTTTGATTTACTTGATGGAATATATGTGGTTGACTTGACTTAATGTAGCAACTAAATTTGGGTGTTTGAATATTTTACAATGGTAGCATACCACAATAAGATATTTTGTTATGGTTTTGACATTAACTTATGGTTATTCATATTTTGATGATACAACAAAATAATGAGCATTGTAGATTGTGTTAGTGATGTGACAAGTGCTAAATGATTTCACACCCAATTGTTGAAGAATTATGTTTTAAGTACACCATTCAATTATGAATAGTCATCATTACAGTAAGACTTTGAAAATCACAACAATTTATATACATTAAATCAATACATACAACTTTTTTTTTAATGAATATTCCCTTTCTATTAATATAAATACAAAGTTACATAATCATTAAAAGGGGCTGGGGAATACAAGTTCACCTAGCGAGAGTTCAAACGACCAGAGGTCGAACACTTAAGAATTCATTAAAAAAGAAGAGAAACCAACCCTTAGGCTGCAAGAGCAGTGTTAGTCAAGGGGGGAGGATCGCGATCACCATGGTCTCGTACATCAACAAGGTTGGTGCAGGGTTGAGGAGGAGCCCATCCATCAACAACATCATCATTTTTCTCTTTATCTCTATCTCTCTCTAGCCTAAGAGGTGAGATCACCATATCCAATCAGAGGAAAGACGTCTGAAGACAATGGATTGGAGGAAGGCTATAGACCAAGTGTTGGCAACCTCCAAAATCAAAATTGGACAAGCAGTAAGGTGGTTATGACCTAGGGGTTTCGCAACGATGGGTTGAAGAGTTGCAGCCCTACCGACAACCATGGGAAAGTGTACAATCTCTAGAAAAATTACTAGGCAGCATCCTAGTCACCGTATAGGAAGCATACTTCCAATGAGATAAAAAGTCTTGTAGGGGGCCCACCTCTAGAGCCACTTTATTAGTTTGTACTTGAATCTGCATCATTACATTATTCCACATGCAAGCTTTAGCATACATTATAACATTTATAGCAAGAGAGCTATGAGAAAAGACAACAACATTTATACCTTTCCATATAGTGAATAAAATCTCTATGTTGAAAGCATGCCAAATTTGAGAGTACTTATAGGGGATCCTGGGCAAATACCATGAAATCCAGTGCCAATACTATTGGGCACATCTCTAAAATCAAAAAATATGTAGAAATGTCTCAGACTACCCACAAAAAGTGCATCTCAGGTCAGGGACACCCAAATGCCCGAACCAAGGGCCCAAAGGCAACCCCTAGAAGAGGATGCACCAAGCAAAGTGCACAATCGTCGGCTTAGTGATTGCTTGCCACATAGTGGCAAACCTATAACTCCAAGTCTTCTGAGAATAATGCAAATGCTAGTGTTGGTTAAGCACATCCACCATAGGAGTGACAAGATACCACTTCGAATCACCGCAAAAACTAAAAGATCAAATGTGTGCCGATCTGGATTGAAAAGACAAAACTGCACTTGCATATCTTCCCACGAGCGAAGGTTCATTGTGACTCTAGAAAAATGACCACGAATACATTAACACATAATCAACATAATCTAATATATAATTTATTAATACGAGTATTAAATGAATAAATATAATTTACATCTTCAATCACAACTACTGAAACAAGTTTCAAGTACATTTCAAATTAACACGCAAGATTGCACAACGGAGAGGCGTTCAACGACTTTCGTGATATGCAAGGGATTCCATCAAAGGAGGATCTCAAACTCTAAAGTTGCGGTCAAACACAGTTGTAAAGATACCTTTCTTGAGAAAATCAATAAGCTTTGTACGATTCAAAATACTGGAAAACTCCTCGGGCAGTGAGGAAAAACGTAAGGAACGAGAAGTAAATGATATGAAAGCGACGATAATTAATATTCATCATACGAGTTACACGTTAAAAGACTATTTAATGAATATTAGGGAAATTAGTTTTGTTCGGAACGGTATTTGGTCTCAACCCCGAAAATGGCTCATGCACATAATACATATAATATGATAAACTTCCAGGAGATTATAATACATATAACGATGCACTCCTGACAAATGTGGAGCTCGAGATGAAGCAAAGGTCGACATGTGTGAGCATTTCACATTTAGGGTTTCACCCAGCCGCTAAAGATGTGATTGCAAATTACTAAGTATCTTAAATGAGCGACGTCTTTTCAAGTCTCACAGCTTTTCAACTTGTTGTCGTGCAATGGAACGCCGCTGTTGCACGTTTCTGCTTTCATCGAATCAAATTTCTTGCTTTTCGCAAAGATGCTCCTTTTCATGTTAATATTTTATTGCGTTGTGATTGTCCTCAGGTGCAGATGGTCAGACCAGACAAGGATAATAACGAGGTACAATGAGACCATCTCAAATGATGCTGCTGGTGTTATGAAAGAAACAGAGCTGTATGTCAGATTTAGCTCTACCATGTCCAAGAAACAGTCTAGAGTGAAACAGATGTCCAGCGATCTACCATGTCTCGGTATGCTCTGTTAAATGTCAAATTTTTAGGGTATGATGGGAATACGTGCGACAGTTGATAGGTGTTTGCGTTTATTTGTAATGTCTGACAAAAATACCCTTGCATTATGTTTTCATGGATGTCGAAGGCTCCAGATTTGGAACTGTTTTAGGGTAGATGTAGTGCAAATGCGGAGATCTGAAGAAGCCGCGGAAGGAGGCTTTGCAGGAGTTGAGAGGTAAGATCATCTTTACATTTTCCATGCAATAAATGAAGCTTTCCGAAATTTAGAACCACGGAGAGCCTTCTGTTACTGTTTGAAAACATATTTCTTTTCTGTTTCCCTCACTTCTTTTATTTACCCCATCACTTACTGCATTACCAGCTTCATGCACCAAGTCAAGAACTAAGGAAACCCACAAAATTATGCTTTGTTTTATAAATTTTTGATGAACCTACAAATGAAAATTTTGTTCATATTGTTAGCATCCACCATTAAACGCACCTGTAAAATTATAAGAAACTTTGTTATGTCTGTTAGCATTAAATTGCCAAATTCGCTTGATTATCCAACTTTAAAATGCACCTGTAATCTCTTAAGAGAGTTGGGTCTGTCTCCTCGTATTAGGAATATATTAAAACCATAATTTCTAAAATCTCAGTAAAGCTTATTTAATACAACCAGACTATAAGATTCAAACTCTTTCGAAACTAAGTATGATACTATTTTCATTCCGGAAGGACAGAATAATGTAGTATAATCTTTTTTCTAAAGTAATATATAAGTTTTCCTATATATATATATTCCACTTAAATTGTTTAAATTTGTTTTATAAGCTCAATATTGTTCTTTATAAAATTTGCTGAAAATTAAATTGTCAAAGATTATTATTTTTTTCTGTAAAAGATGTGGTCAAGATGTAGAATTTTTCTAATACTTATGTAAAAACTGTCATTTTTCATATATCAAAATTAAAATTAATCCTCTTAAAATTATATATAGAACTCTGTATCATTAATTTAATCAAATTTATAAAACAATATGATATTGACATAAGATAATTCTGTTTGAAATATAGGTGATAAGAGTTTTGCCTCTAGGCTTAAAAATTTGGAATGTGTTCCTTTTTAAGAAGAAACAATCCAACACAATTTGAAGAGAAAATTATCCTCAGCTAGTACATGATTTTGTCCTTATAAGAAGCATTCACCTATATTTCAGTCTAGATTTATGATGTTTTAAATGGCATATTTAAGAATTAGTAGAGCTCATTAATATAGGTTAATGAAGTTCAAATTGACTTTTAGATTTTAAGATCTTTAAGCTGTAGTATTTGAAAGATATTTGAAGACACTTTGTAGTAAAATATGACATAACTATTATTATAGGGCACTATACAATTTCCAATTGTTTAGTGGCTTGCAAAACTGAGCAACTTCCTCCATAATAATGTTCAAAATCTTAATATCTAAATGCATAACTATTAGTAAATGAATTTCAAGATCTTGGTTGGTGGTCTCTTCATTCATATTATGTTGACTCCTATATTTTATTAACTAATATTTAAATTTTCCCAAGATTGAAAAAATCACTCTTTTCAGGTTGCATTTTCTAATGCTTTATGTTAGGTATGCATTTCTATAGTTTAGATCAATTTTCTACTATGCATACTCTTTATTTTTTTGGGGTTATATGGATCAAAGTGTATCTCATCTCCTATAAATCAAATTCTTGTCATTTCTAATTGATTGGTATAACATGTTGCAACATTAGTCATTTTGTGGTAGTCCTTAGCATAGTCATGATGACTTGCATTTCAGGTACATCAATGAAATGTTACAATAAGAGGCCTATGATAACCCCATATAAATTTCAAGAAAAGAAAAAAGTTATATAAATATTCTATTTAGCATGCTCTATTTATGTGTTTGGTTGGTGTTTTTTTTACTAATAGGCATTTTTTATACAATTTCATGCACATAAAATGCATGCACCTATTAGGATTACCCAATCCATGTGTCTTAATAAAAATCTACTAAAAGCTTACAAAGTAATAAAAATATAATATTTTTTATAATTTTTAATTCAAACATTATTAGACTCAACTTAGTACAACAT